>JAUESP010000307.1:7465000-7875000 GCA_030914335.1 Drosophila borborema
GAAAAGTTGGAATTGCATCTAGAACAACATTATCCATGTAATATTGTCATATCTCTGACTGTGTGTGTGTGTGTGCGTGTGTGTGCGTGGGGTAACTGTCGCCTATTATACATGTGTATAATTGCAATATAGACACATATGCATATTTGTATGTGTGTATATCTGTATGCATGCATGTCTATATAGAAACTTGCACATATCGAGTCGGAATAAAGTAGCAAATGAAATGCAGTCAGAAAAACTAAGTACAGTACATATGTATATGCACACACACACATGTGTGTGTGTGTGTGTGTGTGTGTGCTGCCATATGGTGGCATATGCAAGTGTATGTGTGTGTGCATATGTAAGCTTGAATGTAAGGGTATGTAAGCGGCAGGGAGGCGGCTCTGCTGAACGTGCCGTGGTTACGGATATGGCGTTGGTGTTGCTGTTGTTGTTTCTGCGTGTCCTGCAGGCTTAACGATAACATTGTGGCAATTTTATTTGCCCACAATCTGTTGTTATGCTTCGAGTACGAATACAAATACATATATATGTGTATATATGTATGTGTAGACTGCAGGTCCGGAGCCCTACGCCCAGCAAGATAGAGAGACAGCAGGAGCAACAGCAACAGCAACAGCAACAGCAAGAGTGAGAGTGAGATTGAGAGAGATAGAAAGAGAGACAGCGGGACTTTGCCAAACAGGAAGGAAGAGAACGAATTTCAGCGGAAGGAAACACTAAAATGTTACTTTAAATAAATTGCACTACTCGTACACACCGTACACTCTATTATTTTCTCCTAAGGGAGGCCAATGCATTGCACTGGCAATGGCGTCGACGACGACGACGACGACCCAGGGGTGACATGGACAACCACAAGACCGGAGATACTTTTATTTATATATATATATAGAGAGAGAGATATGTACATGTGTGCATATGTGTATCTATATAGATAGCAACTACCCACATGTGGGCCCAAGTGCGATTGCGAATTCAACCCATTCGATGCATTTATTTATTTGGACACTGAACGCCCACGCGGAGGCAGCTAAATTTACGAGCCATTTTAATCGATCTAAAATTAAAATCGCATGCATAGCAACCCCCTTTAAAATATGCTAACCACAAGTTTGCATTTTACCAATGGCATTCTAATAAGTAACGCCGCCAGACCTCTGACCTCTGACCTAAGCCAATGTTTCCCATTTATTGCACATATCATTTCTAAATCAAAACACAATTCTGAACAATCATAGTAAAGACGAAAAATTTGAAGAGTTTTTAGCTTGTTTGGTAAAAAAGCAAAAGCTCAATTTAGATTTTTTTGTAAATTAACTAAATATTTGTTTGTGGAGGTTGCCTAATCTGAGCTTAGTTTATATTATAATAAAATTATTTGCTTGGTAAATTATATATCTATATCTGTATATCAGTTTTGGATCTTTAGAAATATAATACTAAGCCCATGTTGACCTATGTTCATGTTCATGCATACATATGCTGTGCACCTCTTATATTGTATATATTTTAAAAAAATTTTCTTTGGTCCTTCTAGGGCTTATAATAAGTTCAAGATGCTAGTAATGCTCTTAAAATTTACTTTGAGTTCAAATTCAGCTTAGATATGAACATATATAAGTTGAGCTATACAACCACAAACAGAAGCTCTGCGTAATGAAGCTCTTTCATTGCTAAGCTCTGCTGAACCATCGCAACTGGAATTTTCGAAATCTAGATAGACGAGGGGTTTGAAAGACGGACGGTTGGACAGATGGACAGATTGACGGATAGAAGACGAATGGAGAGACGGATGAATAGATGGATGGATAGACGAACGGATAGATGGATGGAAAGACAGATGGACAGACGGACGGATAGACGGATGGATAGACGGATGGACAGATGGACAGATTGACGGATAGAAGACGAATGGATAGACGAATAAATAGATAGATGGATAGACGAACGGATAGATGGATAGAAAGACGGATGGACAGACGGACGGATAGACGGATGGACAGATGGACAGATTGACGGATAGAAGACGAATGGATAGACGGATAAATAGATAGATGGATAGACGAACGGATAGATGGATGGACGAATAGACGGATGGATGGATAGACGGATAAACAGTCGGATGGATAAACGGATAAACAAACGGATGGATAGACGGACGGATAGACGTACGGTAGATGGACGGATAGACAGATGGACGGACCTGAGGGCAGAAAGACAAACGCAGATGGATGGATGAGCAAACAAAGACAAACTGACGGATAGTCTTAAAGACGAAGAGACGAACATAGCTCAGCTAGAAGTATGCACATCTCTCGCACACATATTTTTTAATGTCGGCCACGCCTCCTTCCATTGAACAATCAAATCACAATTGCAATGGGATTTCCAGGGACTATTGAACTATTGGAAAAGCTGCAAAGTTTTGGATCGTTTTCTGTAAACCATTCCACTTTACTTGCCCCAAATATAAAAATGCTTGAATTAGTTTTTTTTTTTTTTGTTTTTATATTTTTCATGATATTTTATTGCAAACATATATAGCTTAAATATGAGTTGAAGGTATTTGCCTGGTTACTGCTTCAGAACTATCCCACTATATGATACTCTAGGATTCTCGTAAAAGAAGACAACAGAAAAAAAAAAAAACATTTATATAAACTAGACAGATAGATCATATCGATACAGTAATTGGTAATCAGTTTTGTTTGCCCCATTGAAAGCATTTGTTCTTCCACATCATTATCGTTGACTCGATTTTCAATTTGTTATCATACAATACACTTGGGATTCTCCATTATAAATTAATCACAAAAAAAAAAAAAAAAAAAAAAAAAAATAGTAGCTGTAGTAGTTGACACCACCCACCCACACATATCTATGTTAAGTATGCGCTTAGAGGCTATGCTTACATAATCGAGTATCACTAACAATATATATCGTTATTAATTAATATATTAATTTGCTTTATTATTTGCTTTCTCGTCATTATCATTATAATACGTATCATCATTACTATTATAATGATTATTATTATTATTAAAGTTATTATATTATATTATTATTATTATTCAATTCTCTACAATTTCATGCTTGTACACAAAACAACAGTTTTTATAAATACAAGTTCAAAAAAAAAATGGGAGTTTCATTATTTTATTTATATATATATAATATGTGTGTATATATATATATATATAGTATATATATATAGAAAAAAAAATGCTAGTTGATCCATCTAATATTTTATATTAGCCTAATAAAAGTATTGTTTATAATGAGCGCCGGCGAGCCAAGCTGCAGTTTGGATTGCGAATTCTTTCTCCTTCTCGTTCTTCTCCACCTACTTCGATCGATAAGTCGACCTAACGATTAATCGATTATGATTATGAGCAATGCTGTGTAGTCCTAAGTTTTAGCCTGATATTGCATGAATGAAGTGTTGCTGTCCGACGTACGACGACGATCCTTCAATGATAAAATGCCAGCGCCTTGGCATAGTACGAGGTACATGGTCATGATATGCGATCCGGCGACTGCCGCTGACTCTGTCCGGCCTCCTCGCCGGTCGTCTGCATGTGCATGTGTGTGTGCGCATGCGCATGATTTGCCTGGGCATCGTATTCGGGCGAACCAGATCCAGAGCCCGAACGCGGACGCAAACCCATCAGCGAAACACTATCGCAGCCGCGTGCACCAACGGGCGGTGTTATCGAGTGCTGGGAATTGGAGTCGGAAGAGGTGCGACGACAAAACGGACTGAGTGCACTGGCACCCGCCAGTATGTGGGGCGTCAAGTGGGGGAAGCGCGGCAGTCGCAGACCGGGGAAGAGCAGCGGATTACTGGCATGATTGAGTAGCAGACGTGGATCGGTTGCCGACATAAAGGCATTCGGATTCGCATTCACATTGGCATTCGGATCACCAAATCCGACCGGCACCTGGCCATGCCCGGCATGGAAACGATGTTGCAGTGCCTCGAAACAGAGCGGCATATTCAGGCCATGCGCACCAGCACAGATGCGTGCCAAAATCTCGGCGTGAATACTGCTCGGCATGCCGCCGCCAGCTGCAGTAACGGGACCGCCAGCAGCGATGCCAGCATTGCCGAAGGCCTTGTTGTTATTGATGCTCATCAGCTCCAGCAGCGGATCGGGTGGCAGCAGAAGATTGTGCTCGTCACTGGTGGAGAGCAGCTTGCGATGCAAGTTGAGGTTCGAGCTGTGACGATCGCGGCTGCGCTTCGAGGGGAAGGCCGCATTGCAGCCATCGATGTTGCACTTGTGATGGAGCTTCAGGTGGACGCTTTGGTAGTGGGTCTTCAGGTGGAAGTGATTCTGAAAGATGTCACCGCAGGCGGTGCATTTTAATGGATTCTCCTTGTCGATGGGTACCTCCGGTTCCGGTTCGGGTTCCGGTTCGGGTTCAGGCTCTGCTTCGGTCTCTGGTTCCGGTTTCGCTTCTGGCGCTCGCGCACGTACGGCTTCCGCCTTGATGCTGCCATTGGAGTCGCCGCCCTTGTTCGTCAAACTCTCAGTCATTATAATGTTGTTGTTGTTGCTGCTCTTGCTTAAGCACTCCTCGACCGCCGTCCGAGCAAAGCTGTGCTCATCGTCGCCCAGCAGCTCCTGCTTGATGCGCAAATAGCGATTCTCATCCGCATCGGCGCCATAGTTCAAAGCCAGCTCATCCAATGGCTCCTGCTTGATGATCGAACCACTGACTGTGCCCAGCGACAGATCCAGGGTGCCCGCTGCCTCCTCTGGGCGTGTGTATGGATTCCTGGTTGTTGCAACATCAGGCTGTTGAGCAAGTTTTGGCTGCAGCACTGCCGCAGCCGCCACCTCATCCTCCTCCTCCACCTCCGCTTGCTGCTGCTGCTGCTGCTCGTCATCTTCGAGCTCCATTTTAATGTGCGACTTGGCCTCGCTGGTGTAGGGCGTTAGCGGGGGCGAGGGTATCGCCTTGGTGGACTCTGTGGAGCCGGTTAACACCTCGGCTTCTTTGGCTGTTGCGACCAGCTGAGCGACCAATGGCGCATCCGTTGCAACTGCAACTGTTGCTGCTGCTGCTGCGACTGCTGCTGCTGCTGCTGCTGCTGCTGCTGCTGCTGCTGCCGTCGCTGCATCGACATCGTCGTCATTGAGCTTGATCTTCTTGATGGACAAGTCGGCGGCCACATCGTAGTTATCCAGTGAATTATCGCAAGAGTTTTCATCCGATTGCACGGTGCAGCGCACAGGATTTTGGCTTTTACGTTTACGTTTGCTAGCCGGTGTCTGACCGAGGGCATGCGACGAGTCGGTGAGGCTCTGCGAATCCTCGTGCTGTTCATCAGCCTCCGGGCAGGGCTCCGGTTCTGTTTTGCTCGGACAGGGGCTTGGCTGTTGTTGTTCTTTGGTTTGACTGTGACTGTGACTGTGACTGTGAATGTGGCTGTGACTGAGATTGTGACTGAGTTTGTGACTGTGACTCTGATTGTGACTGTGACTGTGACTGAGACTGTGGCTGGAGATGGCCGAGGTGGAGCGCTCGTCGCTCTCATTGTCATTGTCCAGCATATAATCATCGTGGCTATGCTTGTCCTTGTCGGGAATGCTGTCCAGCTCATCTCCGACCACAACAATGCCATCCCCATCGGGATCATCGTCATCATCGTCGCCATCTCCCTCGCCATCGGCCTCGTCATCATCGTCATCGTCGTCGGGCATATGGATGCCCACCTCAAGTATCTCATCATCGTCATCGTCCTCATCGCCCGGCTCGTGGGTCATCTTGCGACGCTGTCCCTCATAGCGGCCGAGCATGCCATTGCTATCGATATAGGATCGTCGCAGATATTCCTGGCCATGCTTCAGCTCCATGCCGCCCATTGCATGGTGTCGCAGATCGGGCGGCGGTGTCAACAGCGGGAAGCTACCAAATGGACCCAGTCCCGCCATGATGCCGTTGGGCGCCTGCAGCAGCAGCGGATGCGGCTGGGCGCTGCGGCCGTCGTGCGGCGAGATCTTGCGACGCAAATGCGGCGAATGGAGCTTGGGATTCGGATTGGCGCTGTGACGATTGCGTGATCGTCGCGAGCTGAACATCATGCTGCAGCCATCCACCGTGCACTTGTGCATCTCGCGCAGATGCACCGCCGAGAAGTGAATCTTGAGGGCGCCCTTGTCGCAGAAGGTCTTCAGGCAGACATTGCACTGGACGCGCTTCTTGCCGGTCACCGGATTGATGAACTGAGTGCCCAGATTGGCCGGCATCGAGCCCCATTGGCGTTTGCTGCCCGGCGAGTGGCCGGACTTGCGGCTAGCGCGCATATTCGAGCCGGCGCCAGAGCCCGAGGCCAGGGCCAGGCGTGTCAAGCGCTGTGATCCGCTCGCCGGCTGTGTACCGGATGCACTGGACGAGGAGCAGCTGCTGTTCGACTTATCTCCCGCTACGGCGGCGGCCAAGTGACGAGATTTGCTAATGCTCGAATCCTCCGGCGAGGTGGGCTGTCCGACCTTGTGATGATGCGAGTGCTGATGATACTGCCCGTGACCGAGACCGTGACCGTGACCGTGACCGTGACCATGACCGTGACTATGACTGTGATTCACCTGTGCGTGATTTGGCGAGTGCGGCCCAAGGCCGTGACTACTAAGTTCTGCCACCTGATTGTTGTTCGACTGCTGCTGCTGCTGCTGCTGTTGCTGCTGCTGCTGTTGTTGCTGCTGCTGCTGTTGCTGCTGCTGCGACGGTGGCGGAGGTGGGGGTGGCGGTGGGGGCAAGTGATACGGCAACGGATGGCCAGCCATAGCCATAGCGCTAAAGAACTGATTGCTCTGGGCAGCAGCCGCAGCAGCTGCCGCTGCCGCTGCCACCGCAGCATTCTTCTCACCCGCTGTGGTTGCCTCGTTGATGCGACGACGCGCCTGCGCCAACACCGCCGCCTGCTGCTGCAGATGCACGGCCTGCTGGTGCTGATGGTGCACAAAGTCTGTGGCGTTCGGCGGCGCACCGAACGAGTTGATTTTGCGAAAGTCAAAGGGCTGCATATTCTGCAGATCGCTCAACGGATTCAGATGCGCTGCGCTCATGCTCGTCGCCGGCGGCGATGTGCCGGTTCCAGAGCTAGAGCCGGTGCCGCAAATGTTGCGCTCACGCTCTCGTTCCCGCTCCCGTTCCCGATCACGTTCTCGTTCCGTTGGCGATGGCGAGGGCGGGTTGCGAAAGTAGCTGGCGGATAGCTTCTGATGCAGCTGCGACTGGAAGTGCAAAAAGTGCGCGTTCATGCACTGCGTCTGGGACGGCGTCTGTGCATGGGCCTGCGCTTGGGCCTGAGCCTGTGACTGGGATTGAATCTGCTGCTGGGCGGTTGGGCCAACGGCGGCAGCGCCTAATGCATGGCGCGTCGGCAACGGCAGCGGCAACGGCGACGGCGAGCTGCGTCGACTGGATGTCATAACCATGGGACAGCCGTTGGGACTTCTCACTTGCCGCTCGCTCGCAGCGGCGCGCCTGAGATGCTCGATGTGCAGTCGATGATCATGGCCGGGCGGCAGCGGATAGCGATAGCCAAGCAGCAGGCCTGAATAGTCCGTTGGTGTGGCTCCAGCAGCAACAGCACCCGAACCACTATGCAGATCTGTGTTGCGGCTGCGATTGGCGATCGCCTGCTGTTGCGGATGTGTATGCGAATGCGAATGCGAATGCGGATGTGGATGCGGATGCGAATGCGGATGTGGATGTGGATGTGGATGCGGCTGCGTGTGCGACTGCTGCGACGGATGCGTATGCTTTTCCTGACCAATATTCATCAAGAGCGTCTGCCTTACAAGCTACCGTTAATCTATATAGAGTTGTGACAATACGTTAGACTAGACACAGATATATGATTTCCCTTGCAGATCCAAAATGATTCGTTGTTCTTGCTTCCGAAATTGCGGGGAATTTTCGAAGCTGCAATGAGAAGTAGAAGTAGCAGAAGAATATTTAGAGATATTGAAAGTATGCATTTGAAAATATGTTTACGAAATCAGATTACATTTATGAAAATCGCATAGAGAGGCGAAGTTCAATGAAATGCCCATGAGTGAGTGCTGGAGGGACACAATCATAAAGAGTAAAGAGGAAGTAGGGAGAGGAGGAGAGGGTTGGAGAAAAAGAGAGGAATGAAGAAAATGGAAGGATGGAGAGAGAGAGAGAGAAAAAGAGACGAAGACAGCGAAGGAGCGACTGAGAAAGCCAGACAGCGAGAAAGGAAGAAAGGGAGAGAGAGAATGAGAGAGAAAGAGAGAAGGAAAGAGAGAGAGAGAGAGAGAGAGAGAGTGAGAGAGAAAGAGAGATGGAAAGAGAGATCAAGAGATAGATAAGAAAAAGTGAGAGAGAGAGGCAGACAAAAGGAAGATGCAGAAGTGAGAGAGAAAGAAACTAAGACAGAGAAAGGATTTGGAGAGAAAAAAAGATAGGGGTGAGAGAGAGAGAGAGAGAGATGGATTAAGAAAAATAGAGACAGGGCTATAATTTTTCCTTGTCTCTATTTTTCTTATTTCATCTCTCTCTCTCTCTCTCTCAGCTCTATCTCTATCTCTCTACAAACTTTTTCAACCAATCTCTCCCTCATTTCCTCATTTCCTGTTCCTCTATCCCTCGTTGCCTCACTCTAACTCATCCACTCCTCCTCCTTTATTTCCCTCTCGCTCTCCCATTTCTCTATTCGCTTGCTCAGTGGTATTTGGATTTAGTTTGATAAATTCATTGTAATCTTTAAATTCTCCAATTATTAATTATTATTTATCATTCGCAATATATAATTAATTGTCACATGATTTGTGAGTTTAATAAATTATCTTTCAAGGCTTATTTGCTTGGCTCGCCAGCAAACGATTCGAATTCGTGTCTTGTCATCGATGTGGTTCACCACGCTCGCTTCGCGTTCTTCGCTGCACGCCCCACCCCTACATTTGGCCCTACATTTGGGGGCAACACGCACCCATCGCTGTCACTGTTGCTGTCTCCATGTGAAACATTGTCCACTGCTGATGCTCAAGGAGTTCCATCGAAACTCGGCCTAACGAAGTGGCCAAAAGACCTCCCAGGCGGACCACAGCCAACTGCCATGTATTTTGCGTGTGTGAGTGTGCGTGTGTGTGTAAATATGATTATTTAAAAGAAAAATAAGAATAATGATGTGACAAATTCTGAGTGGACACTTCACGTTTTTAAGAGCGATGGTAACGATGCCGCACAGACAGTCACTGGACACACAGAGTGGACATTTGGCTGAACGAGCTCTGCTCTAGAGTTGCCCCGGCGTGACATGACAATGTACACACACACACACACACACAGAAAGAGATAAAGAGCGAGAGAGAGAGAGAGAGAGAGAGAGGTAGGGAGCGACAAGTACCAGTGCCAATACGAGAAGACGACGCTGACGCTCTGACGGTCTTCGTGCTGTCGACCATGGCCACTTCCACTTCAAATTCTCATGTCACATTCTTGTGCGCCGCACAAGAGGCGATCTCCATGTCGATGTCTAGCCAAAGACCGCCATGGCACCAGCCATAGAGACAGCTCTCCCCCTTCCTCCCTACCAACCCCATTCCCAAGTCGCATAGTCGCAGCTCGTGATCGCGAGATCGCCATCGTTGCTCGCCGTTGTGCGACTTGGATACGCAAATTATGATTGGGAACGGCCTCGTCATCGTTGAACATCGTCGTTCCTAAATGGTAAGCAGCATTAGCTGATCATTAAGCAACGAGGCGAGCACAAATTGCGCCTAATATCACCTAAATAGGTATATCGAATAGTATGTGTAATACCAATGAGAGCAAATGCGTCAACATGAACAGCGCTGAGGCTGAGTAAAACAATTAAGTGAGACGATTTAGTTTCATTTCTATAACATGAGTGAATGATAGCTCAGATTGTGAACTACAAGTAATGGAAAATGTCAAATATGATTAGAGATGAAGGGAAATATAATTTGAAAAGTGAAATATGAAATGCAGTTTGGGATATGGGCAAGTTGAGTTCTATAATCAATTAGAGAATAATAAATATTTCAATGTATATATTATTTATATCACAAACACATATTAAGCACATGGTAATATCCTGATTCTTAAAAAAAAAAAAAAAAAAAAAAAAAAAAAAAAAAAAAAAAAAAAAACCTATGCGAAACTCGTTCCACAAACAACTTGAACTAAGGGAATTGCCCAACTGTCCCATCTATTACGGCACATATAGCTTTTACTAACAAATTACAACGAATTCCAAGAAAAAAAATATTAGTCATTGCTTGCTGAACCAAGCGAGATATTCGTAGTTGTAGTTGAGTGCGATATACTCAACATTTTTTAAAACATTTCTCAATATAATTTTTTATAATTTATATAATTTAAAAAAATTTAAAAAAAATTTAGTTTTTAATGTTTAAAAACTTTGATAAACAATAACAAAATCTTAGTTACAAAAAATTTTGTTTCTAACTCTAAAAAATAAATAATAGTCAAGCCAGGCATAATTTTATTTAAGTGTGATATGCTAAAACATTTTTAAAAACATTTTTTCATATATCATTTTTAATTGAAAAATTAAAAAAATTTTTTTTTTGTATTTTTAACAGTTTTAATTAAGCAAAACAAAAACTAAAAAAAAATTATATAAATTTTTATCATTTTTTTTTTAAATTTCAGAATTTACTTTTTTACGTTTAATATATTTTATTTAATCAAAAACAATTTTTGTTCAACAATTTTGGTTATTCTCAATGTTTTCTTCGCTTTATTTATTTTTTTATTAATATTTTTAATTAAACAAATATTTTTAATAAGACAAATAAATTTTATTAATTAAAAAAAAAAGATTTGGATACAATTTTTTTTTATTCTCAATTTCTTTCCAATGTTTTCTTTGTTTTATTTAATTTTTTTATTAATATTTTTAATCAAACAAATATTTTAAAAAAGACTAATCAATTTTATTAATTAAAATAATTTAAAAAAATTGCAGAAACAATTTTTTTTATTCTCAATTTTTTCCAATGTTTTCCTTGTTTTACTTATTTTTTTTTTTTTTTAGTAATAATTTTAATTAAACAAATATTTTTAGTAATACAAATCAATTTTATTTATTCTCATTTTTTTTCCAATGTTTTCCTCGTTTTATTTATTTATTTTTTTTTTTATATTTTTAATTTAACAAAAGTTTTTTTTTTTTTTTTTTTTGTTATATTTTATTCGATAAATTATTTCAAGAGTAAAACAGAGCCTATTAAAAAATAACCAATAGAAAAGAACAGCTTGGATGATATATAAAATAATGTATCATAAGATATACATAACTCATATGATATATCTCATTGGATGTGTAAGAGCCGTTGAAATTTGAAGCTTGGGTCGTATGCCTATAGAACCTCGAACGAGTATTATGCAGTTACTTATGCCCGACTGCAAAAGTTCGCATTGAAAGGTTCTCGGATCGACAGCAGATTACTTAGGCATTCAACAATGTCACTTTCAATAAATAATATTGTTATTGACAATTGTACATGTGTCCATAAGTAGATACAGATATACATATCTATCTATCAATATATCAATATATCAATATATATATATATATGTATGTGTTGGCTTTGTATGTGCTTCTCTTTGAAGCTCGCATTGTTTCGATATTATTGTTATTACGACAATTGCTTGTTGTTTGTCGTCTGTGGGCAGTTTGCATGACATATGTCATCTCGGGCAAGTCATTTAAATACTGCACAAATTGTATTTTAATTGCCACCTGTTTGTAAATGTTGTTGTTGTTGTAATGGCATTTATTACGATTACGGCAAGCTCAAAGCCCAGTTAACTTGATGCTCTTGAGGCTCTGGCCACTAGCCCAGCAGAGATGAACGCTGGCCAAGTTTTAATTGCTTACGACTGAGACATATGCATGGACATAGATGTATATATATGTATATATATTTACTATATGTATATCGCTTGTCAGTTCGTCGATTAATTTAGTTTCATTTGTCGCTCTTGTCAAACAAGTTCTCAGCTTTGCTTTGACCCGTTCTTGTTGTTGTTGTTGCTTATTGAAATATTTGTGTAATTATTGCAGGCGTTGCCCATATTTAACAAAATTAAATGACAATTTTTTTTTTTTTGTGTTGTTTTTTTCTCTCACTCTCAACTACGTTTTAGAGTGTGAATCGAAATGATTGTTCAACAGATTTTCTCAATAATTAAAATTTCCGGTTTGCATACTCTTCATAAATCACATGCGACCTGAAGCAAATTGAATTAAAAATTTTTTTGGACTTCCATTTGGTTGTGTGTCAACTGATTCTAATGAAGCACCTTTACTTTCCCTAGAAATTCATTAAAATTTCATAATTCTCAAAAGAACAGACCACCAAAATATTAAAACTGAAATATTCATCTCACGGCTTAGCGCTGCCAGACCAGACCAGACACCAATCATCTTTATTGGCTTTATGTATATATATATATATACATATATATTTTTAAGGTAACGCATTTCGAAGGCCATAAAGCAGAAGCCATAAATGCGTGTTAAAGTCGACCAACAAAAATTTCAAATGTCAACCATTAAACGAACCGAGTGTCCCAAAAGATGCCATAAAGACGCGTTCTGCAGTTGGCTAAGAGAGAGAGAGAGAGAGAGAGGGAGCATAAGAGAGAGAGAGTGAGGGCGAGAAGGAACGAGCGAGCCCAGAAGCGACAGCGTGTCGTATTCTCTCTATTTTGTAAAACTTAATTTATTAAACACATAAAAAGTGTCAACACGGCTTGCTGCATATAAAATATATGTATAGAGATATACATACATACATACATATACACACATACAGAGTTGGTCAAGTCCGCTCTGCTCGCGCTCGAACGCTCCAATCTTCCCATGGTCTCCTCAAAACCGCCAGCAGCGTGACCACCGCATCACTTCAGTTTTGATTATGAACGCCTCTGATCGCCTCCGACTGCCGCCGAACAAAGCTTAACAAAGTGATTTCAACAAAAATTTTGTTATTTCTTTTTCCTCGATTTTTTTTTTTTTTTTTTAATATGCAAATCGCTTTAGGATCGTTGACGGACGCCGCTGTTGCATTGCCAACAGCAACAGCTACAGCGCAACAACAAGAAGAGTTGGGAAGCTAAGGCAACAACGGAGCGCCAACAGACGTTGGCATCCATGTGAGTGCTCAATGGCAGGACATGGACACGAACATGGACATGAACAGGGACATGGGCATGAGCCTGGACTAGGGGTAGTAGGGATGGTAGTAGGGCGGTTTTTGCCTCTGTCTCTGACACATTTTGGGCGACAAATGCATATTCATCTTCAGCGGCTAAGACTGTGGCGCTACTTGTATCCCGAGTCTGCATGTCTGAGCCGATCAGTTGTGAATGTGTTTTTGTTGCTGTTGTTGTTGTTGTTCTTTTCTTTTTGAGAGCACAGCAGGAGCTGGCATTCTTCGTATTGTTCACAGCTTTGTAAGACCCTTGGCTCAGTGAACGCAATTTAGAGCTGGGGCCTGTGTAATTGAATCAAGCACCAAAGATGCTCAGCCAAGCAAATCAACAGATAGCAAATGGAAAACGAACGAACGAGCGAGCGAACACGATCGGTAGGGAGGCAAGGTGTGAATTTGCCACTATATCCTAAATATAGCCACCAAAAGGTAGACAAGTGAAGTTGAAATGCATAAGATCGATGATGACAGTGCTTCTACACTGAATCGATAAAGCAGACGGTGGCAAGACAAGTATTTCACTATTCCCCAGTGAGGTGTCGGCTGAGTTACTTGATGTTTGCTGCTTCAAATTGAATGATCGATATTTATCGATACCTAATCAATTGTATTATTATACTCAGCTCTACTTTGTACTCAAGTAACTCTAGGCGCAGTACGAATTATGAATCTTTCATTACCTTAAACAATATTGATTAATGCTTGTGTGTTACCAATTGATATTTATCGATAACAAGCAATAGTAATTTGATTAGAGCTGGGATACTTTACAGGGAATTAATATTTTTAAAATGTTTAAAGTATATATGAGAAAAACAAATTTAAAATCGATATTTATCGATTAGAATCAATTATTAATACTTTTAAATTTATTATAATGAATAGATCATTTTGTAAGAGAACGTACTGAAAATCGATATACATGTATATATATCGATAAACATTAATACTCATTCTCAGCTATATACTCTTAATTTGAGATGATTCACAAATATAATAATAAATGTCTTCCGTTTCGATTTCAGTTTGCCATCTCCAATATATAATTTATACTTTGAAAACTGCTCTAGAATCAACAGTCACATCGGATATTTCGTAAATGCAAGTTTTGTGTAAATCGAGGAATAAAGAAATGTGTAAAGGCTCAAAATGCCAAATAACCTTTGTGGAGCAGCAGTTTACGCCCTCCCTTGCTGTGGCGTCATCAACCTGACGACAAATTTATGAGTTATGATACGCTCACTTGGCCACAGGTAAGCCAAAAGCCCTGAAGACAGACGGAGAGTCCAAAAAGCGAGAGAGAGAGAGAGAGAGAGAGAGGGATGGACGGAAGACTCGTAAATACATTTGGTGAAGAAGAGCCAAAAGCGAAAGATACGATGCAATACGAGAGACAGACAGAAAACGATACGAAACGATACGAACTGAACCGAACTAAACTGAGCTGAACCGAACCAAAGACAAGAGCCCATTCTTATATCTTATTTGTAGCCGGGAGCGAAACAAACGATTGATTGAAGGCAAGGCGGCGGCTTTGTTCATGTGCTACAACCATCGCATTTAATGAGATTTATATCAGTTTTTAATAGCTTTGTGACTCTATTGTGTTGCCCTGCCGGTATCTGAGGCGCATATCTCAGGGCATCTCGGTCCGCTTAAGATACGCTACGAAACAATAAAAATTAGTCTGTTGTAACATTGTCAAAAACGCCTATGAGTGACCGGCAGAAAGGTAACATCAATGCATAAACCAACATCCATACAACAGACACAATCTATGCCAACCAAAGCTTTAGATCAGTAAAAGGTTGCAGCAGCAATCGATACTTACATATTGAGAAAAGTGCATAGGCCTTCCAAATCAGCATCTGCAATGAAAGATTTCAAGTACGAATTAGTTAAATGAAATACAATACATCTGATAGCGGAAAATATATAATGATAATTGAGATATTATGATAGTTTTGAATATCGATTCCATTCATTTCGAATAGCTCAAGCGATATACATTATAAACATATTATTTTATTAGAGACATATCACCTGCTTTTGTTCAAGAATCCGACTTAAGTTTAGATTGACTTTCAATGACAAATTCAGATATCGATCATATATCGATTACATTACTATCGATTGTCTGACTATATGCATATGTATGACATGCAGATTCAAAAGTCTTTTCAAATTTAGATGGACTTAAAAAAAAAAAATGAAATTAATATTACTTATTAACGACATCTCAGAGAATTTGTTCAATTACAATTTTGATTGCGAAATGGCTTATATATATTTCTCTGGATATCGATAAGAATGCTATCGATATTCAGCTTTTACACACACACACACCCTCACTAACCTTCAATGACAATCAATTGCTCTGTTTATTATAGACATATGAGAACACATTTGTAATGCGGCATAAAGCGAATGCCACGAAATGGTGTTAATTTAAATCAAATGACAAAATATAATAAACGACCATAAAATTTAATCCGAGTCTTCTCTAATACGATACACGGCAAAAAAAAAAAAGAAAAAAAAAAAAGAACGTGCTAAGTGCCTTGTGCAAACACAAGATCCCACGACATACGTTCGCCGACAGACAGTAAACTATTCGTAGATATTGAAGAGCTGTCAGTAGTCGAGCAGCTTCGGGAATATTTGATGTAATAAATATGCGATAATTTGTGAAACATTTACGTTGGCTATCGATAAATAAGTATCGATTTGTCATATTTTGAAAAACAACACAACACAGCCAAGGCAAGCGTCAGTTGACAGCATTTGACACAAAGTGGAAAATAGAAAACCAATTAAACTGGCTAATCAAATATTATTGTCATTAGCACTACGAAAAAAAAAAAAAAAATTTAAACGGCTTATTAGCGGTACCATTTAGGTATTATTGTCAGCTATCCAAGCATTGTGCTGTATCTGTTCGACTACATGGCTGATTGGATGATAAATAGATGTATGCAATGTGAAGCTGTAGAAGAGATTTCAATTTGTGGGGAAATCTTTTTCCGTATGATATTAGAAGATTGACGGATAACATGTCATGATCCGAATAATCATTATAATATGAATTCAAGAGTTTTACACAAAATAATCTCCATTTTCTGCTCACTGCCCATTGCTGGGTATTTAAGTTTCGTGCATGCCCGACAGCAATTCACAAATATTTTTTTCAAAGCTTCTTTTCACTGGCCTTTTCTCAAGTTTGTTTGGCTTTAAAACTTGGACAGTTAGCAGCTTAAATTCGTTTTTAACAATGCAAATATTGTATATTGCAATTAGCAGTATTATCAGATGTGTATTATATATATATATGTATTTTTTTTCTCTCTCAAAAAGGCACATGTCAACGTCGCTTCGCAGAGACATGCCGATATATGTGAATGTGCATGAATACTCATAAACGATTCAAATGATCAAAATGAACAAAGCAAAAAAAAGAAAAAAAAAAACTGAATTGACAGTTGATAAGTTGATGGTAAAACTGTTTCTGATTGGCAGTGGCGCACTTGACAATCCTGGCGACGACCATATGCGCCTCCTTTGGCATTGACGTTGTAATTGAATCAATAATAAAATCAAAAGGTGCTCTTGCCGCACCCTCACCTCTCACCGAACCTTTCACAATGACAACAACAGCAACTGGGAACTGGAACTGCATAGCAGCCAAGCGTGTCCGTGTCCGTGTCTGTGTCCGTGTCCGTAGCTGTGTCTGTGACGTCGCCGGTGTCCGTGTCATCGTCAGCGACGGGAACGGGATAGCAGCGCACTTGAGCCAAGCCTTGACTCGCTCGCACCCTCATTGTATGAAGTGAAATGTAGAAAAGTGTTGTTGGGGTTGTCCCTGGGTCTCTGACATCGGTCCTCGGATCTGGGGCTGATCCATGCGCCTTACACCTTCAATCGAATGTGAGTACGAACAATGAAGCTTGACTAACTGACTGACTGATTGACTGACTGACTGACTGACTGATTGACTGACTGACTGGCCGACGTGCCATGTGTCTGTGTGAGTGAGTGTCTCTTTTGCGTTTTAGAATTTGTTATAATGTGTATGTATATATTTCATTTTTTGAACTGTCTCCCTGACAGCCTACGAACATTTTGAGTGACGTACAAAATGATGTCGTGTTGTCGTTGTCGTTGCCGTTTGCCGTTTGCCGTTGTGTCGTGCCACGTCCACGTCCACATCCACATCCACATCCACATCCACAGCCATGTCGACGTCCACCAGGTTGACTCTTTCAGCTGTACCGCCGGCATTTCGCATTGCTACGAGGGCCCCGTCAGTTGGGTCCGACATGGCAGTAGTGACTTTGACTTGAATGTGCGACAAGAGAGTGCGCGCGATTTTCGAGTGCGACGTCAAATCAGCTAAGTTTTTAATACCCTGTTAACAATGCGACTTGACTTTATGGGTAGTAGCAACGGCGTGTGAATCAAGTTGAGACTATTCTTCACCAAGGGTATTAGGATTCAAACGATGCATTAAGGGTCTTTAGCAAGCAATGAACATTAACCCTTGTGTGTGTGTGTGTGTGTGTGTTCTCTATTAGCATTATGGCACATATGATCCATTCGGTTGACGTTTTATAGCCTAGTTGAGACTTGTGAGCATCGTGACAATTGGGCATAAATCATAAGGCATCGAAACATAAGGGTTAACGACGAAGTTTGGCGTCGTCAACTTGCCTAAGGAACATTCTGAAGTTGTTTGGCATTATAATCTTTGCTTTTCGCGCTCGCACGAGCTGACACTGCGATTGTGACTGGCGACTGAGAGACTGCAGACTGCGACTGCGACTGAGACTGAGACTGGCGACTGTAACTGTGACTGCAACTGAGCACTGAGAACTGCCAACTGAGAGCTCGGACCCGGGACAGAGGACGGTGGACTGAGGACAGAGGTTTGAGGACTGGCATTCGCCGGTTCGCGTTTGCGTTTCTTTGAAAGGCACACGTCATGGCTGTGTCAGTGTTTATGCCGGCCGAGCGCCCGACCATGCATTATATACGTAGACAGGCGCTCAGTCAGTCAGTCAGTCAGTCAGCCAGCCAGCCAGCCAGTCAGCCAGTCAGCCAAACAGGCAGTCAGTCACAAAGGAAGCACTTGAAAAGTGAACACGTTAACGGGGAAAAATAGTTCGTCGCCTCCTCCAAATGCCATTCTCAGAGACCGCTTTGGGGCGTATGAGTGGAAGATGGCAGAAGGTGAATTGTGTCGCCCGAAAACACTTGCGAATGCCTCTCGACTCTGTCAATCCAATCCAATTCAAAATAAAACAACAACAACAACAAAATGCAAAAGAAAAAACGAAAAGAACTAACAATTTATGTAAACAATTGGTTGGTGAAGCGGGGCAATAGGTTCAGTCGGTTGTTTAAGGGAAAAACTGACTGAATGTCGTCCATAATAACATTTGACTGTTCTCATTTCGAGTTGTTTACGATCGATTGATGTAGGTTGGGTGAGTGTTAAAAATTGATTAGAAACAGATTGTGGGAGAGAGAGACAGAGAGAAAGATAGAATGAGGTTGGTAGAGGCAAAGGACCGTCTCTTTATAGACGACTAGTTGAACTAGTTGCATCCTTATATGATAGCTCACAAATATGTCTCACATCTCTAGAGACTCCACAGGAAGAGTCAAGCTAAAATATTGTTGGCGTGTGATGATAGACTGACTTTATTAACATAGATCAGTATGTACTTAACAGCTATGTATATCTATAGCGTTGCCATATATGAGCTAGAATTGCCATATCAACACTCTTCCTCAATTCGTATGCTCATATTTACATTAAACCAAGCAACGCAGTACATTTCTTATGCTTTTCTTTTGACAGATTCTTAGTTAGAATATCGGCAATCATTTCATTTGATGGACAATAGGTCAAATCGATTAACTTATTTTCATAACAATTTCGTATATGATGATACTTAATATCTATGTGTTTGCTTCGCGCATGATATACTGGATTCTTCACAAGATTCAAAGAGCTTACATTATCTCCAGAAATTGTTATACGATTAGGCTTAAAATATGGTCTAATTTCGCTTATTAGCTTTCTTAAATAAATCGCCTCCTTTGCAGCATCAGAGAGCGCCATATACTCCGCCTCAGTAGTACTCAACGCAACTGATTTCTGCTTTTTCGATGTCCATGAGAAAACCGAACCTCCCCATATGAAGGCATATCCAGTGAAGGACTTCCTATCAGTTGAGTCACCTGCCCAATCTGCATCTGCAAAGCCAGCAATCTCCTTTCCGGTCTTCTCGTAGACTATTGACAGATCTGCTGTTGTGTGCAGATACCTCAGGACATGCTTTGCTGCTTCAAGATGTTCGCTATGTGGATTCGAATTCCTTTGTGAGAGCTTGCACACTGAGTGCAAAATATCTGGTCGTGTACATAGCGCAATATACATCAACGAGCCAATCACAGACTGATATTCTGTCATGTCAACACGCTTACATGACTCTTTCTCACAGTTTACTTGAAAATTAGCTTCCAAGGGAGTTGACGCAGTGCGGCAGTTGGTCATGCCCATCTCATTAAGCAGACCCCTTATATGCTTCCTTTGGTTCACGCGAATCGCACCAGTCCTTCCTTCCCGTTGGATTTCAAGGCCCAAGAAGTTTTTTACTTCGCCCTTATCTACTATCTGAAATTCAGAAGAAATAGCCTTTTTAGTAGCTAACATCTCACCCATGTTTGAACATGCCATCAGCATATCATCAACATATACTGCAATTAGGTTTATCGTCTGGTCATCTGAGCACTTGATATACAGGCATGGCTCGCTCTCGCATGCCCTGTACCCCATCTTGGTTAGAACGCCATCCAGCTTGGTGTTCCAAACCCGACCAGCTTGCTTCAGGCCGTACAGCGACCTCTTCAGCTTCAACACACGCCCAGAACGGTCATCGTAGAGTTCTGGCTGTCGCATGTATATGTCTTCTTCTAGAATACCGTTCAGGTATGCCGTCGACACATCCAGTTGATGTAGATAAAGCTCGTACTCTGCAGCCATAGCCAGGATCATACATATTGTAGCATTGCGCACTACTGGAGAATACGTCTCTTCGAAGTCTATACCATATCTCTGGCTGCATCCTTTAGCAACTAAGCGCGCTTTGTAGCGCTCAACTTCTCCAGATGGATTTGTTTTCAATGTAAACACCCATTTGCTTCCTATAGGCTTCTGACCAGGTGGTAATTCAACCAGGTCCCATGTGTCATTACACATCAGCGCGTTGTACTCTTCCTGCATTGCTGCTTTCCATTCCTCTGCTTGTGGACTCGATTGTACTTGCTGTACAGTAACTGGAACTTCAATGTTATTGCTTAACATTACATTTGCCACATTGTACTGCTTAGTTGGCCGTCCCTTCAAGCCCGTTCTGATTATTTTAGGCCTGCCTGGCCCTCTCCTTGGCTGTTCAGCTACGTCAACATCATCCTCAGACTGATCTTCAGTATCGCAATGATGCTCCTGTATATCTTCATGATCAGCATCATCTTTGGACATTATGATAACACTCGGCTTCTCGGTACACTCAGATACGCTGTCCTCAATGAAATATACATCCCTGCTGATCTTCACGTCACCTGTCTTCTTGTCGTACAGTCGATATGCTTTTGAAGACTCTGAGTATCCGACCATAATATACTCTTTTCCCTTCTCCTGGAACTTCTTTCTTTGACCCTTTTCCAGTGCAATTGCTGTGCACCCAAACACTCTCAAGTGCTTGACAACTGGCTTATTCCCAGTAAATGCCTCAAAAGGCGTTATGCCATTCACAGCATTCGTTGGCGATCGATTTCTTAGGTATGCAGCACACGCAACTGCCTCCGCCCAGAAACTTTCGTTTAATGCTGCACTATTCAGCATTACTCTTGCCATCTCAACCAGTGTGCGATTACAGCGCTCAGCAACACCATTTTGCTGCGGGGTGTACGGTGCAGTCAGCTGTCTTTTGATACCAGTCATCTTGAGATATTCGTCAAAATCTTTATTGACATATTCGGTGCCATTATCAGTTCTAATGATTTTTACTTTCAGACCTTTCTGACGTTCTAACATCGTTACATGTTCTTTAAATATTTTTGTCACCTCTGACTTCTGTTTCATAAAGTAAACATGGATGTAACGGCTTTTATCGTCAATCATCGTAAGAAAGTATCGGGCTCCACCATTTGATACTTTGCTTATAGGTCCACACACGTCACTGTGTATCAACTCCAGAATCTCTTTTGATCTATTTGTTGAATCTTCAAATGGTCTCGCATGACATTTATTCTTTAAGCAACTTATGCAATCAAAGTGTTCTATGGCAGAGCTTACTGCCAATCCATGCACCATTTCTTTACTTTTCAGTTCACGAAGACTCTGCACATTTAAATGGCCGTATCGTGCATGCCATTTCTTGAGGTCATAACTTTTCGATAAACACAACTTTTCATTATTCTTTGTTTCACACAGAAACAGACCGCTGATTCTTTTGGCTTTTAATATAAGTATATTCTTATCATCAAAAACTTTGCCAAAACCTGAATTAAATTCAACTGAACATCCGTTGGCAACTGCCTTTCCAACTGATATGAAATTACATTGCAGCCCTGGTACAAATAATACGTCTTTTAAAGCAATTTCAAAGCCACACATGCTGTTGATAATTACTGTGCCTTTGCCGCAAGCCGTCGTAAAATTATTTCCAGCTAATTCGATACTTTCATTGTGTTGCTCAAAATGATCGAATAAATCACGACGTGCACACATATGCGATGTTGCTCCGCTATCGATAGCCCAAGTATCGTCACTCATACGATAGTTTCCCATCATGCCTGCAAACGATCGTTGATTTGAATGCGCATCTCTATTTTTTCCATTTGCGCTTTCGCTCTTTTCGTTACTTTTCCCGCGTCGTTCTTTGTCGAATTTTCTATTTGCTTCTTTCGTCGTACAGTTTGCTGCATAATGACCTTGATGGCCACACTTATAGCATTTGAAATTACGGCGCCTCTCTGTCGTCTCATCTTTTCCTCGTCTTTTGCCTTCTTGTCCCGTCTGTTTTGCCGAAAATGATTGCGTTGCTTCTCTTTGATCGTTGATTTTTCGCCTCTCAACCTCTTCTGTTAGCTTGCACTTTATGCTGCTAAAGCTCGGCAACTCATCGCGAGCCTCCAAAGCAACAACAAAATTTTCAAACGATGACGGTAGGCTTGAAAGTAGCATGATGACGATCAGCTCTTCCTGTAACGCTATACCAATTGCTGATAGATTTTCAACAATATTTGAAAACTCCATGATATGCGTTTGCAAATTATCTCCTTCTGCCATTCTTTTGTTTAAAAACTGTTTAAACAATGTTACCCTGCGCACAGGTCCAGACGAGCGATGTAACTTTGCGAGTTCGTTCCACACATCTTTTGCGTAAGTGCATCTCTTCACATAGTTCACTTGAGACGGACTCATCGACAAAATTAACACTGACTTAGCTTTGTCGTTTTCACGCTTCCATATCTTGAACGCTTCACTTGTCTCATCTTCTGGCTTCATAAACTCATTAGAAACCACGGTCCACAAATTTTGATGAACCAAAACACTTTCTACCATGATACTCCAAACATCATAGTTGGTATCATCCAGCTTTTCTATATTGTACATAGAACTCATTTTCAGTGTATTCACTTTTCTGCTTGCAATGTCCGTTATGCACAGAAACTTCTAGAGCGTCACTTTTTCACTCTATTCTTTGCACTATTTCTTAGTGCGCGAGCTTAAGCCCTGAGCCCATAACCTGTTGGCGTGTGATGATAGACTGACTTTATTAACATAGATCAGTATGTACTTAACAGCTATGTATATCTATAGCGTTGCCATATATGAGCTAGAATTGCCATATCAACAAATATCCTATGCCGCTTTGTATGACATCTCTATAATCCTAGGCAGGTTTAGCTGAAGTCATCTAGGATTCACGATCTTGCCAGAGAAGTGAATAAGAAATTCTATGAAATTCACAATAATCTGCTAAAAAAAAAATGCAATTACACTTTTCTATAATAACAGAGGAGCACTAATCAAGAGAGGGAGCAGCAAACGTTTGCTCTACCCCCAAACTTCAAATGAGTTCATGTGCGCCCAAGACCCATGAAATGACTTCTCTTTTAGCTAACTGAACTTAAGGCTAAACTAACTGAATTCCAATCGAGATCGACAGCTTTAATTTAGTCATAAGCATTTAAATGTAAGTCAAGGACCGGGTCATGAGCAGCTACATCTAATTTGTGCACACTCTCTGCTCTAGGTTAAGTTCAGTCAAGTTAAGGTACGCCCCGCTCGATTCAATGTGTTCCTGAGACCGAAACTGAGAGACTACTGGCTTCGGGCTCTATATGTTTGGTTGGTTGCAGCTTGGCGATGCGATCGGTGGCTGCGACGTTTAGGCCGTAACTAAACCAGACAAAGTTGATCGAGCTTATACCGATCGGCTGCGGATCAGCAGCTTATGGCTGGTTCCACTGCGTAACTAAGCGAAAAGAGCAGAAAGAGTTGAAGCAGCGAACGGGACGAGGGCACTGTAGAGGCGGTGGGCAGGTGGTGGCCTGGGCACCGTATGTGGTCGCGCTCAAAGTCAATTCCTTGACCATGCCGCGCAAGCTGACCAGAGTGAGGCAGTCTAAAGGCAGTCTTGCCATTGCAGATCACAGCCTCCAGTTTCAGCTGCAGCGCAGCGGTCGACTTTTGCGCACTCAAATCGAAATAGGCCATGGATCTGCCTGAGGTTGTCAGTACTTGATGGCGTTGTTGTTGTTGTTGTTGTTGTTGCTGGTGTTGTTGCTGGTGTTGTTGCTGGTGTTGTTGCTGGTGTTGTTGCTGGTGTTGTTGCTGGTGTTGATACTGTCCGCGTCGGCGTCGCTTTTGGCCATCAGATCACACATTCCCAGGCACAACACAGCCAGAGTCACAGTCATAGTCCGTATCGATATCGCTCTGAACGATATGGACAACTATTTGTTAGTTGTTCTTTTTACCTCTTTCCACAATGCCTGAGAGTGTGTCTGTGTCTGTGTGAGTGTGTTGATTCACAGTGATACTTTTACGAGCAAATGTTACCCAATCTGACGATTACAGACACCCATATCCATGGCAATTTGTTGCTATCTTATTTTCTCATCCTATCGACGGCACGGCAGGACTCTTTGTTTTGATATTGCCGACGCCGTTGATCGCCAACACCGATAAAAGCGCAAAAGACAGAATCAAGCTCACATATTGCAAGAGTGTGTGTGCGAAAGTGTGTGTGTGTGTGTGCATGTGGGAGTATTTACGTAGACTATATAGCCTGCACTCATTCATATTTCGAGTGGTTCTCTTATTGTTGTTAAGGCCAATCACTCATTGAAACTTGGAAGCTTGAAATTGAGCATTAAAAATTCTAAAGCTATCTCGTTCATCTTTAGAGCTAGAGTCTTCAAGACTTCAGCATATGCATATATATAGATATTAATATAATACATTTTCGATTTCTGCTAGATTTTTGATATCGTATTCTGATATTTGATATGTATTTCAGTTAGGTTTGTCATATATGTACATATGAATGTAATAATCATTAGCTGTAAGTTTGATTATGCAAGTCCATCTATAGGAAGAATTATGTGTCCATGTGCAGAGTAAGCGAGACAGCAAGATGCTTGCATATGCGTAAATAGAATGGAATTCTTGAACCACAAGTCTCTGGAAACTGTATTCTTTGAGCATTGATTAAAATCCCAATGAATATCATATAAACAACAATTTTGACCCCTTAATTTTCAACATTGTAAAGCACGCTTAAAATTCCAGCAAAATATTCAAATAAAGCTTGAGCTTTACAGCTAGAGCTTACTTACACTTCCAAGTGATCTCGAGACTTACGGTTGACAATAAATTAGCTAAGGCCTAAGCCCATTGCACTCTGCGCATGTTTGTTCGCAGCTCAATGTTCTCACGTTTTTCACGTTTCGTTTTTTATTTGCAATCATTTTTTGTGTGGCATTTGCTGCGTGTTTTTCTTTAGCGCTAACCAGATGTACTTATTGGGCAGAAAGGACATGGGCATGGGCATGGAACCATCTGAAACTCTTCAACAAGTTCAGCAGTCATCAATCAGTCAACCATCTATATAGATATATATACTGCGCTGTGACTGGCTGGCTGTGTGCGGCGTTGCCTTTGCGTTGCACTTTTGGGGCATTGTCTTTTGTAAGCTGCCTGGCCCCTTGAACAACCGCCCGCCGTTCGCCTCCTCCTGCTCCTGCTGCTGCTCCTCCTTCTGCTTTGCCCCGCTGGCGCATACTGTGTGTAGGATTTTTCGGTTGCGTCTGAAAGGTTTTATTTATTTATTTTTATGCGGCATTACATTTATTTTCCTTTTTATTCTCATGCCTGCTGTTGCAGCGGCTGCTGCTGCTGCTGCCAGGTGAGATGTGAGCGATGCCGATGCCATTGCCCGTTGCCCGTTGCCCGTTGCTCCTTTGCCCCGCCCCTCGCCTCTGCTCCTGTTCCGTTTGCTTATTGAGGTTGAGAAGAGATAAGTGGCTTCTCTTTTATTTTTATTTTTTTCTGCTTTTTTTTTTTTCGTTGCCTCTTTTTTGATGTTGGCTGATCTACGACGCGGATGCGAGTGCTGAGGCGGCAAATGGCGGGGCAAAGTTTTCTCGTTCGCACATTTTATGATGGCTGAGATTGCCATACTTTTTAGCTGCTCCTTGTCCCTGTCCCTGTCTCTGTCGTGTGAGTGTGTCTGTGTATGTGTATGTGTGTGTGTGAGCCGTTGAGTGATTGGATTGGCTTGGTTTGCTTTGGATTGAGTTGAGCTGAGCTGAGTTAAGCTGCGCTCTTGGCCATATTGATGGCAGGTGTCTCTCGTCTAACTGTTTGAGTGCCGATTCAACTTCGACTTTGACTTCGACTTCGACTTCGATTCGTTCTTTGTCGATTTGGTTGCCATTGTTTTTCATGTTTTCGCATTTAGCATCATCATCCTCATCTTCATCAGTATTATCATCATCATCAGCAGCAGCAGCAGCAGCAGCAGCAGCAGCTTCGTTCCAACACCGTCAACCGTTGTTGTCGTCATTTTGCGCCATTGTGGCAACAACAACATCGGCAACTGGTTTTCTGGACATCGTCGTCCCTCAAATTCCCATTCCCATGTCCCCGTCCCCCATGCAGCACGCCCCTTCTGCCGCACAACGCCCCCGCCAGCCAACAAACTGTCCTCAATCGGCAACTCCATTGCCTGCGTTTGTCTTTTAGCCAGAATTGCCAATCATTCGCAGCCGCAATAAAATTACATGAGTAAAATGTGTCCGCGAGCATTCGTGGTACTTGATCGTTTTCAAGAGTGCGGTAATCGGTTTCAATTTCATCTTTATAGTGTTATGAAACTTGGGGTCCGCAAAAAAAAAGCTTTCGGCCAGTTGAATACCGCCACCGACACCGCCACCGCCTCCAACAACAAGTCTCACAAACTGCACTCAGCTCACTCCAGCCGACAGCCAACAGCCAACAGCTGCACAGGCGCCGACGCACATCAATTCAATGGGGATTAGATTCGACCCATTGAATATTTGTTGATAAATATCTTAACACTAAAATTGAAGAATTTTGTGTACATTCTATAATTCAATTTCGATTGCATGAAACTGTAGCAGCTAATGGCTGCTAATGATTTTATCGATAAAAATAAATCACAGTCAAAATTTGTCTCTGCTATCGATAGCATAACTTATCGATAGCTGTTATTTAAAATTAAGAATTCATTTATAGCATAATTATTTGAATAGTCAACATTTTTGGTGCCACGCTTATAAACTGTTATCGTTCAGAATATATCGATATACGATTCTCATGAATATGGAGTTGTGATTAAATGCAGCTCATAACTTTGTAATACATATAGTCTATGAATAGTATGTTAGCTTAAAATAGTTTAGCCTTTGCTACAAAGCTATTAAACTACTATCGATAAATTATCGATATTATTTTCTTTGAAAAAAACGAATCAATAGTTGTACAATTATAATGAGCCTGATCAAATAAATCATATGAATCATATACAAAATTTGTTGACATAATATAGCTCAAAATATATAGATAGAGTTGGGCAATATTCCATAATTTATCGATAATTGCCAAATTTAAGTTTATAGAATAATTTATTTAAATATGAAAATTTGATAGCGTATTCACAATTATCGATAAATAGCTAGTAGCATATATCGGTATATATATTGAGTGATAAAAGCTAAGACCTAACAAATATCTAGTAGCACATATCGATATATATCGAAATATAACTATAAAATAATGAATATAGTAAAATATAAATATCTCTAACAACATTTAGCTCAGCTGCAGCTTAGCCAAGCCAAACACTGGCTTAGCCCCCCTTTAAACAGTAAGCCCCATTGCATTGGCATTTATGCATATTCAAGCATGGCTAATGCCATAAGCTGAGCTCACTAAGCTAAGCTGGCCAACGCCGCCACTGGTTGACCAGGTGCGATCAGCATTTTAGAGACGCAGCTGCCGCTCAACGTCGCCGCCGTCGTCGTCGTCGTCGTCGCTGTTGTCGTTGTCGTTGTCGACGCTCTCACACCCAACGCTTACATCCGCTGGTCAAAGATGGACGTTGCATGCCGCCAGGCGCTGCTGCTACAGCAACAGCAATAGCAACAACTGCAGCTCCTGCTGCTGCTCCTGCTCCTGCACCACCATTTATTGTGGATTGCCCGCCCTGCCCGCATTTGGCGGCACTGCCCTGAGCCTCAGTCGATCCTGTGCCGAAGCCAAAGACATGGCCATAGCCATAGCCATAGCCTTAGCCTTAGCCTCGCTGCCTGTAGAAAGCAATTCACTGTAATTGCTTTGTGACTTATGGCCCGGCCCAACTTGTGCGCTCGCCGATCGTCAGTCGGCAGGTAGCCAGGGCCAGAGACTGCTGCAGCCAAAGCCCAACCTGGAGCGCTGTGCATTCAGTCTGTCGAAATGGTAGTGGTAGTGGCGTCTTGACCTTGTCATGCCATTAAATAAATTCAAACAGAAACTAAACTCGCCATGTTCTACGACTCTCTCGCTCTCTCTCTCCCTCGCTCTCTCTCCCTCGCTCTCTCTCTCTTTGACTCTCTGTGTGTGTTGTCGATGTCGACGGCCCAGGCCCAGTCGTGCGACATGACAAGTGTCCGCCTAGACCCCCACCCACAGCCCGCCACCCGCTGCACCGCTGCACCGCTGCACCGCTGAGCTGCTGCAGCTTTAGCTTAAAGCCCAATAACCGATCCCACCCCCTTTGCGTGCTTCATCACGAGCCGCCGTCAACGGGCTGCCGTTTCTGGCATTCGCAAACCGCAATCGTGATCCACTGGCCACAAGTCTTGGCCAACTCGCTGCCCCACCTCGCCATCTCAATGCAGCGCACAGTCGACAGGCCCCACTAGCATTAGGTATATAACGAGTTGCCATATTTTGATGGATTCGTCTCTCAGAGGTGTAAATATTAACCAAAGGGCAGTGCGAAAACGTGCAGCCAACCAACGAACCACCAAGCCAAGCCCCATTCCCGGTTCGTCATCTTCGTTCCGCTGTCAATTGGGAAGCCTTGTGTGCGTGCTTAGCGTAGTTGTTGTTGCTCTTGTAATTGGTTGTAGCTGCTGCTGTTGCTGCTGTTGCTGCTGCAGTTGATCTTCTTCGGCTAACCGAAGCTCATCCAGCTAGCTTCATTGCCTAAGCAATAGGGCGAAATTAGACGTCCATTGATGGCTGAACGACGAAATATCAAATTCTTAAACCTAAATTGATGCAGGCTGCATAAAATTGTTAGCTTCACTTGTAACATTTATAATTCATTGCAAGTTTAACATGTACCTTGACATAAATTAATAAAAATTAAGTTCTTCTAACTCATGTTCATTGTAGACTTAACATGTGCAGCAACATGTAGTTTACCATGTACTTTGACATGCACTTGCAGTTGCTAAATAACTTTAATTACCTGTTATTAAATTGACAGCAGACTAAACATGTACTTTAACAAGTGAGCTTGAAATTTAAAGAGTTCCCTTTAAATGCCTGTGCATGTTCCCTACAAATTTACCATGTACTTTGACATGCACTTGCAGTTGCCAAATTTCTTGAAATACCTGATATCAAATTGACAGCAGGCTAAACATGTGCCTCAACATGAGCAGGACATTTAATATTTGCCTTTAGGTACCTAACTGACATTAAGATTTTGTGTGCAAAATTTAACATGCACTTTGCCATGCACCATAATATTCCATAATATTAATCGATTAATGCGTGCTCTAAACAGCTACTGATTCAGCTTCATTGTTAATTTAACATATACTTTAACATGGAGTTGTAAACTTAATATGTCTCGCCACATGTTAAACTGACATTAGACATGTGTATTCTCAAAAAGCATGAACTCAAATTCATTGCAAATTTAACATGTACTTTGACATGAAGTTAATAATAGATAGTTTTGTGATATATATATATTAACAGCTATATGGATAAAATAATTTAACCACATGACCAAATTGCTTTCTAATAATCTACTTTAGCTGCATTGTATCTTGAGCTCTGTTGCTCTCTCTCTCTCTCTCTCTCTCTCTCTCTCTCTCTCTCTCTCTCTCTCTCTCTCTCCCTCCTTCTCTGCATACCTTTAGCATCGTTTCTGTAAGATATCAACTAAAGCTTAATCTCGTTACTTTCATTTCGCATGTTCGATCGAAGTCTGCATGCAGCTCTCACCAGAAGAAGAAGAAGAAGAAGAAGAAGCAGATGCAATAATAATAATAATAATGATCGAAAGCATTTGGATAGATGCTGGATGAGGGGTAGACGGATGACTGTGTAGGAATGCATTGTCATCCCGTTGTTAATGTTGTCTTCGGCTCTGCAGCACAGCGCCAACTGCTGCCAGTTATGACGAGTGCCCCCCACACCGAGCCGATCCAAGTCGAGTCGAGTCGAGTCAAGCAGAAGCCCGACTGCGCCACCAAGAACATTGACTAATCAACATATCAGCACGATGGCTATAGCCACAGAGAAAGAGAGTGAGAGAGAGAGAGAGAGAGAGAGAGGGAGACAGTGGCAACTGGAGGGAGCAGCGAGGGAGCGAGTTGGCGTTGCGTGTTTGCGGCCAACCCATGCGGCGTGGCAATTGCAGCAGATAATGGTGCAAAGTGCCGGCCAGATCATGGCAAAAAAGGAATAAAAAATATCAGCAAAGGGGATCCCGAAATGAATCGCAACGACGCGACATGGCACGGCGGCACGTTGGCGACTATCGATGCTGGGGGATGCGTGCCCGCTCGCCATGCTTGGACCGGGCTTGTCATTAGCTTACAGCTGCCAGCGTGAGCTCAATTACAGGCGCTGCAAACAGCACTGAAGGAACTGGAGCTGTGGCGAAGTCTGCCCCTGGGGGCCAGGAAATCGCTGGCTATTACAAAAATGTCCCAGTTCATCAGCAATAAATACGAGTTTCATTGTGTGACACCGGGATGTCACCCGAGCCCATTAAAGCTGGCCCAACTGGCGTCGCTTGACCTTGAGACTCGCTCGCCCGGATCCATTTCCAGCGACTAATTGTAGGCCGGCAAAACCAATCGAAAATCATTTTTGGACCAAAACATAAACATAAAGTTTGCCTTGGGGCCATCATCAGCGCAGCTCGTTAAAACTTAGGCGATGGCCAGACAACAAAGAGAGAGAGCGAGAGAGATGGAGTGTATGAGAGAGAGAGAGAGAGAGACAGAGAGAGAGCAACATTTGGTTGGCTTTCTTTAACAACATTTGCCCTGTTTGGCATGCGTGATAATTTGAATATAAAAGCATATTACTTAGCCCCCAGCTTGGCTTACTTGGAAAGCTGATGAGCGCGTACCATGACGACTACATCAAGCCAAACAAGAGAGAAGACAACAACAACAACAACAGAAATCAGAGAAAAAAAAAAAAACATTTCTCAGACATCAAAAATGCATAATTAATTTACATTTGAACTCGGCTCGACTCATGTCTCTATCTCGACAGTTTCCCAGCCCAGCTCAGCCAGACGGGCCACCACAGAGAATTGTCAACGTCAAGCGAAGCTGAGAGCCAAGAAGCGCAGCTAAAGTTGATTTGGTTTTTTGTGGAGCAATTAAACGCAGTTTACGATGTGAAAAGAAGCCATTAAGGTCGCGCATGTCACAAATTAGCCAAAAACTTACAAAATTTTAAGCTTTCAAGGCGCCGCAACAAACTCGAACAGCAACAAATAGAGACAGAGAGAGAGAGAGAGATAGATATAGATATAGAGAGAGAGAGATAGATATAGATATAGATATAGATATAGATATAGATATAGATATAGATATAGATATAGATATAGATATAGATATAGATATAGATATAGATATAGATATAGATATAGATATAGATATAGATATAGATATAGATATAGATATAGATATAGATATAGATATAGATATAGATATAGATATAGATATAGATATAGATATAGGTATAGATATAGATATAGATATACATATAGATATACATATAGATATACATATAGATATAGATATAGATATAGATATAGATATCTCAACTCTTCAAGCATATATATAAACAATTTCCATTAGCTGCTTAGCTAAAGGCCTTTAATAATACCCTAGGAATTTCATGGCCTTTGGTTTTAAATAATTTCCTAATTAGTTCTGCGCTTCCGATAGCTCAGTTTGTGGCAACATTTTGGTGCAACCAATTGTTGCCACAAGCCAAACTAGAGAGGCGAACGCCTATTAGCCAAGCATTTATAGACTTATAACAGGCCAGACAAAAGCCAATTGCACATTCTACACAGACAGAGACAGAAAGAGAGCGAGAGAGAGAGAGAAAGAAAAGCTGAAGAACATGCTAAGCCTGTTAATGCCAGCAAAGCTTTGATTAGCATTTCACATTTGGCAATTGAATGACTCGAGTTAATCGGCTCGCATCATGGCCAGAACAAACCGATTGCTGCCTGCTGCCAAAAGTACAATAATAAAATACAATTCAATACTGCAATAACTGCAAATGGCTCGACTGATGTTCGTCAACAAAAATAGAAAAAAAAAAAAAAAACAGAAAGAAAAAAAAACTTGATCAAACGTTCGTCCATTGTTATGGCTAAATGTTTATTAATAATTGTGGCTAAATAATTATATTTTTGGTTTCTAATTGACCTTGCCGCAGCTGAGCTGCGTCGAAAGGCCAATATGCATAGATGGAGATACAAATGGAGACAAAGATGAAAATGGAGACGGAGATGGAGATGGAGATGGAAATGGAGATGGAGACTTTGCCAATCTCTCACGGCCTCGTGACTTTGACTGTGACTCTGAATTGATTTTGTATGAAAAAAAATGCTATGCATGAATTATGAACGCACAGCTAAGTGTGTGTGTGTGTGTGTGCATGTTGAAGCTGTGCGTTGCCCCCTCGCTGAAAAAGCGAGCAATTTGATGTTGCTTATTATTTCAGGCGATTAAAGACTGTGAGTGGCTCTAAAGCAACAGCAACAGCAACAGCAGCAGCAACAGCAACTGTATCTGTATCTGTATCTGTGTATCTGTATCTATGTATCTGTATTTGTATATGTATTTCTGCTTCTGCAATTGCATTCGTACTCGTACGCGGTTCGACTACCTTGAACCGCGACCCCAGCTGACTGGAATGGCGGGTTCGGTGTGATTGGGAGGGGGCTGGGCAGTGCCGACTGGGCGGGCTATTGAATCGGTGATCGGTGATCGGTGTTCGGTGATCGGCGATAGCGCTATGTGATTGTGATTTGACGAGATGCCAGAACGCATTCAGGTCCGGCAGAACAGAGAGACTAGATCAAGCGACTGACAGCACAGGCCACAGTGAATGAATGAATATTGTAAATTTTGATTTTGATTTTCCTATTTCCTATTTTTTTTATAATTATTTTTATATTTATTTATTTTTTTTTTAATTTTTTTTTTTTGTTTAACATTACGCATACGACACACAAATAAAAATCAATTGAGTGTTTGCTTGAGGCGCTGCAGTGCCACTTCCGGCCAACAGATGGCGCACGTGTGCCAAGTGTAATTGCATGCCAGCTTATCCTTATTTTAGGCCAATTTGACGCATATATAAGAAGTCACTCGCCCTACCTCTCTGTCTCTCACTCTCGTGCTCTCCCTTTCTCTTTCGCCCTCTCTTGCTGCTCCTTTTTTATGAGCTGAACAGAGGCAAAGCAAGCGCACAGGCTTTGAAATGGCGTTTTGCGGGAAAATTCAATTTAAAACCAGCCACAACAAAGCAACAACAACAACAACAACAACTGAAACAACAACAAGAGGCAACTGCAATAAATTGTTTCATTCGCGCACCTGACACATAAGCTCCGAATTGTCGTCTTCATCTGCAGTCGCGACCGTTCGACGGGATCGCATCGGATCGCAACGGCCAAGGTACAGGCAATAATAATAATAACAACAACAACAACAACAACAATATTGGCTTGTACATGGGATTGAACATCTGGTTGGTGACTTGCTGTGCCACGCACCGTGGTGCGAAACCCTTGCAATTAGAGCCGAAAACAAAAAAAAAAAAAAAAAACATGCGAGTTTCAAATTATTCTAGAGAGCGTGGGGGAGGGGGTGCAATGTAGGAGGGGCCTCGCTTCTGGCTATAATCGCTGCACTTGGCTAAGCCGGCCTAAGCACACGCCCATTAAGTCTCTTAATTTGCCAGCTCGAATCTCGTGTCACAAATTGGCAGTTCGTGCGTTTGCCAACTTAAGAACTTGAAAATTAGGAGCTGCGGAAATGTTGTTTCACAATTTCAAATCATTAAAATTACAATTAAAATATTGAAATTATTTGGAATATATTTATTTAAATTGTTCAAGTTGAAATTGCAGTTGATATTATATAAAAATAAATCCCTTTAAAATATGTCAATGTCAATTTAAATGAATAATATAATGTTTTATATGCAAAATATATATTTGGACGTACGTTTACGTAACATATAATTCGTATACTTAATATATAATTCGTATACTTAATATACACATATGATAGCTCGCAAATAACAGTTATTCATTGAAATGCTCACGTTCATTCTCTACTCATGAGAGAAACGGAAAATAGTATATAGACATGCTCTCACTCTGAGCAAGAGACTTATTTCTTTTCCGTTTACGTCTTCGTTTGAGTGTTTTGCTTTGAGCTATTTATACAATTTTAATATGCTTATTTGGGAAGTGATACGATTGACGCTCGCACACCTGAGACTTATGCGTAGACGGAAATCTTCGATAATGATATATACATACAAGTAAAAACAAATTTACTTTCTTTTCTTCTTATACTTCATCTTTTTCCTCTATTTCATTTGCTTCTATTTATACTTTCTCTATTTCTGCTCCCTCACTTTCTTGCTAATTTTTTCCTCTTTTTCTACTTTTTCTATTTCTTCTTATACGTCCTTTTCCTGTTGCTCTACTACTTCATCTTATTCTATTTATTCTGCTTATTCTCTGCATCAATTTAATCTCTTATTTTTTCGTCTTCTTATATTCCTTCTTCCGTTGATACCTTGAAACCATAATGGGAAATCAGAAGAACATATATGTAGAAACATGTCTCCTCTTGTTTTATCTTCTCTTTCTCTTTCTCTTTATCTTTCTCCTTGTTAATCCCTTCTTCTATTACTATTTCCTTGTATATATAATTCTTCTTCTTCTACATGTTGCGCCTTTTTAAAGCTTTCATACCACTGTGCAAAGGCAACGGCGGCGACACTGCAATTATTGCAAAGGCAACGGATTATGAGAGCTGGCGCTGAGCAGCAGCAACAACGACGACGAATTGTCCGCATGTGAATGTCCATCCCCAGCAAGAGAGTGGGGCGGGGCAGGGCGGTATTAAGAGGAAGCATAAGAAGGGACTGTGCAACTGAAGAGCGTGCAAAACGATTATTGTCCTGGACGAGGACGAAGCCGAGGGCAATGGATAATACAGCAGATATCGCTTACAGCCAGGCAAAAGGCAATATCATATGCTCTCTCTCTATCTCGCACTCTCTCTCTCTCTCTCTCTCTCTCTCTCTCTCTCTCTCTCTCTCTCTCTCTCTCTCACTGGAACCGAAATTGCTTTCCACCTCATTATAACTCAACTGCTAATTCATGTCGAAATATGTTAATTGATAGGCACAGGAAGCAGAACCGATGCAGTTGACTGAAACTGCAACTGTAACAACGAGAATAAGCCAAAAGGGCTAGAGAGAAAGAGAGAGAGAGAGAGACAGAGAGAAAGAGTGAAAGAGAGAGAGAGAGAGAGTGAAAGAGAAAGAGAGAGAGAGAGAGAGACAGAGTGAAAGAGAGAGAGAGAGAGTGAAAGAGAGAGAGGAAAGAGTGTTTCATAATCCTAGAGAGCATAGAAATATGATAAAGATTTGCAAGAGATTCAAATGGATGTTGGTAGAAAGGAAGAAGCGAATAGAAGAAGAAGAGTAGATGAGTGGAATAGTAGAAAAGTAGAAGAGTAGAAGAGTTGAAAGGTAGAAGAGTAGAAGAATAGTAGAGTAGAAGAGTAAAGGGTAGAAGAGTAGGAGAGTAGAGGAGTAGAAGAGTAGGAGAGTCGAAGAGTAGAAGTAGAAGAATAGAAGAATAGAAGAATAAAATGAGAAGAAAATAAGACGATGATGATAAAGATGAGGATAAATATAAAAATGAATAACAAGCTGAAATATAAGAAAGTCAAGATGGAGAACAATGAAGAAGGCAACTGAAGAAGAAGTTGTATAAGTCTATAGAAGAAGAACTAAATTTGATAATGAAATTGCTAAAGACTTAAAAAAGATAAGATTCTTAACATATAGTAGTATATTATTATATATATATTTACACATCTAAGCATTTTTGCGCAAAAATACAATCGGTATAAGTAACGAAGTATGTATACATATAAAATATATCTATATATACATACATATAACTAAATCTTTGCCTAAGAGACTAGCAAGGCTGTTTGCTGTTCATGCCGCTAGATGGCGGCACTATATAATAAATGATTTATCAGCAATTTGTCAATATTTATTTTTTGTTGTGGCCACAGCTCTGCGGTGGCGACAAAGCAAACTCTATTGACAAAGTTGTTGTTGTTGTTGTTGTTGTTGTTGTTGTTGTTGCGGCTTCAGCTGCAGCTGCGCAGGTGCATTGAGGCTTAGGTGGGCCCTGAAGTTGGCGTCAAGCGTCAACGCCTGAGCGACAATTATTGCTGGCAATCAAGCATAGGCAAATCAGTGACTGCCAGCAGCCGTAACGAGAAGCAGAGAGAAAAGAGTGTGAGAGGGAGAGAGAGAGAGGGAGAGGGAGAGGGAGAGGGAGAGGTGGGGAGTGAGTGAGCTCAAGAGTGAGAGAGAAAGAAGTAAAGTGTGTAAGTTTTTGTTAACACTTAAGCAGAAGCTGTGCGCGGAGTTGCAGCATGATTATATATATGTATATCTGAACACAGATATACATATATATATATATATATATATATATTTACCTTAACTAACAATAGCAAATAATAATAAAAAGAAAAAGTCAACTGGCTGTTCTGTTCTATAGCTAATTATAAGCATGGTGTAAATTTACATTGCCCGTGTTTACAGCGCACGAACAGGCGATTATATATACACACATATATATGTATATATATACAGATATAGATCTAGGCATACCTATGCCAATAGCCCATCGCCCTTATACACACACACACACTCTCTCTCTCTCTCTCTCTCTCTCTCTCTCTCTCTCTGTTTCTCTCTATCTTTCTCCTTTTCACTATTTAGAGCTGTGCGATTTGACAAAAGCCAAAAGAGCGCGAAATGTTAATGTAAATATTAAGACAACTGGCAAATATCGAAATTCTTGACATAGCGCACACACACACAAAGAAATCTAGGCGAAGTTTTATAAAATATAGATAGAAGATTTTTGATTTAGAGATTTGGCAATGTTAATATATTTATAGTTATATAAAGAGATGCAAATGAAGAGTGAGAGTGAGAGAGAGAGAAGAGGAGAGAGAGGAGGAGAGAGAGAGAGAGAGAGAGAAAAGAGAGAGAGAGAGAGAAAGAGAGAGAGAGAGAAGAGAAGAGAAGGAGAGAGAGAAAGAGAGAGAGAGAGAGAAAGAGAAGAGAGAGAGAGAGAGAGCTATGCAATGAGTCTAGCAGCCCATCGACATAAATTTCCTTGCCCCAATACAAAAAATGTCCAAGTTCCAAGCCGAATATCCCTAATTTCCCAAGCTAATTTTAAATTTATAGCATCTCTAACTTCTAAATAACTAAAAAAAAGCCTCAAATTCTATAAAACATTTTAGTAAAAGAGACGTTAAGAAGTTTTGAGATATATAAGAATAATTATGATAGATAAATTTATGCTCAGTTAGTTAGGATCTTTAAAAATCCAACAAGATTTAATTCTGATAGAAAACACAGAATTGATTTATATGGTATACAGTGTATATAATATACAGTATATAGTATATAATATATAGAGTAAATTTAGTTTAGCGTTACGTATGAAATAGCATATCTGTTGCTTGGCCAAACGTAAGATCTGAATTTTATGCCATTTGTGCCTTAAAGTGTTGGACATGTCGAACAACTCTCTATTTGCACGAAAGATTTGCATCTTCATGCTTACAAAGTTCAATTGACTCAAGAACTGAAACCCACTGACTAAGAGCTAAGTTCGTTGAATACGATTATGGAACAATCAAAAGTGAATGCTGATTTAGCTGAACAAATTAATCATCAGCGATGAGGTTTATTTTCATCTTGATCGACCAAATTTGTCGCATTTTATATGCAGAAAATCCTTATCCCAAAATTACTTTTTGCGTGAGTTTTGGAATGTCCTATATAGGCATAGATATATATCAATATTGATATGTGAAATGCAGATGTATGTAAATAAATAAGTGTACTTGGTTACGAATAAGAAATGAACCTTAAAAGAATCTCTGAATATATAAGATATGGTATTTATTATATTACATTATATATATGATTATACATATGTATATCAAGATTTTATATAGAACATACATTCTGGTTTATATAAAGAATATCTATATAGCTCACTTGATATAACATTCTTAACTTTTTAGGCTATTCAGATTTCAGTTCGTTTTGCTCTATTTCTAAATCAACTCTAAAATCTTTGATAAGGCATATGATAAGATCTATTCCAATATATGTTATAGTGTTATTAGAATTGGATTAGGAATAATATATGTTTTAGTATATATCCTAGGCCATGCCTACTTCAGGCAGATATTTCACTACTTCAACCTAGTTAAAGAGGCTTGGTATATTGAGAAAAGGAACTTAGATTTACATATATTATAAATATTGCTTTAATGTATATATATATATAATACTATATGTTTTGTAGTCTGTGAGTATGAGCATAATATTATGTATATTTCATAGCTTGTAAAACTGTTGTCTAGCAGATATATATTCTCCACACATACAGCTATGCTATCATATATATATTATATATTTCTATATTTGCCCATACAATTCTGATCATGAAAAAGAGTAAACACAAATAAATCTAATCAAGCTTTAATCATATAAAAATAAACATTTCTTTCATTGCATGACAATAATGACAAGATCTTAGTTTAGATTAGAAAAGAGCTACGAAATAATTACATTTCTTAGACTCGAAAGGTAGTGCTACATCATATAGTATATACGTTGAGCGCTTCCAGGCCACGAGTGTACTGATTAGAGGCGCTGACTTAGATTCAATGAAATCCCGTATATCATATATAATATTGTATCATTTAGGAACAACAGATCTAAGCTCTGTCTCGTACGAATATAAACTGAATCAAATGATGTGATATCTGGATATCTGATGTCTGATGTGCAAATACAGCCTGCTAAGCATTCTTAACTTACATAATCTCTATATGCATATACATATATGTATTTTTATTTATATATATATCATTATCAGTTATCGTCAGAGACCCCGAATAACTCTTGAGGATTTCAAAAAGTCCACAAATAAGTGTTTCACATGGAGTTTTATAAATAAAACTCTCAAAATAACTCTTTCAACATGTGCTTAGGAGAACTCCTTTTACTCTGTGAGAAACAGAAAAACTGTGGGTTTTTCTGCGGTCCTCAGTGTGCTATTTTATTGCCTTGTACAAAAAAAATAACCCTTTTTTTTTGTGTGTGCTGTTGCTGCGTAGATCAATGACGCAGTTTGCTTTTGTTTTTTTTTTTCTAACTGTTGCTGCTGCGTTGCACTATGGGAGTAAATGCCGATTTAGCGGCATAAACTCAAAATTTAAAGCTATGGACTTGAAATTTTGCAAATATGATTAGATTATTTTTTTTAAATTTTGGATTTTCTTGTTTTGGAAATTTGAATGGGAAGTCATATACTTAGTCTTTTCCAAAATGGAACTACGAAAATAAATAAGAAAATATAGCAAAATATTGTTGGACTTTATGCCGCTAAATCGGTGTTTGCGCCCATAGTGCATTGGTCAGCGATGCGCTTTGTTTTTGCCAAGACTAGAAGACATATATTCTCCACACATACAGCTATGCTATCATATATATATTATATATATTATATATTTCTATATTTGCCCATACAATTCTGATCATGAAAAGAGTAAACACAAATAAATCTAATCAAGCTTTAATCATATAAAAATAAACATTTCTTTCATTGCATGACAAGATCTTAGTTTAGATTAGAAAAGAGCTACGAAATAATTACATATCTTAGGCTCGAAAATTAATGAAAGATAGTGCTACATCATATAGTATATAAGTTGAGCGCTTCCAGGCCACGAGAGTACTGATTAGAGGCGCTGACTTAGATTCAATGAAATCCCGTATATCATATATAATATTGTATCATTTAGGAACAACAGATCTAAGCTCTGTCTCGTACGAATATAAACTGAATCAAATGATGTGATATCTGGATATCTGATGTCTGATGTGCAAATACAGCCTGCTAAGCATTCTTAACCTATATAATCTCTATATGCATATACATATATGTATTTTTATTTATATATATATCATTATCAGTTATCGTTTATATGTTATATATGTGTGCTATGCTACAGTATTAAATTTCTATTCTATATTCTATGATTATATGTACAGCGTATATATAATAGAAGCGCTATATCTAGCTATACATACTATATCATAGTTAGTTCTCGATAGTATACTATATATATACATATATGTATATATGTGCTATAATACTATTATATATCCATTATATATGCTATGCCTAGATCATAGATAGCGAGATAGAGAGTGAGCGAGAGAGAGAGAGAGAGAGAGTGAGTTAGTAGAGAGTGAGATAGGAGAGAGTGAGATAGGAAAGAGAGCGAGTTATTAAGCATACGCCATGTGCCACATCAAATATATATACATATATACCAAAAATCTCTCTAAAATCTATAAAAATCTAGTAAATATACCCCAAGTATTTAGATACTTAAGACATACAAGATAATTTCTTATTACCCAAACGAAAAAAAAAACGCAAAAAAAAGTAAAGAACTTACCTGAATTCTGATTATTTATTTTGCTGCTTTTGTTAACTCCTTTCTTAGTTAATGCGCTTAGTATAGTTGTTGTTGTTGTTGTTGTTGTTGTATTTTATTGTAATTGTTGTTGTTATTGGTGGAGTTGAAGTTGCTGTTGGAGTTGTTGGCTGTTTGTATTTTATTTTATATTTTATTTATTTTTATTTTGTATTTGATTCTTTTTCGTTGTTGTTTTGATCAATTTGCTTGATGTGTTTGTTAAGTTAGTTAACTCGTTTAGTTGTTGTTGAACATCGTTACACACTCACACACACACACACACACAGAGGCACATGCCAAGCACACACACGCACACTGTTTGTGTGCGCTTGTTGTTGTTGTTGTTGTTGCAAATGTTGAGCATTTTTTTTGTTTAGCTGCTGCTGCTGCTTCTTCTTCTATATTAACTATTATTAGACGTTTGTTTGTTTGTTTTACTTCGTTGTCAGCTCTGATTCTACTTCTTCTTCTTTGTTGTTGTTGTTGTTGTTAGCACCTTTTGTTGTTGTTGTTGTTGTGTTGTTGCTGTTAAAATTCTAATCACATCATAATTATAATTATAATCATAATTATGTTTTATGTTTGTGTTTATGATAAAGTGCTGCTTGTTGTTGTTTGTTGTTGGCTGTTGTTGGTTGTTGTTGTTTAACTGTAAAATGAATGTTGTTATTTTTTATTATTATTAGATTTTTTTTTTGTATTTTTGCAAAACAAGTTCAAATCTTAAGTTCTGTTTTTATTAAGCACAGCTGCACCCACACATAAACACACACACACACATATGGACACACACACACATTTGTATATACACTGAAAGAAAATGTTTGGCTGCATATTTTTGGGTTAAAGAAAATGTTTGCATCATTTAGGCGAGCTGATTTGATTTGATTTTATTTTTAAATATTAAATCGTTTTATTATTATTAATTTTGTTTTGTTGTTTGTCCGCGTGAGATTTTTGTTTCCCCGACAGGCAGGAGCAGCAGCGCCGCCGCTTTTGAAAACGGTTATAAAATCGCACGACACAAAAATGTTGCTGCGGCAACGGCGACGACGACGACGGCTGCTTCTGCTGCGGCTGCTGTCGTTGTCGTTGTCGTTGTCGCTGCTGTTGTCGCCATTTTTGCTTGGCAAAACTTTTGTGCACTTTGCACTCGCTCTTCGTACAAACGCACACACACACACACACACACACACACAGAGGCACGTGCATGCATATACATATATATGCAGCTAATGCGCTCTCGCTCACGCACACACACACACACCCACACACACACACAGTGGCGAGAGAGGACACCGACAACGACACAAATAACAAACACACACACTCACACATACACACAGTCACCCGCACCCGACTTGAACGACGACAACACATACACAATCAAAAACTCATTCGGCTACTTGGGTGCACACGCCTCCTCGTGGCTGCCAGCCCTCGGCCCTAAAAGCGCGCTCGGCCACCAGGCAGACCAAGCATTTCTATGTGCCACACCCCTACGCCCTTTGCATGGGGGGACTCTAATAAAAAGCCAGCCAGCCAGCCGCAGCAGCAGCAGCACCAAGCCGAAAGCCAATAAAAACAAAAAACAACACGACGAAAAAAAAAATGAACGAGAAAAAAAACGTGCCGAGACGAAGGTTTTGCGACAATATGCGACGACGCTAACGCTGGCAGCGCTGCTTGCGTTTGCCTTCGACCAATGACACTCGACGACAATATTAAAGAACACACACGCACACGAACTGAGCTACGCACACAGTGACAGCATGTATATACGAAACATGCAAAAAGCGAATCTCAAAAAAAAACGAAATGTCGTCGTCGTCGTCGTGCGCCCAGGAATGGGGGCGAACAGCACTGTAGATGCTGAGGGACAGCAAAATATGTATTAAAAAAAAAGAAGAAAAATTACGCAGCCACACAGAGTACCTCAAGGCAGGCGACAGCAGAGACGACGTCGGCAACGACAACGACAACGACTATGTAATCCAATCGAATCGAGAACAAACACACACACACACACACGCACGCACACAACAGAATGAGAGGGGGAGGCGGAATAAAAAACGAACGCAATTGAAACGCCGAAACCAATCCAGAGGACGCACAAAATGACGAAGCAGAAGAGCAAAAGGCGACGGCAGCAGCAGCAGCAAGCAGCAAGCAGCAGCAGCGACAAGCGACAAACGACGCGCGACACTTATGTGTGTGTGTGTGTGTGTGGCTGTGTGTGTGTGTGGCTGTGCTTGTGTTTATGCGCGAGTGGGAGCGAGAGCATGGCAATTGGAATGCAAGCCAAAAGCAAGCAGTGTAGGAATAGGAGTAACTGTCGAGTAGGTGGTGCAGGACAGCAGCTGAACAGCGCAGAGCAGAGCAGAGCAGAGCGAGAACGTTGTCGTCAAACGACCCCTACAACAACAGTTAGCTTGGCTCTGCCAGCCAGCCAGCCAGCCAGTGGCGACAATTGAGGGTAGTCATTTTTTTATGCTCGTCCAGTATATAGCCAGTCCAAGGACTATATACAGTTATATATGTGTGTGTGTGTGTGGGTGTGGGCGGAGGGTGTATGCATATAATATGTGTGTGTGTATTAGGGGCAGTTTTTTTTTTATGGTTTGTCCAAGTTTCACTTGCAGCACATTTTGTGCATTTGCATTTCGCATTTATCACAGTTTGCTTTTTATTTATATTTTGCGCTCTTTTTCGTTACACATTAAAAACAAAAACACAAAAAAAAATATTATTATTATTATTATTTTTTTCCTGCAATTGCAATCAACTAAAACTGTAAATTCTCGTTGATGAAGCACAATAAAAAAAAGAAATAAATAAAATATTAAGAAAAAAATAACATATTTAATTTAAATAAATGAATGAAAACTAACGTGTAAATGTTTTTTAAATCTTTTTGCGATTTGCGTTTTTTTTTATTATTCTTATTTAAATTTTTGCAGTTGTTCTGCGCTTTGCCGTTTTAGCGACGGCAAAACAAGACGCGCGCGCGCAACAGCAGCAACAACAACAAAACAGAAACAGAACGCAACGCAACGCAACGCAACGGAATACAACAGAACAGAACAGAACAGAACACAACACAACGTACAGAGGAAACGTACACAACAAAACGACAACGAGGAGCGTCAACGACAGCGGCAGCGGCAACGACGACAACGACAACGGCAAAGGCAAAGGCAACGATAGCGATAGCGACAGCGACGGTGGCAGTGGCAGTGGCAGTGGCTATAGCAAAGTCGGCAGCGCAGCCAATGCCGGTGGGGGCGACAGTGCAGCCACAGCCACCACAGCTACAGCTACAGCTACAGCTAAAGCTACGGCTACGGCAATGGCTATGGCCGCGACGATAAAATATCGGTAAGCAGTTCAGTTCACACAAGAGAGACTATGACTACTGCGACGACAACAACGGCGATGACGATGACGACGACGACGACGACGACGACGGCGGCGACGACGACGGCGACGACGACGATTGCGATGCGATTGCGATGGCGATGCGGCAGCGGCAACTCAACTTTACTATTTGAAATCACATCCAACGCACGTCGCCGTCGCGGTTGCTGCTGCTGCTGGTTGCTGCTGACGCTGACGCTGCTGCTGCTGCTGCTGTTGCTGTTGCTGTCGTTGTCGTCGCATGGGCCTGGGCAGTGTTTGGCGCTCGTGCTTGGACTCGGAGACCGAGACCCACCTAGCGGCGAGAAAAGACAGCATAAATACACACACACACACTCACATACACTCACACCGGCTCTCTTTCATACAGTTCGTCGCATGCATAAGCTGAACGGCCACTGGTGGCGACCAGCACACAAACACACACACACACAAATGCACAAATACATATACTGGCGCCGCAAGTGTCCATTCGCTTCTGTGCGTATGTAGTGCTTGCTCCCTCACTCTCGCTCATGCCCAGCCCATAAGCAGCAGGCACACAAACACACACACACACAGCGCAATATGAAAAGAAAAAACACATTGGTATTGCTTGGCAGAGAATGAGAGCGAGCGAGCGCGCGCGAGAGAGAGACCCAAACGAAACGGGCAAGCAGTTCAAAATTAAATTCAAATGCTTACATATTTCCCACGTTCGCTCTTAAGAGCGAATCGTACGCTCTTTGGTGTTCATTTTGAACTCTCTGCATTATGCTATGCACCCTACAATTCAGCCAGCTGTGAATTATGCTAAATGCATATGTAATTAAAGAGAATTCGTTTTTTTTTTTCTAAATATTAATATTTGTGTATGGTAATCTTATATATTTATTTTATTTTGCATTCCATTTTTCATTATAGCTTATTTTCATATAATTTTGTAGCGCATTGAACAGTCATGCTTGCCGCTCTCTTCTACATTGTCCAGCACATTGTGGGCGCTGGGCATGGCTTGCATCAAGTGTGCACTAATGAAATAATTAATTACGAGCACAAGCACAAAATTCAACCGTTGCTCAAACACACACACATGCACACAGTAAGTGAGAGCTGGGTCTATATACTCTTGCATGCATACATACATATATTTACTTGTGTGCATGAGTGCCTCTCTGTGTGTGTGTGTGTGTGTGTAACTCGATTTGTGTATTGCTGCTCGCTGGACATCTTAGCTTTAAGTGTCTCTCTCTCGCTGTTGCTGTGTGCGTGTGTGTGTGTGTGTTTATCTATTTATATTTGTGTATGTGTGTGTGGATGGGGTGTCGCCTTTTTCGTTGCAGCCAAAATAAAAGCGCGCACAACAAATCAAATCAAATTTAATTAAAACCACTTTAAGCGTTTTCTTAGCCACCAAATGCGATTCCCATACAAATGCACATATGTACATATACTATATTGATATTACATGCATATACATACATACATACATCTATCTACATATTTATATAGACATAATGATCCAATTGAAATTGCTTCAATTTGATATCGAGCGCCGTCGGCAATATTTGATTGATCATCGATTAATTTGATTCTCATTTAGATTTTCCACAGCAAATATTAAGCGAAAATATATAAAGAAATAGTAAATAAAATAAACAAGAATTTGCAAAATATCACGTTAAAATATATTTTACTTTATTTTACAATTTATACAATTGAAAATTTGTCTTTAAAATATATGTTTTAGTATTATATGAATATAATAAAATATTAATTAATATTAAAAGGTGTGAAATAAATAAACATTAAAATTTAAATAATATTTAAAAATATATATAAAAAAAAGATAAAATGTAAATAATAAATAATAATTTATAAAAAATAATTTTTATAAAAATATGTTTAAAAAAAAAACAAAAAACAAAGTAAATAAACATTAAAATTATAATAATAATTAATAATTAAAATTTAAATATAATAATTATGTTAAAAAATATATATAAAGGAAAATAAAAAAACTTATTATAATTAAGAAAAGAAAAATAAAAATATTTATTATTAAGTATTTTTATTTTTCTTTATATATATTTTTTTTAATATTACAAAATTTAAATTTATCATTAATATTTATTTTATTATTATTTTATTATTATTTTTATATTATTTTTATATATTTTTATTTTGTATTATATTTATATTTATTTGAATTTCTATATAAATTTATAGTTTATTATTATTTTTTAAATGCATATTTAATTATAGTATTATTATTACCTATTTTATTATTATTATTATTATTATTATTATTACTATTTATTATTTTATTTTTATATTATTATTTTTACTATTACAATTTTATATTTAAATTTATATACATATACATATAAACTTGTGGGCGAATGACAAAAAAAATAGTTTCTGAATCTAAGTCAACTAATGAAAAGATGATTTGGGAAGTCCTTCTCGAGTCCTGGGCTCGAATTCTCCTTGAACGATGCCAGGACATGGTTGATTCCATGGCTAGGCTTTGTGCAGCCATAATTTCCAATTGGGGCAACACAACTAAATACTAAACTTAGAGAATATTATTATTTTCACTTAATATTTAATATAAGTTAAAGTTTGTAACTTATTTTTAGCACAAAATGACAAAGTGGTGCTATTTTTTGAATTACATAAAAACGTTAAATATTTTGATGAAAATTCTTTTTTGTAGCAATAATTAATAGTTATGTGCTTTAATAAAAGTCATCTGCAGACGAATCCATTGATAAATGTAGCCAGGAGAACTTCTTAAACTTTGCATTTCAAAGTGCTGCTATTTTATTTTTCGCAGGTGTATATATGTACATATGTATGAATGTATGTATGTATGTATGTGTATTTTATATTATATATTCTATATATGTATGCATACTTTGAATTAAATATCAAAATTTGTATACAAATTTTATCTAAATTATCGATAATTGATTTCGATTAATTTCGATTGATTTGCGCATTTTACAATTGCTTTAAGCATACATATATACATATGTATGTACATATATTAGATAGTATTTATAGGAGCATTAAGATTGCTCTATACATTGTACATATGTATGTATGTACATACCATACATACATACAAATATACAAGCACACACACACACATACCCACACACATACATACATATGTATTTACAGTTCTGCTGCAATTTGCAAGTAAATTTGTCATTCGTTTAGCTTAGCTCGCTTCCTTTTTTGTCGTAGTTCCGTTATCCTTCTGCAGCAGCTCAGCACTCATGGGGTACCGTTAGCTGCTTAAGTCTGTTCGTAAGCGTCAACGAAATATATTTGCATGCACATACACGCATGCATATACATATATTTACAGCTGTATGCACATGTATGCATGTGTGTGTGTGTGTGTACATATACATACATATATAAAGCTCTCCTTTTCCCACACGCAGCAGCAACAACAACAACAAATCGACGACAATTGCGACGTCAGCCAATGGAGCCAACGAATGCGGTCGGCAATGCCACCCTAAAGCCCCCGCTCGGCACCAAACAACTTCACCCTAGCACTCAACCTACTTTTCCCCCCGTTTCCCCTTCCCCCACCCACTCCTTACCCGCTCATTCTCTTGCGCTTGCACGCTGCCCACGCAACGAATGTGACACAGTGAAATGTGTCGCGCGTCGTCGTCGTCGCCTCGGCAGCCGCGCCCCTCGCCCTTCGCATGACTGTGGCCCTACCCGTTCGAAAAAAGACAGCATTGGTCAAAGCCGAAACGGATGGCCGCGCATGGCTCTGAGCGAGAGCGAGAGACAGAGAGCAGGCGTGCGCGTGAGCGAGAGAGAGCTATCGCAAAGGTGCGAGTGCGAGTGTGATACAGTTAGAGCATGCCTCTCGCTTACACGCACACACACACACGCACACACAGCACTGTGCCACTGTGCTCTCACTCTTATGACAATGTCGGCAAAGCAGTGCAAATGCCTTGTCTGCAGCATTGCCGCTGCTGCTGCTGTCGCTGCTTGGTCAGCGAGCAGAGCGTGTGCAGAGTGGCAGAGGGAATGAGAGACGAGAGACGTGAGCATGTCTGTGCGTGTCAGTTTAGGGCCAAGCATTAAAATCGCAACAAAATTGCGACAATTGCGACAACTTGACCCAATAGCCAAATAAATATGAAAATGCTTATGAATAGATCATAATTGTTATTTTCAAGAGTGGCACTTCAATTGCCGTTGTTGTTGTTGTTGTTGTTGTTGTCGGTCTAAGCAGACGCTCAGACTTCAAATTGGAGTGTGGGAGCGTCGCGGTCTTTTGTTAGCCAATCTGAAGGTCGTCAAGTCCAGGCCCCAAAGACTCTCGCACTTGGCTGCTTCCTCTTTATCTGTCTCACTCTCTCACACACACACTTGCCAAGGATGGCTTCAACCGGTTTTGCATTTTGTGCTTTTTGCAATTGAGGTTTTAGCGCGCAGCGCAGCATTTGAATTATCTCAACACTCGCAAATAGTTGCAAATTATCAAATACTTTGGCTAAACGATCGTTGTCGTTCCACCCGCACAAGACTTGACGAGAGAGAGAGAGAGCGAGAGAGAGACTGATGAAACTAGCCTTAAATATATGTAGATATGCATGTTTACCTATATATATATATATATATATATATATATATATATATATATATGTACATTTAACTTCATATTAGAATATCATAAAGCTTTATATCAACAAAGCTATATGGGGTTCTACATATTCGACTATATCTTTGTTCTTAACTATATAGGCAAGTGTCTTTCGACTTCCATGTCGATTAGATCATATTTCTCGCAACATGGATCTAATTATATAGACCAGATATTTCCTTATAAATAAACGGGATCGCAAATTGAAAATCTAACTGTGAATTACATAATTTTACTACATTCATATTACAGTTCAAATTCGAAATCGTTCAGTAATATGATTTCATATATCAATTCTATGTCAAACTCGAAATTTCATAGAATTACATGTTACGTATTATACGAACATACATATATATAAATCAGTTCGAAATCGCATACAAAATACCTTAGGAATTACATACTTCCTCATATCAATATCGAGCTCGAAATCTTTTTGGGAATAACATTTTTATACATACATACATATATCAATATTTTAGAGTTACATATTTCATATTGCCAACATGTGTATTAGATTGTTATCGAATTCGAAATATATTACAAGAATAACATAGTAAAACCTACTTTAGTTCGTAGTCGAATTCGAAATCTTTTATACAAATTTTGTCATAAATATTCAAAGTTGAATTAGAAATCTTTTAGATCTAAATAATACATATGTGTACATTTGATGTAAGTCAAATTCGAAATCATTAATACATGTGTATGTACATCAGTTCGATATCGAATTCGAAATTCGTCAGATAAAATAGATAGATATACAAGTTCGATATCAAATCCGAAATCACGAATTACATATTACTAGCAATAATATGATACAGTTCGATATCGAAATCGAAATCTTTCAGTCATTACATTTAACTTCATATACAAATTCGATGTCGAATTCGAAGTCGTTCTTACTACACATACAAATTCGATATCGAATTCGAAAGTCGTCAGCTATTACATACATATATCAATTCGACATCGAATTCGAAATCGGTCTTACATACATATACCAATTCGATATCGTATTCGAAATGTTTAAGGTGTTACATATTTCTACAAATAACAATTCGTTATCGAATTCGAAGTTTTTTAGGCACAACATATTGCTAGATATAGCAATTCGATATCGAATTTTAAGTCTTGCTATATATACCCATTCGTTATCGAATCAGTTCAATATCAAATTCGAAAATGTTCATGAATTGCATTTTCATCAGTTCGAAATCGAACTCGAAATGTTTCAGTTATAGCATAAAGCAAACCAATTCGAAGTCAAATTCGAACTCATCCCAGACCTACCACATTCATACATGCATATCTATTTAATCAAAATGCAATTTCCATAATCTACAAACAATTTCCAGCTACTTTTATTTATAGAACAATTTGAATAATTCCTAATATCTTCGGAACTTCCTTTGTATCTCGAAGTATTTCCGATTCGCGTGTGACAGCTGTGACTAGTTGGGATTTCATTTTATTATTATTTCTATTTTATTTTATTTTATTTTTTGGTTAATTTCAGAGACCCCGAATAACAGTTACCCGACTCACTTGTCTCATTCATTTCTGAGAGATACAGAAAAAAGGCGCACACAAACTTTATTCCTCTGAGTAGGAGAGATATTTTTGGTTTTTTTCACTCCTAGTCTGAGTGTTTGGCATGGAGGAATTCAGGCAATTCCTCTTTTTAAAAGAGTTATTTTGAGAGTAATACTTTTACTCTTTCACACATAGAGTTATTTTGTGACTTATTTCTAAAATCCTCATTTATAAAACTTTGTATATGTTTTTGCTTTGTGTGTTTGTTTTGTGTTTGCTTTGTGTTTGCTGTGTGTTTGCTTTTAATTATAACCTGATTGAAAATAAGAAATCAAACTATTATGGTTTTGATAAATGTAATTAACAGGCATAATGGGGCGTATATGACCATATAAATTATATATATTCTTGATCAGGGCGACGAGCAGAGTCGATATATGTATATAACAGGCCAAAGGAGGCGTGGATGACACTATATAGTATATATATTCTTGATCAGCAGAAAAAAAAATTGATATAGCCATGTCTGTCTGTCCGTTCGTCTGTCACACTGTCTGTCTGTCACTCTGTGTGTCTGCCTGCTCGTCTATAACTCTGTGTCTGTCTGTGTGTCTATCTGTCTGTCCCTATGTCTGTCCGTCTGTCTGTCTCTATAACTGTGTGTCTGTCTGTGTGTCGCTCTGTTTGTGTGACCCTTTATATGTATGTATGTCTGTGTTGCGTGTCTGTCCCTCTGTCTGTCTAACTGTATGTCTGCCTATTCCTCTGTCTGTATGTCTGCCTGCCTGTTTGTGTGAATGTATATTGTATATCAATGGGTGTGTGTGTGTGTGCGTGTAGTTGCATGTAGTTTTTGTTTTGCATATACAGAAGAGAAGAAATCTGGCAATAACAAGTTAGCAAAGGGTGGGGGGATCGCATGATCAAGAAGTCTGGACTTTTCTTAATTGTTTTTTTTTTTATATTTAGATTTGTATCATGGGTTATTTGGCCAAATTAATAAAAAAGTTCATATTTGTATTTTACTTAAATATTTTATTATAATAATATACTACATTTAAATTTAGCTACATTCAAATTAATTTCAGCTGCACATTGTTATCAAATTTTGTTGACAAACGCACACATCGAATCATAGATCGTAATTGACCTGCTCCGCGAAAACAACCCTCGCATACACACCAACGCAGCACATACACAAAAAAAAAAGTTGTTTTTTTTTTTTTTTTTTGACAAAAACAAAGTGCATCGCTGACCAATGCACTATGGGCGCAAATGTCGATTTAGTGGTATAAAGTCCAAAATTATTTTTTTATATCTTCTTAGTTCCTTTTTAGAAATGTCTAAGAATATCTCTTCCCATTCAAATTTCCAAAACAAGAAAATCCAAATTTCTAAAAAAGTAATCTAAGCATATTTGCTAACTTTCAAGTCCATATATTTAAATTTTGAGTTTATGCCGCTAAATCGGCATTTGCTCCCATAGTGCAACGCAGCAGCAACAGTTAGAAGAAAAGAAAACAAAAGCAAACTGCGTCATTGATCTACGCAGCAACAGCACACACAAAAAAAAAAGGGTTATTTTTTTTGAGCAAGGCAATAAAATATCACACTGAGGACCGTAGAAAAACCCACAGTTTTTCTGTTTCTCACTGAGTAAAAGGAGTTCTCCTAAGCACATGCTGAAAGAGTTATTTTGAGAGTTTTATTTATAACACTCCATGCGAAACACTTATTTGTGGACTTTTTGAAATCCCTTAAGAGTTATTCGGGGTCTCTGGTTAATTTTCGAGAGCGTTAATTTGTGACAAGAAGATAAATGTGTGTTGCTTCTCTCTCTCTCTCTCCCTCTCTCTCTCTCTCTTTCTCTCTCCGTTGCTTGGCCCGCACCTAATGCCGTTCTAATGCTGTCACAGAGGGGGCGAGCCCTGCCCCTCACTCCCTCTACCACTGCCTCACTCTCTAACACTCTGTCACTCTCTCTTTCACTCTTTGAGCCTGGCCATGGCAAATGATCAAAGACCAAGCCGCTAACGTTGCCGTGCTATTGAAATCAAGCCAAGAGCCACCGAAGCCACCAAAGCCGCGCCAGGCCCAGACCGGGCCACAGACGAGGGAATTGACCGCAATTATGCGATAAAGATAAAAACAATGTGGTGTCATTTTTATGGTTCTGTTTCGATGTTCGATGCTCGATGCTCGATGCTCTTGGCCAAGTTGCGGGCGGTGCAACAGAGAGAGAGAGAGAGACAGAGAGAGAGATAGCGCGCACACGCTGCAAGCGGGATGGCAACAAGGTGATAATCTATAATTGCCCTTGCCCCTGCAACAATTGTTCCTTTAAATTCGACCGCCGACGACGACAAAGATCCGACAAAATGTGTCCCTATGGTTCGTAGGTCGGGACGTACGTCGGGACATCAGGACCTCTGTGCAGAGCTAGCGACATTTGGCTAAAACGTGAAACGAATGCGTTGACAGCTTGCGAGTGTTTGTTCTCCCTCTTGCTGACACTCTCCCTTTCCCTCTCTCCCTCTCGCTCTCGCTCCCGCTCTGCCTCTGCCTCTTGACCAAGTGATTAGGGATCAAAATATCGTTTATAACTCATAATGACCATGACAAATATTGAATAGAACTTTTGTCTCTTCTTCCTCTTCTTCTTCTACTGCTGCTTCTCATTTTGCTTCCCCTTCTTCTACTGCTGTTGCATGTTTTTTTTTTTCTTTTTGGGTCCTTGCGTTGCGGTCAACAGTTGTTGATTGTGTCGTAAAGGTCACGCCAACTGCATAGCCACATGGCGATCACACACTGTCCACTGGCCAGCATATGGCACTGCCTCACACACACACACTCGCGCACACACACACATAGTTCTTTTGGGCTGCTAATGAAGCGCAGTGGAAATTGCGCGCGGCTGATAATCGCTTAATCGCTTATCAGAAATTGCGCCCATTGCGGCGAGTTGTGCGGCTATCGGTTCCACATTAACCGCAATTAGAGTGACCATGGCACGGCAATTAATTTCACTTCAGTTAATGTTAATTGACATGGCCAGGCCCATGGCACAGTGGTGTCAAATGCAAGCTCTCAACAAATTGTCTTGCGCACGTTGGCAGCAGTTGGATTAATAAGGCGCATTGTAGTAGCGTTTAGCTCTATGTTGATTGATAGACACAAGTTAGATCAGTCACTCAATGGGTTAGTTAGTCAATCAGTTAATTAGTCGACTTCTGAAGTCATCAAATTATCAGTAAACCAGAAAGATTGTCTTTCATCAATTGAATTAGAGTTCAGTTAGTCAGTCAATCAAAGTTGGTCAGCTAATCCATCAATCAATCATTCAATCAATCAGTAAAAGTTAGTTAGTCAGTCAGTCAATCAACATCACGGTCATAGTCTTTCAATTGATGAATCAATCAGTCGGTTTCTCAGTCAATCTGTCAATCAATCAATCACTCAATCAGTCAATCAATCAAACAATTAATCGAAACGATTATGTCATCAATTTGTCAATCAATCAGTCAATAAATTGCCATGAATGCGTTCTCACTTAATCAATCTGTCTATCAATCAATCAGTCAGTCGCTCAATCAGACTATCAACTAATCAGTCGACTAGTCAAACTCAGTCATTCACTTATTTAATATGGTATCAATAATAATATATCAAGTCTAATATAATAACAATCTCTCAATCAATCTATCTATCATTCGTTGAGTCAATCAATCAATCAATGAGTTAAGCAGTCGAAGTCTGTCAGTCACTTATTTTATATGGTATCAGTCAGACAATCAATCTGTCTGTCGTTCAATCAATCAAGTCAGTCGTTCAATCAGCCGCTCAATCAATGATCAATCAACCAGTCAAAGTCAGTCAGTCACATAATCAATCAGTCAGTAAATTAATAAATAAAATCTAATATGCTATCAATCAGTCAACCAATGGAATGAGCGTTCAATCAGTACGCTCAATCAGTGAACGAGTGCTTAGTCTGTGAAATAGGCAGTCAGTCCATCAGTACATCAATTAGTCAAGTCATTTCAGTTAGTATCTATCAGTAAGTCACTCAATCAGTCAATCATCAGTTCTCAATCACCACTCAATCAGTCAGCTTTGTCAGTTATTCAATCAATCAAAATTCATGTATCATAAATTTGCAATTTGTCTAAACAATATCTTTCAATAGATCGTCTCCCTTAGCTGCCTTCGATTTTTTTCTAGCCCTTTTCATGAGTCTTTGTACCACTGTGCGAGTGCATGGCTATCGCAGTTTTCAATCAACATACTCGTAAATTTGCCAATCGCTGACGCAATTGAAACGCTCTCAAATTACGAATACCCTGTACTAGTCTCTAGATAAAAACAAAAAGAAAGAAATAAAAAAAAAAAAAAAACATTCCCAAAAACAGATCGCGGACACGCACAGTGGCTGTCAGCCAAGTCAGCCTCATTGTTGTTCACTTGTTTTTGTTTTTCTTTTTTTTTTCGTATTTCTCTGAGTTTTTTTTTTTACCCTGTTTTTAGCGATGTCACCTTGTTGGTAAAGTCGTCGTTGTGGTCGAGGACGAGGACGAGGACGAGGACGAGGGCGAAGGCGAAGGCTAACCACACACACGGGAAAAAAAAGGATGCGCCAATGTGGCTGGCAAAACAATGAAATTGTGAAATTTTTGGTTGGGTTCAAAGAATGTCATGAGCATTTTATGATTTAATCCCCTTTGTGTGAAGCCAAACATTTACCGGATCAGGCCGAAGTGTGGATCAAGGCTCTTGAAACGTAAACACCCTCGAATACACAGAGGGAGAGAGAGAGCGAGAGGGAAGAAAAAGGGACAGGATTTGTTATTTGTCGCCGCAAAACTCTTGACTGCGACTGCGGCTCAGACACCTGACATGCGATTAGTGCCGCAGCCAAGTGGACAAGTGGACAAGTGGCCAAGTGGCCAAGTGGCCAACAAGGGCTCTTGGCCAGGCGTAGGCGATCGTAGTTTCAATGTGATTTACTTTTGACATCGGCCTGCCTCGGGCAGCCTCCCTGCCTTCCGATACTATCTGGCCGGGATCGGAAACACAAATGCCTCGAGTCATCAGCTGCAATGCAAAGGCAACTGCAACAGCAACAGCAACAGCAACGTCAGACTTTTGGCTAGCCAGTTGGCTAGGGTTGTGCTGGGTTGGGTCGCAGCCAAGTTGGTTGGGTTGATTGAGCTGGTCGATAGCTGGCCAGTTTGCAGCTGCCTAAATGGGCAGAGCATCTGAAGCACATTGATTCAGTGGCCGGAGCAATGCACAAATGTATTTTCATAACATATGTAAATCGAACTGCAAATGGGGTTTTGTTCTGGCTGAATGGAGTTGAAGGATTGATCGAATGCGTGAAGTTGATTGTGTGACTGACTGAATAAAGGATTGATTGACTGACTGATTGACTGACTGACTGAATTGTTTGACTATCTGATTCCATAGTTCATTGACTAGATAGATAGGCGCTTGATTGACTGAATGATAACTGTAGATTGATTCATGAGCTGATTGATGGAATGAATAGTTCGAAGACTGATGAAGTAAGAGAACTGATAATTTGATTGATGACTGACAATGATGAGAACCGATTGACAACGGATTGATAGCTGGATTGAAAAACAAGTATGCTGATTGAAGACTGATTGATGGAATTAATAATTGAAGAACTGATTGACTAACTGATGATTGATGGATAGATAAAAAGATTGAAAAACAAGTTCGCTAACTGATTAAGAAGCCGACTGACGACTGATTGATGGAAATAATGGTTAAAGAATCGATTGACTGACTGAAGACTGAATTATACTATGATTGATGAATAATAATAGTTGGAAAACTTGACTGCATGGAAAACTGAAGGACAATGATTGGAATTGGTCGACTGATTGAAAAGTTAGTTAGTCAACAAGCTAACGACTGATTGATGATGACTGAGACGTAAGTTTGCCGACTGAGAAAAGCACTAAATGATTGATTGAATGATTGATCGCTGTTTGATTAACTGATTGACCGATAGTGCATTTATCTCACACTTCACACCAAGGCGAGAAACTCGTTAAATAAATCGAGTAAATTTTTGCCGATGCGTTTTGCCTCTGTAACTGTCGCTAGTTCCATGCGAATTGTGTATATTAAAAATGATTGATTCGAGCCGTGCAATGCCAGTGAATTGCTACAGTATGAGAACCTGAGCTCAATGCAGTAGCCGACGCATCGTGGCTGTAGTATCAAGTGCGCGTTTGCGATCGTGAGAACTGCACTTAATTGATTTCCACATGCATGTGCCACAAATGAGTTTGCTTATAGTTCAAGCTCTACGCATGAGCGTCACAAATCTGATGTAATCTTCGGGCTGGGAATGAAGATCTCGGGATTTGGGTTCAAATTCAGTTCACTGAAAGTTTGGTTCGGTTCAATAGATAGTTGGTCAAGTTGTCGAGAAAGTCTTTTCTCTCTCTCTCTTTATCTTGCTCTCTCTGTTTCTCTTTCTCTCTGTGGAAACGTCAAGCTAAAGTGTGTCTAGCGCATCGAATCTCTGACCATCTGCCTCGTTCTACACTCTGGCGACGCTAGTTCAATGGCGACCTGAGCACAAAGCTTCCTGTGTGCCATGCCCTTTGTTTTCAGAGCTGTGTGTGTGAGTGTTATCTAAAAGACCAAGCTCTTGGCCTGCGGCATGTTGCTGCAATTTTTCATTATTCGTACTCTTTAAGTGATCGATCGAAATTAAATAAGAAAAGTAAGCAACGAGAAAGGAGGAAAATGCCCTGCCGATTGCCTGGCGTCCCACAATAAAAAATAAAAAATAAAGGGAACCAGCGACTGGCCCCCAAACCGTCACAGCCGCTCCAACTGCAGCCACAGCTACAGACTCTGGCACTGACCAGAATTCTGTCTGTGGCTGCAGAATGCGATGGTTAATGTGCGTTTAGATACGAAGACATGTAATTTTCCCAGCCCCATTGCGATCGGTCGCACAGCCAGCCAGCCAGCCAGCCAGCCGGGCAGTCGGTCGTCCAATTGTCTGACTTTAGCTTCGATGCTGAGCCAGCCACTCAGTCGCTTAGTCGCCCCCAAACCCGCCAAGCAATTCTTTCTTTCGTTCTTCTTCTTCTTCTTTTACCATATATATATTTCGTTTTTGGCCTCGGACAGTTGTCAATGGGGCAGATCACAACAGGAACGCCTGGGGAGCTGGCTGTGGCTGCAATCGTGCACTTTGATTATGATGCCAACCAATGGCCAGGCTGCCACTCTCTACCTCTCCCTCTCGCTCTCGCTCTCGCTCTCTCTTTCTATATACATATATATGTTCTATGTTCTATTCCCATATTCGATTCTTATTACATACTTGGCTACTGCACTGGGGACATAGCTTAGGCTTAGTGCTTGAATAGCCTATGTCAGTCAGATGCACGCAAGCTGCATTCGCCTTCAACATCATCATCATCATCATCATCGTGATGATCATCATGCGCAACGTCATTATTACATTTGTAGTCATAGCTGTAGCTGTTGCCACCTGCAAATGCACCTGTAAAATTTTTGAACAAATTTTTAATTGAGGTTTGAATTGTTGGAAATATTTAAATTTAATAAGCGGCGGCATCAGAAGTGGGCGTGGCGCCATTAAAATTATAAAAGTGACTTTTAAATAGTAAATATTAAAATATATATAAATATATATGGCAGATCTTGAGAGAAGAATATAGATTATATAAGTTCTATATCGAAACAAGTTCATGCTATATTATTTTATTTTTGTAATTTTTATAAACAAGTTTTATTTAGCTGCATTTTTAGCTATCATTCCAATTTATAGCCAGATATGTCAGCCAGCCAATTCCCTCAATATTTCCCTATTTTCATCCCATCGAAATTTCCCTTGACTATAAACGGTCACACTGATCGACAGATATCCAAAAACTCTTTTCACTGTCTTATGACAGTTTTTAGCCTTTTTTTTTTTGTTAAACATTCTTTTTTTTTTATTGTATTTTTGTATTTTTGTTGTTGTTGTATTGCGATCGAGCCTCTGTTTAATTAACGAATGAATCAAGCGAGATCTGCACAGCATCGCCGCATGCTGGGCTCGGATTCACACATTGCTCTCCGCTGGGCTGTCCCAACTTTCCCATTGCTTTTGGCCAGCTGAGCGAAGCCAACTCGCCTAGACCCAACTGCAGCGCAAATTGTTTACAATTCGAAAAATTGTTGCCGCCTCTGTTATCTGCGGGCACATCTTAACGAACACGCAGCTCCAGAGTAGCCAGAGTAGCCAGCGTAGCCAGCGTAGCCAGCGTAGCCCCAATCGCTGCAGAGCAGGAGGTCCCCCCACCCCATACCTCATACCTAAACTGAAACTGAATCTCAGCTGAACTGAACTGAACTGAACTGAACTGTTCGAAGCCAGCGCGCAGTCAGCCTTGTGTTGTTCAGTGTTGGTTAATTTGGCATCATTCATCGTGGTCAAAGCCAAATGTCATGCAATGGCTAAGACCCCGCTTCGCTAATTACAGCCTCTTGTTTGTACATGTGTGTGCGAGTATCTCTACGTATGTGTGTGTGTGTGGCAAGTGCCGCAATAGAAGCTTCTGACTCCTCACGTGACACTACATCACGCAGCGTGCCAGATCGAATGCAATTGATCACCACAACCTGGGTGTCATTCTTATCGAGTCTGGCCTGTTCGCTCTTAACCTCATCCTCGCAGCATCCCTTGCTCTGCAGCTTCTTCTCCTCTATTTTGGTATTGTTCATGTCAATGCTTTTGGCTAGCAAGGCGACCAAATGAAATTCCATTTGTATTTCAAGATTTGATGTTGAATTATTATATGTTCAAGTTGAGATTGAAAATGTTCCCAACCTAATTTGAGAAATCTTATCTGTGTTAATGATAGCATATATGCTAATATCAATATATTGATAGCTTTAAGGAATAAAGTCAATGATGACAAAAGTTGATCCAAAATATGTCTAATGTGAATGCAAATTTCATGAATTATCTCTCACTATTATAAATAGTTCATAGTAAAGCGAACTCTGGCTTAATTGCCTTTTGTTTGAAGAGAAGAAACTGAAAACGGTTCAAGCTGCCATCCATTCCATCGAATCGTAAAGAATTCAGCCTAACGACAGAGGTCTCTCTTCTGTTTGTGTTCTGATGTCGGAATTATGAAATTGCATAGGTATAAATAATATTTTTGTTTGCCTAGAAGGCAACAACTGTAGCGAGCGAAACGAGCTACGAATTTAATCATAACTGAGAATCACTGACCCATTAAGTTGATGAGATCATCCAAAAGTGATCCACTTTGCATTTGGCCAAATGGCCAACTTGGCTCTGTTGACATTTGTTGACCAGTTTCTTGGCCCCTGGAGTGGGCATACACTAGAGTGTGGTGTATAGTGTGCGCTGGAGTGGTCTGTGGAGTGTATAGAGCTGGCCCCGGCTCGCATAATATGCGAGTATATATTCATATATATATATATATATATATGTGCAATCGCCGGAGGTGGAAACAACAAAGAGATCTGTAAGCGACAACAACAGCAATGATGGCGATGTCGGTGACGGTGACGGTGACGGTTTGCGTGTCAAGCGACATCATTTGCATAACAATGCTGGGGACGATTCAAATTTTTGGTCTCCCAGAGTAATTTTCAGACAGAGAGCGAGCGAGAGAGAGAGAGAGAGAGAGACGCCCGCTGGCACCTGCTCATACACATTTAGATATCAACGAGTACATTAATGATTTTCAGTTGAAGTCGACGGCGTCACAAATCGCTCGCAAATACCTGCACACACGCGTATGCATATGACATTATCCAAGACACTAGCCACTCGAGAGAGAGAGAGAGAGCGAGTGAGAGGGAGAGTGTGGAAGATTCCTCCCTCTGTCAGATCTTTAGCTGCGTTGGATTGCGTCGCCAATGCGGAACGGAATGGACAGGGAACGGAGCGAAGCGCGGCATGTTGGAATATCACGATCCACACGGCGTTGCTGGGTGCTGGGTGCTGGGTACCAGCCCACAGCTGTTGAATAATTTATGCGCCACTGTTGTCAGCGGCACCTCCTCCGCTGGCTTGAGTATAGAGCTACGGCCGTAGCAATGTCGCGCTGTTGCGTCGACTTTTCACGTAACCCCGCGGCAGCTTGGTGGAGAATTATTTGCGTTCGCCTCCTTGCGTTTCTAATTAAGCGAGAGAAATATTCAAAACCTTTGCCATTGTTTCAGCGATTTTCAAGTTCAATTTACATAACATTCCTAACCGCCCCGTCGCATCGTGTCGCCCCATTTTCTATATAAACATACATATATATATATATTTTCCAACTGCTTTATACTATGTAGATATTTGTCTTCGTGTTGTCGCTGCTATTAAAGTCACAGCCTTGAATTGTTAATCTGCTCTCGGCAATGCGAAAGGTTCAAGGCCAGCGACGCCAGCGTCGCCCCTCGGTGAAAGGTCACAATTGGTGCGCAGATCTTCTGGCTACCCGATCTATATTCGCTCTTAACTTTGTAATCTCTTTTTGCTGCAGGAAATTACGCATCGATTTCATAATTGAGCTGCATAATAATAATAACAACAACAATTGCAGCAGCAGCAGCAGCAGCAGCAGTCCGTAATCAATGTGTTAATCCTGCATCCGATTTCCGAGGCAGCTGCTTGGCTTATGAGGCAGAGACCCTTTTCTTTTTCCTATTATCAACGCCATTTTCTATTAACAAATATGATATTGCATAACGCTAGACTGAATCTCTATGCCATTCAGTCTCATTGTCTAAGGGGATTTGTGAGTCGATTGAAATTTTGTATGGACTGCTTGTCCAGATAGTTTGTCTATGATGTCTGTGATCTATATATATTAGTTAATTTACTATACTACTCAAAATAGAAGTGAGCTAACTTGAAAAGAACCTCGGAAAAAATAATAAAGTTTCCATAAGATAGGCAGACAGATAGATAGATAGACAGATATATAGATAGATATATAGAAAGATAGAAAGATAGATAGATAGATAGATAGATAGATATATAGATAGATAGATAGATATATAGATAGATGGATAGATAGATAGATGGGTAGATAGATAGATAGATGGATAGATTGAATGACATATAGATAGATAGAAGAGATCTGTCTTATAAAGTATATTATCATAGTATTTGAAATTAAAGTAGAAAATCTTATAGCTGATAAAGTTTCTAGCTAACTCAAGCAATTTTGTATGTAGACTATGAAAAGAGTGATTCTCATATGCCAGCAATATAAGCAAAATTCTAAAGATCAAGTTAACAGTTGAGATCTTTTATCATATCTTATGCGTTCCTAGTTCTCTAGTCTAATAGCTAACTAAACATATTAAGCTTAATTTGTTTATGAAGAAATTAAAAAAACTGTATGATCCACAAATCACATTTTAGAAATCCAGCTAAAAGACAATATCTATTATCACATCTTCTAGCTGTCTCCGAATACTAAGTTGAATTTCAAGTCAAGTAATTTCCTATTTTAGATCTTTTTTATAATCTCCCTGGCCAACTCGAAGATCTATAGATCTTAGACTATTTAATTTTTTTTGACAGTTTCACAATGGATTCGCAAGAAATATTATAAATCTTCATAAATATGAGTGGCATAGAAATGTCCGGGCGTGCATGAGTCGCATTTGGATTGGCCCCAAATTGAGTGGCCTTAAGTACTTGGCAATTGTCTGTTAGCATATCCTGACAGAACAATTGGCCTCGGCTCTGGCTGGTGTTCAATCAAGGAAGCAACTGTCTCGATTCCCAAATGAGGGACTAAGTGAGCCAGCGGTGCTGTGAATAGAAATGCCAAAATGCCAGGCGGCTGGTATCATAAATGATAATAATTTTTGTAAATAAATATTGTGTAATCATTGCCAGACGCCATTATCAAGGCGCACACGCTTCGACCCCTATAGGCAAGCTCTGCTGCAGCATTATTATGCTGTCATTTTTTGTTTTTCTTTTTTTTTTTTTGTCGGAATAGAAATCCCAATTCTTGCGATCCGCTGCGACAGGCCAAATGACGAGCATGATATTGAAGACATGGCCAGGGCCATCTGCTTGGCTCAGACAGCATGGAGGACGCGCTCTTGTCGTCCTTTTCCACAACAGCAGCGAGCTGTTAGCATTGTGCCTACGCACATTTTGCCCATTGTCTGAGCTGGCATTGCCCTCCATTGTTTAGACACTTACGCAACATATTGTATATGGTCCTGGGCATGACCGCGGCGGTTGAAGGGCTGAGATCTAACTCACCCCCTGTCTCACTCTCCCTCTCTCGCTCTCTCTCTCTCTAGCGTACTTTGTCTCTAAGGTAAGGGTAGTCTAAATCTAGTTCACAACATTTCCTTCACATGTATATTATATATATACATATATATATATATGTATGTACATATTTTCGCTTCTCATAATCCAGGCGGCAGAGTTCCCACAATGAAATACTTATAAGGTAATTGCCAGGCAAAGCGTATCTTTTCAAGTTCAGCACTTACCTAAGTAAATACGCGAGTACATAACGGACTCTCTCTGTGTGTGTGTGTGTGTGCATGTGTGCGTGTGTGTGTGTTTGTGTGGGGGTGTGTGAAAAAGTTGCCATTGCTCTAAATTGATAATGAATTTGTTGACTAGTCAAAATTGCTGTAAATGTTGCCTAGGCCAGGCATTATTGATAGGGTAGTGCCTAAACAGTTAACAATAATAATAATACCTATTAATTACATGTAAAAAGAGTATATTGGTTTTGTACCATGGTCGAGCCTATGTTTTTATGTCCATTTATCCAATAGTCTGTTCATTTCTTTGTACAAACGATTTAGCTGGTATTAAGGTTAGATCTTTGTAAGTCTAAACCTTATACTAATTCGTACTCTAGTAGAATAAAGTCTTTAGATATTCACATTGGTAGAGTGGAAAGTAGACAGATAATATATCTGAAAACTTACTCTAAATACTCAAGACTTGGGATTATAATTTCAATATCACTCATAATATATAGTAGATAGATCTACGCCCTATGTGAGCTTCGCTAATTGGGTAGGGCTAGGACCTCCATTATTGGATATATTGGACTAGCTAAATGTTTCTTTCTTTTTCAAATTTTGATATGTTTTGAGATCTGAAATATATTTATAAATATATGGTATATGTATATATCTTTTAAGGATTTAAAGTTCTAGCATTTGATTGGGGAAATATGGGATACATTTATATTTTCTAAAGACCTAGAGCTCCAGAATATGACAAATCAGTTACAGCAGACACTACCCCTCGCTCTCTTATCTCTTATTCTTACTTATTCTTTCTCTTTGTCTTTTTCTCTCTCACTCTCGCATTCTCTATGTATCTCTCTGTCTTTCTCTCCTTCTATTAAGACCTAGCCAAATGATTTCACTACTAAATATAATTTAATTAATTTCAGAACCAATTGCTATTCCTCCATATATTCTCATATTTGATACTTTCCTTCTTTTGATACTTTCCTTCTCCTCCTGCTTAGGCTTAGACTCTACTGCTCTTGTAGCTAACTCAGCTTAGAGTAAAGTTTATGATCAAAAAGAAATTGGAATGAGTTCAGAAGAATTTTAGTTCTGCTTGAAGTCTAACCTTTAGCTCTATTGTAGCTATTTAACTAAGATAAGATATAAGTACGATTATGTCTACAATATATATATTTTTATATAATTGTTAGCTAGGTTCATTTCTAGTACATATACTTATCTAGCTTAGTTTCGCCTGCATTTCATGCCGACGTCTATATTTAAGCTAACATATTTCAATTTACAGACTGTTGAAAGATGTGCTTATGGAGTTTCATGCAGCCTCGAAAGCAGAGGCGCCCCTATGCAGCTATTAAATAGAGAGGGAGAGATCAAGAGAGAGAGAGAGAAAGAGAGAGAGAGAGAGAGGGAGAGGGAGAGAGAGCTGGAGACATGGGGTGGGGGATAACGATGTCATAGTCAATTTTCTCGTGGATAGCGACACGGCATGCGAGTGATAGCGTTACTTGGAACTATCTTTACACATCTCTGGGGTACGTATACGTATTCGTAGTGGTAGTCGTAGTCGTAGTCGTCTTCGTATCTCTAATTAAGTCCAAATTTATGCGCGTGTTCAGTGAGGACGATGAAACAAACGGCAAACGGCGAACGGCGAACGGCAAACGGCAAACTGCACAGCCAAAGACGTTACCTTTATTTAATTTTTTTTTTCCACTTTCAAGCATTAATTGCGAGTGGACTGAGTAATAACTGCGACTACGAAATCGTAGCTAGCCAAGTGGCAGGCCCTAGAGATGAGCGCGTGTCGATTATAATTAAAATGAAATAGATTCACTCCATTTGGAAATATGAACTTAAATATGTGTTTGTGAAAAGTATTTTACTAAGAATATGATATGGAATGGAGGATTGAGTTGATTTAATAACTTTACATAAGAATGAGAGAGAGAGAGAGATAGACAGTGCAGAAGGCAGTGAGAGGGAATGAGAAAGGGAGAGAAGGAAACATAAAGAGATTGGCAGGGACAGGGAGAGTGGGGAAGTTAAATAGAAAGAGACAGAGGGAGAGAGAGAGAGGGAGAGCGAGAGAGAGAGAGGTAGGAAGAGAGAGGGAGTGCGAGAGAGTAAGGAAGAGAGAGAGAGGTGAACGGAGACGAAGAAAAAGAGGAAGAGAGAAAGAAATGTGAATAGAAAAATAGAGAGAGAGAGAAGTAGATATATATCTCTCTCTTTATCTAAGAGGGAAATATAGCGGGAGAGAAATATATAGCAATAGATAGAGTCATAGATATAGATAGGGATATACGGAGAGACAGAAGAGAGAGAGAGGTAGATGGCGAGGATGTTAGAGTGAGGCATATCTCTCTCATGTAGTTACGTTTATATGCCAGTTAGAGATCGTGTCACGCTGTCATCTCTACTTGCCTGAGCCTCCCACAGATGAGTGACGCACGACGACAGCGACAACGAATCTTCGTGGTCAGCCATTGGCCATTGGTTGGCTTGGCTGGGCTATATGGGCATCGTGTAACATAGTATGCATGGCATCGAGTACTTGTGAATGAGAGTGGCATATACACACACACACACACACACACCAGTACAGAGACATGTGCTTGGTTACATGCTCGATAGCTGCGCTGCGGCCGTGCAGAGGCGCAATATCTTGGCATAATAAATCCATTTAATATATTGTATTTAAACCGTTCGTTATGATCTCCGCGCTCGCTTCTGCAACGCCCTGATTGCTTCGCTATTAATGCAACGGCCAGCGACCAGCGACCAGCGACCAGCGACCATGTTGCAGCTCTTTCAAATGTGTAAGACAGAGCCATTCCATACGACTGTATGACTGACTGAACGAGTGGCCATAGTCTTAGCCCGTACTCGTAGTCGTACTTAGTCACGCTCAGGCGCTCAGCGCTGTGATTAGAGGACGAATGCTTTTGGGGCCCGTCTCCAAGTACGTCTCCACCTGCGGCTTACTGTCGTGTACTCGTAAACCGTGCTCCCCCCCCCCCCCCCCCCCCCTCCGTCCTGTAACAGCTGCCCGCCTATCTTCAAAAAAAAAAAGCTAAAATACATATGTAGCATGCAGGCATAGATACATATGCATAATGCTTTGAAATGAGTGTGGCACGTTCGTTCGAGCTACTTGCGATGGATTGTTGCCAGTTGCCAGTTGGCAGTTGCCAGTTGTTATTGCCATTGCTATTGGTGTTGGTGTGTTGCATTTGGTTGGCTGTCGTTTCACTTGGCACCGATCGCTGAAAGCTAAAATAATGATCGCAGTGGCGATGTCCATATCCAAGTCGATGTCGCTGTCCATGTCGAATGTCGCTGCCGATGTTTGCTTGATGAAGCACCCATAGCCATGGATCCGATGGTTAGATAGATACCACTGTTATAGTATACCCCCAAAAAAACCCATTCACAATATACGACCATGCGGTTTCGCGTTTCATGTGCAGTAGCCAAGCCGCTAACACACACATACACATAGACAACGCAATCTGTGCTGGAATCGCTTTTGGCCAGCGCGCATAAACGTTTGCAAATCTCAATTGGCTTACGATCGTAGTTATGTTGTTTACGTTTTGGTTTTCTGGGCCATCATAGGAAAAAGCACTCTGAATAGTTCTATGTAAGAATTTGCTGAATGAAAGTTTTCTTTATTAGAGAAATTCATGATTTTTGCATTTGAGGAAATTTTGTTGTTTTTTGCCTTGAAAGTTCAATTTTATGAACTCAAAAGGTGTTTTTAGAGATTCTTCTTCACTTCATTTTCATCGTATTATAAATGAAAGCTGATGATAATCTACTGATTGATAATCTACGAATTGTTAAGATCTGGTAGCGTAAAAATGTTACATCATTTTTATTCATCGAGCTCAACTTCGATGAAATGGAAGTTTAAGTTAAATCTACTGAAAATTGAAATTCAGAGTAAATTTGTTGTGCTTAAGATGAACGCTGGTAGAACCATAAATTTAAAATTCACATATGTATGCTTGATCGGCATCTATAGGCGGATTGATTTAGCTTTGTTCGTAGGTCTAGGCGGAAGCCTGTCTGTCCGTCCGACCATCTGTCCTTTTGCCCGCTGTCCGTCTGTCCGTCCATCCCTCTGTCAGCTGTTCGCCTGTCTGTCCGTCCTTCTGTCCGTTTGTCCGCCTGTTCGTTCCTCCGTCTATCAGTCCGTCCTTCCTTCCGCCTGTCCGTCCGTCATTCCTTCCGTCTGTCCGTTCGTCCTTCCTTCCGTCTGTCAGTCCACCCCCCTTCGTCTGTCCGTCTGTGCCTTCATCTTTCCTTCCGTCTGCGCTTTCGTCCTCCAATCTGTACGGAAAAGTACTTCGATCTCCCAGCTTGTAAGATCTAGAAACAGTAAAATTTTTGTTTTCTTTTTATTTATTTATTTATTTTTTTTCAAATAATTGATAGCTATTTCTATTCCAATAAACTTGTTTAAAAACCTTATAGAACTTCTGTAATTAAACTCTATCGCGGTTCATGAAAAAAAAATATATATTTTTTGGAATATTGTCGAATTTCAATGAATGAAATCTCTTAAATCTTTAAATCAAAATTTACATGTTTCAGCATCAAAACGAAATCAAGTATTCCATAGATCGCTCGACCCCAGACATTCCTTGATATGATCGATTATAATCTGAATACAGAGCAATCTTTTGTAAGCTTCAATGTAACTTCAGTGAGCCGAAAATTGCAATTGCAAAATAACAGAGCTTTACGAGTGTGTCTCTGTGTTTGTTTTGTGTGTATTTTGTGGTTAAGGAGGGCCATTATCATTAGCACGACCCACGACCATGACAATGAGTTTAGCTTTAGCTTTAACTGCATGTTGCAATCGTTGGCGGGGCATCCAAGTATTGGTAGACCAGACGCCAGACTCCCATCGCAACGTCGATGCTGCCGCAGCTGATGGCAATGCGGATTCTGTTGCGCCGGGTCGAGCCGCAGGCCGCAGGCAATGCTGCTTAACGAGAGAGGGCAGTTCCTGATGCAGTTTATGCAGATACGTTTCAATTAGCTCAATCCGAACGTGAAAGTGTGAATATGTGTTATTTATAAACGGACTGCTGCAACGCTCTCTACGCGCTGAGGTACATTGTACATACGTGTGCTCGCTAGCAGCTACTTAGCACTGAGCGTATGATGGTGGTGGGCTCTGCCCAGCCCATTCCATTCCATAACCAGCCCATGCCATCCCATCCCATCCCATACCATTGCATCCATCGCATCTCTGTATGCTGACTTTACCATTTCGAGAAGTCTCCTGTCTCCTGTCTACAGTCTCTTACTCTCTAGTCGCCGGTTCGCGTCATCTCAAACAACCCGAAACAAGTATGATTGCTAGAGTTGGGCAATGATCGACTGCTGGATATCCTATATTGTGTTTGAAGTTGAATGGAAAAGCAGCAAGTGAAAAGGTTAATCGATAATAATCGATTTATCGATTTATTGATCTGCTTAAATGAGAAGTGATTGATTCTTCTTCTTCAAAATGTTATACAATGTGGTTGAATATACGGAAAGGAGTAAACGATGAAACGATATTTATCGACAAATTCATCGGCTTGTGTTGGAAATAATGATCATTAATTAGAGTTTAATACTAATCGAACTATTGTTTATATGATTCGCTTACGTTTGCATTTGCTGATCTATAGATTTGCATATTATATATGCTTCAGCTACTTTCATATACCTTCTTACAGGGTATAACAAGCAGACAACCAGATGCTGTGGGCCTGTTGCCTCTGTATTGCCTGATGCGAAAAGCCTCAGCTGAACTGAAGACGAGGCCGGGTTTTGGGAACTTGAGAATAACAAAAACATAAACAACAACAACAACAGCAGCAGCAGCAATAACAAGAAAGGAGAAGGTAGTACGAGTAAGTAATAAGTAAGAAAAACGGCCTGGCGTTGAGTTAAGAGTTGGCAGTGTGAAATGTGTAATATGCAATGCAAATAGTCATAATTGCAGGCGGGCAGGCAGCGGCAATTGTTGCTGTTGCTGTTGCTGCTGCTACGGCTGCTGTTGCTGTTGTGATCATTAAGCGCAGTTGTTCACTTAACGCTTGAAGGGATAAACAAATGCACGCGCGAGAAATTCTCAAAATCAATTTACCATATGAGTACAAGTGATTTTTTTTTGCAGTTTTTTTTTGTTTTTTTTTTTTTTTGCTGCTGTTCGCCGATGATTCGCGAATGCATGTGAATGTCATTGAATGGGGAAGCGCAAGTGGACAAATGTGATTTTAGCAAAATTCATCAGAAAAACCCATAAAAACTGGCTCAAAATACTACGCACCATTGTCCTAACCAAAGACAAAACAATGCAAAAAGAGAAACAGACAGCGAGAGAGAGAGAGAGGGGGGAGCAGAGTGAGAGGGAGGGAGTGCACGAAAGGAGTTTTGGACTAGTTATGTGTGTACATAGAGCTCATTAGATGCACCACGCACTCGAGTGAATGAAGGCTGTGAATAGTGTATTGTGAATACATGTCTGAATGAAGTGCATTCAAATGCATTCATTGCTTAGTACTTGAAATTGCAAGAACTAGGAATACCCTATGATTGGAATTGAATAAATCAAGGGTAATTCATGTCAGTAAGAGCTATGCCTAGCTCTATGATTCCAGAAATTCGTTCATATTGAATGATCATTCTTGAGTTCTCTCGCAGAGAGTATAGAGTATGGATCTGAGAAATATATGTATATTAAATATCTTAACCCCGTAAATATATACTATATATTTCTTATATATTAGATAATATACAATATAATATATATTTTCTTACGCTTCCATGCTGGAATTGTTATATCCTTTAGTAGATATATAAATTAATAAACCTCTGGTAAGATAAAGTTTCCTAAAAGTACGTTAAGTATTATGTTCAAGGGCATTCCAGAACATTTCCAGATGTGTCAACTTTTTATAGCGCTTGATCCTTTGGTTTTTTGTAATTATCTTAAAAACTAACCAATTTTAGTGCTAAAAATGGCAAAATATTTCTTTATTTTAATAAATAGTTAATATTATAGCTCTTGATTGCCAAGTTGACTTTTCTGGAGAAATGTCCACACATATTTCGATGAATTTGCACAAGAACACTTAGTCTGAGTAAGAGATATTGCATATTTAGCACGCTCATGGTGTTAGTCTTTCAATGTGTCTGGTGTTACCCATTTGAATGACTTCGTAGCTTAATTGAGTTCATATCGCTGCAGTTTCGATCACTTCAGAAAGAGTGAGTATTACGAACATGGCTGGCTCTAGGCATATGGCTGGCTGCATCTCACATACATATGTACATATGTATGTATATGCAGAATTCGAGTATCTAAGCATAATTGCGCTGCATGCCCGATTATTCCCCTATGCTACGCATGCTTGTTTGTTCGGAATGTGCATGTTTCATCATGCACACACAGACACAGACACAGACAGAGACTGAGACTGAGACTGAGGAAGGGCGACGGATTGTGTGGCAGCGGCTGCATTAACATGTATCCAAACGCATATTGGAATCATCAGCAATATGGCACGACTGCGGCTGCTTCTGTTTCGCGAGATGATTGCGAGGAGCAGCCGACCGTCGAACATTGAATGTCGAATGTCGAATGTCGAACGCCGAACACCGAACGCCGAACGCATGTGGCCTACGAAGCGTGCAGCATTAAACATCATTAATTTGGAATTGTTTCCAGGAAAAATTGACAACGATGGGCTTAACCGCAACAAGGAGAGCCACAGCCACAGCTACAGCTACAGCAACAGCAACAAAGAGGCGGCAGCGAGTAAGTGAGAGAGAGAGAGCGAGAGAGAGGGAGATAGATGGATCGACTATTGTCTACAAGCTTCCAATCAGCAAGATGTCCGCCCCTCAAATGTTCCAGCCAATGCAGCTCAGTGTATGACCGTCATCCACACAGTTGCTTTTGTACAATGCTTTCGATGCTGGGATCCTTAAGCTATTTTGCTGCCAATTGTAAGATTATTCCAAAGTTTAGCTCTTGAATGGTCATTTGTTTAATGGGTCCCTTAATTGGGCATTGCCAGAGAACAATCTAGCTTAGCTGGGGCTACGCTCTTTAAGTGGGCTGCAGCAGCAGCCGTGGCTGACGCACGTGCGACACTCGAAGCGACTCATTAGCTTCCTCCACCCCACCAAAAAAAAAGCCAGAACTTCCAAGCAGGCGCCACAGCAGCAGCAGCTGTGGGTCGTGCCCCTGCCCCGTCGGTTCCTGTTTGCCTTCTAATAATAATACTCGCATTAGTTTCATTTTGATGCGATTAAAAACAAGGTCCAAAGTTTCAGCGCATGCCCCAGCCGAAATCAAGAAAACAAAAAAACAAAAATTATTAAAGAAAATGAAAAGTAAAACGAATGGAAAATGCGCTGCAAAGAAAAGCTGGCACTTAAAGATGAATTTGATGCTATAGCTGATATACTACATGGTTAGGGCATGCATACAGGCAAACTAACAGCACATTGAAATACTTTCCGTATAAGTGGTTTATGGCGATAAGCGAGTTTGCCGAGAGCACTCACCGTGCGCGCGTTTCAATTACCATTGTCAATTTCGCTGGCGGCCTCAGCGCGATGGGGCTGCTGCTTCTACTGCTGCATTATAGTAGCGGCGGATGTCTGCGGCTTTCTTGCTCAAAAAAAAAAAAAAAAAAAAAAAAAAACGGACAGCATTGGAGTCGGAATTGGTATTGGTATCAGAGTCGGAGTCGGAGACGGAGACGGAGACGGAGTGCAGCTCGTCAAGTGCCATCGCTTGCTCCAAAACATGTGAGATTATTGCCATGATTGCGCCAGCCGCAAGGATTACAGAAACAAAAACAACAACAGCAAAATAACACAACAAAGCAAACAAGTCCAAGTGCTCTAGTCGCTTAGGCAGTGCTGGACTAGCAGATACCTCAGCTCAAGACAATTTGAGCGCTGTTTGGACTCGTTATATAAGCATGCTAGTTATGTTAGATTTAAGAATGAGCAAAGATAAGGCTCAAAATTTAGATTATATAACTAACAGTTACTAAGTTATTAAAGCCAGAAAATTAATGCAGGTTGATAGCTATTGAGTTACCTTATTTTGTTGGGAAGCACAAGTTTCCGCTATGCAGTTTCATAGTGTTCGGCTCTATAATATTTAAAGTGCATTACAAGAAATGTTCTAAAAATCATTATACCCTATTCTATTAGCACATAGGGTAGCTTACGAATTGTAGGGAAAAAATGGAGCAGAATAAAAGAAAAACATTTGATTGGGCCCCAAATGTTGGGCTCTATATATTGTAGCAGTTTTTTTTTTCTTCTTTTCCAAAAGGCATTCGTTTCAAGAGTTATCACAAACACTAATCCCACACAGCTTCCGATTGCAACACCCACTTCAACAAGGGCACACGCACGCACACACATACATTCGAGTACAATTTCCGCATTCAAATATGGTTTAAGTGAATGTAATGTATATTTTAAATATTATTCAAATAAAAAATATAATTTTTTTTAATAATTTTATAATTTAAATTTAATTAATTATAAATAAAATTATTACAAAATTTATTTCAATATTTTTCTTCATTATAAATAAGGCTATTCAAATATTTATTAAAATTCCTTCTAATTAATCATAACTAAAATTATTATAATATTTATTTAAATATTAAAAAAAAAAAAAAAACATAAAGAGAATTTAAATGTTTAGTTCAATTTATTGTAAAATAATTATGTTTACTTAAATATTTTTGTAAAAATCATAAATAAGATTATTCAATTATTTTTTTTCAAAATTTGTTTAAATTAATCATAATTAAAATGTTATTAATATAATTTTAAACATTTGTTAAAGTCACAAATAAACACTTTTATATTATATAAAATAAATTAAATAAATTTAAACATTTTTTTAAAATCATAATAAATAATAATAATAAATAATAAATAAATAAATAAAAAAGATTAATTAATTATGTATTTATATTTATTTTAATTAATCGTAACTAAAATAATTTTAATATTTTAAAAAATATTTTTTAGTCATAAATAAGATTAATCAAAAATTTATATAATTTAAAATTTATATTTTCATTAATCATAATTAAAATTATTATGATAATTACGTAAATTTAATTTGAAAATTCATAAATTATATTCACATTTTTTAAAAATATAATAAATATTTCTTTTTATTAAATTTAATTTAATTAAGCATAACTAAAATTATTATAATTTTTTAAATATTCTTTTAAATAATAAATATGATTATTTTGAAATTTATTTTATAACTATTATTTATATTAATTATTTCACTTATTTTTAATATACTTATTTTACTTAATCACATAAATAAAGCTTACAAACTCATCCAAGTCCATCAGCAGGAGGCTTGCTCCAGCCTAGCCTAGCTGGGCATGAGGTCAGCCGCTAAGTGCCTGCAGGCAACGTTCTTTCACTTGAATGTCCTTAATCAGGCTGATGTTGGCTCGTGTATATTTCAGCCGTTGTTATTATTGCATTACATTAGCAGACATTAGACATTACCTGATGCCGATGCCCATCGTCTGGCCGTCGACTGGGCTCGACCTCGACGACGGCGGCGGTGCGACCTCGTGGCTCTTAACTCTTAACTCCCAGCCAAGGAGCATTTCTCGTGGCCGTGGTCGAGTTCTTTTCGGTTTTGTTCCATGTTTGTTTTGAGCATCATGGCGACGGTTTTGATGTTGGGCCGCGCATGTAGTCAAATTGGTTTGCCTTTGTTTGGTCCACGGTCGACACACACACACACACGCACAAAATTGAAATAAAATGGGGGGAAAAAAATTAAAAAAAAAAAAAGGTAAAAATTCACAAATTACTCTCATTTCGTTAAAACGGCACAAAGGCATCAGGCAGAGCAGCAGCAATAACAAAACGACATAATCATCGTCGCCGTCATCTTATCCGTGGTTAAAAAATTAATAATTTAAATTTATGGAAAACGGAAAGAGAATGAAGCGACGAAGTCATCGCCAAAACAACTTCAAAGCCGTAGTCTATTATAAAACAACATGACTCGAAACAAACACACACACACAGACACAGATACAGATACAGAGCATATGAGGCAAAGGCCATGCCGGGCCGGACATACATGAAACGCGTCTGCGTCTGGCTCTGAGTCTGGGTCTGAGTCTGCGATGGTCACCGCGTTGTCTGCATGGATATTGGTCCATACATACACATACATACATATATATACATGTATATGTATGTATGGGCATGGTCATTCACATAGATATGGATTGATTTTGAACGTGTGAATGTGTATATAGGAAGCGCTTTCAATATAGCGCATACAGGGTGCTGCCAAGGCAGCAAAATCCTTCTATCATCATTTTGAGAGCTACGAAAAAAACTAACAATCAATGCTGTTTTAAAAGTGCACCCTGTATTCGTCGGATGAAAAGCGATATACAGATTACCAAAAAGCTGATCGAACGTACGTACATAATTTAGAGCGTAAAATCAAAAATTTGTTCATCCGTCATTGTTTGGCGGCCCGAAACCCATTAAGGTTTCCATTCTATGTATAAATCTAATTCCATGCGCCCCATGAAGACGCCATCGACATCGACATCGAACTCGAGATCGCCATCGTCATCGACAGATCGACACTGCCGTCATGACCATGATCAGAGAATGTTTTGACTTGCTGTAAGTCTTTTGTTGCCATTGGGTTAATTGTTGCTTTAAACGTAAAGAAATAAGTAGTTAATACACGTAAGTACAACGGCAATTCGGATTTGTTTGAAAAATTTGAAAGTCATATCGATACGGGGTTAAAAGCGAGGCGCAGAGACTGGTAGAGAGAGAGAGAGAGAGAGTGATCGAGAGGGGGAAGAGAAAGATATATATGTATATATAGAAAGAAAAAGAAGTAGAGAGGAGAGATAGATAGAACAAATCCAGGCACAGAGAGAGTGAGAGAGAAAGAGAGAGGGAGGGAGGTGGAGAGACAATTAGAGAGAGAAAGAGGCAGAGAGAGAGAGAGAGAGAGAGAGAGAGAGTGACATAGAGAGGCTGGAAGAGACTGAGAGAGTGTAAGAGAGAGACACAGAGATAGATAGAGAGACAGAATGAGAGAGAGACTGAAAGAAACAAAGAGAAAACGAGAAAGAGATTGACAGAGAAAAACAGAAAGAGACAGAGAGTCAGAGCGAGAAACACAGGGAGAGATAGAGAGACAGAAAGAGAGAGAGAGAGAGACAGAAAGAAACAAAGGGAAAAAGAGAAAGAGGTTTATAGAGAAAGACAGAAAGAGACAGGGAGAGACAAGCGAGAATGCGAGAGAGAGAGAGAGAGAGAGAGAGATAGAGAGATAGAGACTGGGTGTGTGAGAGAGAGAGTGAGAGAGAGATCACTTAAAAGATATTAATGTAAATTGGTTCGAGATATCAGGGATGGTCTGACTACCCTACACCTATACCCTATAAGTATTGAGCATGATTAAACTAGCGTATAATGTTTGTATATCCAAGGCAAGGGCATTAAGCTCTTTAGCATTGAAGCTGAAGGAATGTAAGCTAGCTATACAAGAATTTCGAAAAGTATTTCACAATATATATTCTTTAAATATACAATTCTAGAAGCGAAATCATTTACAATCATTCAGTTCTTGCACTCTACATTGTTGCGATCCGATTGACCGTTGATAAGAATTAGAGTCAACAATAAATGGAGAGCACAAAAAAGTAATAAAAAGAAAAGAAGTTGATTAACATTTTTCCAGCGAATCGCAGCTAACCAATTGTATATCATTCTTATCGAGAGGCTCTCGTAAGTTTGTATTCTTGAATGGGCAGTTTGAAAGGCTTAAGATGCATGCATAATGGAAAATTGGGGGAGCTCTAGACTCATTTTCGGCAGAACATCATAATAAATTAACAAATAAAAGTCGAGCTACCAAATGGATTTACTATACACAATCAAATAAAGGCAAATTTGTTGCCATTCTTTGGACTTGATTCGCGCAGACGTGGGGACCTGGGAAGCCAAAGGGTTAACACATAAGCTCAAGCATATGTATGTATATATACATACATATATATGCTATATATACTGATATGCTGTTCTCATTCACATGCTCATTCTCAGTCTCATCCTTGTGGTCCTCGCGTTGATTGTCGTAGATGGGTTTCTTTTTCTTCCCCTTTATTTATTTATTTTTTTTTTTTTGTGGCATGGCCATTGCCTTTGTCTCCGGCAAGTGGTACTCGCGTCTGGACTTAGGGAATCCATTAAAATGAGTGCTTAATTTAATTTCTTTTTTGGACTTGCTGTCAAGTTATAACTTAAGTTACGAAGATCGGTGAAAAATGGATGCGTTAACGTCAAATCCCAGCAAAATATCCACAAAAAACATAAACAAGATCGCAAAAAAAAAGAGATCCACATCCGTCTGCAGATCCTGTCCAGACTCTAAAAAGAGAAAAAAAAAGTCGCCACCAAAAATATATTTATCGATACACAAAAAGCTGTCTTCGTGCCCTGGCGGCTCTCATAGAATGAATCTTAATGAATTTCGATTTGGAATATGCAAGAATCGGCAAGTGGGTGTTACCTTCTGGCTGTAAAGTCAAAAAATGGCATCTAAACTCCAGACAGACAGCGGACGTATTTTTTTTTTAAGCTCTTGTTCCTGCTGTTGTTGTTGTTGTTGTTCTTTAGTTTCTTTTGTTGTCGCTGTTATTGTTATTGTTGGTTTTTTAAGGGCAGTTCGGCCATTCGGCCAAGGAGCGCTGGGACAGAACCGAATTGAACTGGACCAGAATGGACCCAGTTTACGGGCAAGCGCCGCCGATCGATGATGGTTCACACAGTCACAGACAAAGCGAGTAAAAAACCAGCAAAAAAAACTAAAAAAAAACTGAAAAAGGAAAACAACATCGAGAGCACAAAAAGCACGCAAAGCGAGAGGATATGTCTGGGATGTGGCTTAGGTCTGTCCAGCTTCAAATTTAGGGCGCGGCCTGTTTTGGACAAGACGAAAACGAAAATGAAAATGAAAACGACAACAAAAACAAAAGCAAAAACAATGCAAAATCGGAGACAGCACGCACCGGAACGCCCGAACTAAAACGGTCAGACGACGCATTAATTTGCCAACAATTTTAGATCAGAAGATTTAATACCTTGAAACCTAAAATTTTGCGACTTGACAAAATGTTTAATAACATTAGAAACTTAAAGAGCATTTCGTTTAAACCAAATGGGGATAATTATATAAGCAGGTATATATGGATTCATGGATCGTGGATCATTAGTTGATCTCAACAAATGTTTACGAAATTATCCATAATAAATATGTTCTGAACATCGATATAGATTACATTCAATCTGATCATCGATATAGATCAAACTAGTTGGACCATCGGCCTAGATCACATTCAATCTGATCATCTGTGTATAAATCTATCCATAGTCAGTTGAACTACAACATTTTTTACGACATTATCCACATATAGTTATGAACATCGGTTTAGATCATATTCAATCTGATCATCGAAATAGCTCACATTTGGTCTGATCATTAATAGAGTTCACATTTAATCTAATCATCGGTCTATATCCACAGTCAAAGGAGATCTAGACAACTACATAAGCTTAATTTTCAATAATGATAAATGAATACGAAACTAACTTCAATTGAAGCTAAGTTTGCTAAGTGATCAACATATATATATACATACATAGATATTAAGGGATATGTAAAGCATCATAGATTAATATCATAGATATGATAGCTGCCATATATATGTATCTTAAGTATGAGAGGAATTCTAGATATAGTCGGATTTTTTTTTTTGTGGTCAGTCAGGCTGTCCTTTGTTCTTATTCTAAGTATTTAAGTCTAAAGTTAAATAGTAGATGATAAATAGGATGAGATGATGTGAAATGTTTCATAAATATCTAATTAGGTTTTTTACATAACAGATTCCAGATATACCTTCAATATATTCGAAAGCAGAGTAAAGATCAAGAATTGATGTGAAATGCTTCATCTACATATGTGTTTGAGTCTTATGTAAGGAAACACAGATATAGCTATAATATGCTAGAAATAATATAAAAATATTTGTTGAGAGATGAAATGCTTCATCTATATGCCATTTATATGTCATTTTCCTAGTATATATTATGAAACCTTGAGGTTGGGCAGACTAGAGAAGATCATGAGTGAACTTATCATAAGTTGCTGTGAAATGTTTCTATAGATAGATGAAAGAAATTTTGTTATACAATTACACTATTTAATATATTATAAAACGTTGAGAATTTGCAGACTAGAGAAGATCATGAATTCTAAACAAAATCGTCTATGATGGGTTGAAGTGAAGACTTTGCATCTAAAAGTATTTTTCGTTTTTCATTATTTTTTCTTCTATTTGGGGGCCATGATGGGGTAACACTTTGTCCTAAATTGTCGATACGTTTAGAGATCTCCACGACAGTTGTAACATTTCCATGTACACATCTGTGTTATGCGCGTTCTCTATGGGTCGTATAATATGTGTATGTGCACATTTGAAGTGTTAATGGCGCATGAGTCAACTTATTCCTTAAATCAACAAACAGAAACATACGCACGTATGTATATACATATATGAAGACGAAAAAAAAAAAGTGAAAAATTGAAAATGAAACTTAAAGAAATGAAAAACGAAATGATCATTTGCGTTTCCTACAATCGAACAGACGAATCCAAACGCAACGAATAGAAACAAATTGTGAACCGATGCGATCCGATGGGATCCGATGCGTTGCCGTGCGAACTGATCCAAATGGAATGTCTACTTTTGGGCACAAGTACCGACTACCGAAAATACCTTTTAAGTGTCTTGTATTTGTTTACTTCTGGCTAAATGTTTACCCAAGTTAGAAATAAAAAAAAAAATTTGTAGTACGCATTAAAGTCTTGGACCGCTATTTTTCACGTGGCATAAACCAAATAGAACGCTTCATCTTCAGCTGGCACATGCGGCCACCCCCCAGTCCCACAGCAAGCGGAGAGTGTGGGGGCCGAGGTGATTAGATCAGAATTTGAGGAGCTGCTGGTAACATGCAGAAGAATGAGCATGACCAGATAGCTTTTCACAGTGCCTACATTGTTAGTATACACCTAGCTATGATTATACTCTATAGAATATACCCCACGCCAATCATAGCCATGCCCCATGCCCCATGCCCCATGCCATTGCTCATATGCCTGCGACTATGCCCGCTTTCGTAATCTCGCGCTGAGCACCTAAGTTGGAGTAAAGATCTGCTTTTCGAGTCACATTATGTAAAAGAGATCAACTTTGATCAATTTTGCTTTCAAGGACCGGCTTGAATTCTATGCAAAAACAAGGAGATGGATTTGTTTGAGGATCCGTTTGAGGATCGACTTGGCGATCAGTTTGGGGATCCGTTTGGCCAGTCCCTTAGGGATCCTTTTGAGGATTGGTCTGGCGATCTGTTTAGGGCTCTGAATGAGCATCTGTTTGAGGAATCGTTCTATTTGAGGATCGACCTGTTTGGAGGTCCGTTTGGGGATCCGTTTGAGAGTCCGTTTGAGGATCGGGCTGGCGATCTGTTTGGTGATCTGTTTAAGCATTTGCTTAGGGATACGTTCAGGGATATGTCTGTGAATCCGTTTAATAATCTGTTTTAGTATCTTTTTGGGGATATATTTGGGGATCTATTAGAGTGACTGATTAAGAATCTTTTTTGGGAAATCTGTGCATAGGCAAGGGGTTGGATCTGTTCGAGGGTCTGTTTTAAGACGTTTGAAAACTTCGGCTAAACAATGATTTCAGTATTCTCTTCGAGTTTATAGCATTGTAGCAATGAATTAGACCGAGTTATGTGATGTGTGTGTGTGTGTGTTTTTCTTTCATTTGAAATAGGATTTCGGGCTTCTGTGGAAGCTGTTTCTGGGGACTACTGGAGTGGAGAAGGGGTGGCCAGGCAGAAATATAAACATATTGGAACAAACAGATAGATACAATTGCGTATTGTATTTGTTGTATGTATAATTAAATTTCATTGGCAATGACTTGAGGTGAAATCTGTTGTGCATAGTGGGGTGGCGAGAGTGCGAGGGTGAACATCTGTGTGTGTGTGTGTGTGTGCGAGTGTGATCTGGTTGGGCTACATACTACGTATTTTGTGGCGTTTGGTTGGGTTAGAATTTTGTTTGCTTTTTCATTATTGTTATTAGAGCACATTTTTCATCGTAATTTCTTTCACGCGAAATAGTAAAAAAATCTCGACTACTAAAAAGTTCCCCCATACCGTGTGTGCTCTTCTTCTTGTACCTACAATTCGTGCTTCTTCTAGCTGTTCCAATGATTCCGTCTTTTTCCGTCACTAACGTTGCGCCAGCTGCTGCTGCTGCTGATGCCATTGCCTTGTTGTTCCTGGCGTGCTTTGGTGAGTGTGCGGCATTTGGTTGCAACGGCCCATTAAAAAGATTGGTCGGGTTAGCGGCTGATCGCCTCTATGATTCCCGGATTTGCACTGTGCCACTTCGACCTCGACCATTTATAATTGTAATTCAAGTTTTGCCATTTACGATTCAATATTAATAATTACTATAAACCCCATAAAGGCCAAAATGGCAATAATTAGTGCAGATCTCGAGCAAGTTGAATGCGGAAAATTTATTAGCAATTTGTAGATGCCAGCTACAAATAGTAAATGTATATAATGAATAGAAATACATATATATGTATTTATGCATATATATATATGTGTTTGTGTGTGTGTGTGTGTGTCTGTAGGTACACAATCTATACAGAAGACAACATCAGCAGAATACTTAATTGTTAAGTATCAACAAAGTATAAATCTAAGATGCAAAGCAAGAGGAGCGATTAAATTATTTGAAATACCCACAAACTCACATCGCAAATGTTGCCCCCGAAACAAAAGCAAAATAGACAAAAAACATTCGAAAACCAAAATGTATACAAAAAGTAAGAAATTACCATTAATATAGGGCAACGCGCCGACAGAAACCAAGTGCGAATGATGTGCAACAGATGGCCCCCGCCCGAATTCTTGATGCCGATGCTGCTGCTACCAAAACGATCCAAAGCTGCCAATGCTGATGCTGATGGCGACGACCAAACTGGCGACGGTATTAGTCGACGCCAATGGTATACACTGGAAAAAACATGGCAACAACTTGATTGCCACACGAGAGAAAGAGCCAGAGAAATTCTCGAAAGTGTTGCAATAGCGCCATATACGAATTTTCCCTATAGATACTCTCAGCGAAGAGCGTAGGGGCAGCATAGGATTACTATACTATATAGAGAAATGTTGAGCTAAATCACATATGTATATGGATATATTATATCTATTTTATATATATTATATTTACATTTCACTAAAATATCCTCAATTTAGCTACACAATGTTTTCTTTTTCCTAGAATGAATTATATAATATATATTTATATAAATATAATACAGTTTTACTAGTTTATGGTCTGGACTGAAAGGTGAGTTGCTGGATTGTTGTGTTGAGTGGAGCGAGCGATATATGTATACATATAGCAGTACTCGTATAGGATAGAACATTTGAATGTTTGGATTTAGCTATGGCAGCGCCTCGTTCATGTCGATGGCAGCGGCGTCAAAGTCAGCAACGGAATCGAATCCAAAATCGGCGTCGAATCCGGCCAGCACTTAGACACTTGACTTGTCCAAAATAAAATGAAGACCAGAAACAACAACAACAACAACAACAAGTGTTGGCACTATGCATGGTGTAGAGAAATGTATCAGGATTGTTTCATCTTGAGGTGTTCAAAGCACAGCAGGTTGTCTCCAGCCCACAAACGAAGCCGTATGATGATATAAACATTCGTTGGCGTTTCGCTGTTTGTACTCGCTTGCAGCAATAGACAAATAAACGTGAATTGGAGTTTCAAAGTGCAATCGCATGGCATACTTGCTGATGTCGGCATACGAATCGATGGAAATCGACAACTAAATAAGACGAAAGACAGAGAAACAGAGCGTGAAGCTAATGCAGCCACAGTGAAACGCTTTGCTATAGTTAATGAATGATTAGTTGAGAATTACTATATGAGATATTGTAAATATCTACTCGATGTTGCAGGACCTCAGCCTTAGCAACTTATGAATTTGAGTAGAGCTCTGAAAAGGTTGAGTCAATTTTCTGATAGCCTTGCATGAATTCTGCAAAAACTAAGCAATTATATTTGATGTAACATAATTGCGCTGCATATCGTATAGCTGTCAAAGCTCTGTCCGCCATATGCTCCAGCTAGGAATGCTACGAACTTATGCTTGCAGCTCGCTCGCTCGCCTGGCTCTTAGTCTGCCTTAAATTAGTGGGTCACTTAGACACATTATCTATCAAAGCCAGCAACGATTAGCAGCTACATGCTGCATACACTCACAGAGTAGAGTACGTACATACATATGCAAAGTTTTTGCAGCCATTTTCATCAAACAACAAAGGGGGTAACATTGTGTACGGTAGTTAGGAAATACAATAAAAATGACGTTGTTCCGCATAGACCACTCCTTCAATTATCTTTCACTGATTTATGGCACGACCCTCCCACGGAAAGTGGTGCCAAGCCTAAACGGAGACAGGCCATTGTGGCCAGCTGTACGTACGGCTTTCACCCCTAGAGTTCGCTATGAACACGCCCTACTCGCTGCGGTGCACGCGAATTGCGACCCGTAATGCAGACGCGACGGCAACAAGAAACGTATAAATGTAGTATGACAGCGGACGAAATGAGAACTTTTAATAGTTGGAGGGAGTGAGGGCGGGAGAGGGAGGTCGAGAGAGCAATAAATTGAAGTAAATTTAAATGGGTGACGAATGGTACGAGAAAAAAAGACTTGAGCAGGAGGAGGAGGAGCTGAAGGAGGTAATTGGACAAAGACACATTCTCTTTAGATCAGTCTCTAAAAAACGAAGTGTGACAATTATATTACATCCTTTTTTTATGATTACAGTAGTCTCTATGTAGCTTTATTAATTTCTTGACTACTCCTCCTTGAGCAGGAGGAGGAGGAGTAGACTAATTAGACTAAGACATAGATCAGCCTATAAATATTGAAGTGTGACAAATATTTTAAATACTTGTTTCATGAATATATTCGTCTCTATTTCGTCTACAATATCCGTCTCTTATCAATCCCTATCAACTCGTGACAATTCCTATAATTTCTGTTCCCCCATTCCTAGGCTAAACAATAATTATCTATGAATTACATGAGGAAAATTTTGTATACAGAAAAAAAACAATAGCTAGACAAATGATCAATCAAAACAATGGTTGTATCAACTGAATTTGATTTTCCGATTTGTTTGCTCGTCACGCTGTGATCCTGTGATCGCTGATTATCTAAAATGGCTACGGCTCATCCCTAAGCCAGAGAGCCGAGAAATGGTAATTAATTACTCTCGCTCTCCGCTCATGTTGTACATGTGTTGCATTTGGATGCGGTAATTGTCTCTTGTGGCACTAATTTTTCCGCGGTTCTCATGGATGGACGCCGTGACAGCCATAACCAGCTATGAAAATGCCGATGCCGATGCCGATGCCGTTGCCGTTGCCGTTGCCGTTGCCCAATGCCGATGACGATTCCCAATGTTGATCTGTGGGGCGGCCCTTTGCTCGACTGATCGGCTTTGGCTTCGGCTTCGGCTACAGCTGGTCGAGCCGAGTTGGCTCTAATAATTTGTACACAGAGCTGGGGCTGGGTCAACAAATTGAGTTGATTGATCGCAGTAGAAAGCAGTATGAAAAGCAGCGGTAACAAGCGGTAATCACAAATAGTTTCCACTGATTTTGAGTTATGGGAAATTTTAAATATCTCAAACGAAATTACGGTCCAAATGCCATTAACAATGTTTTGGCCATGACTAAAAACCCACCATACCACACCACGCACACACACGCACACAGAGCATTGAGCTGAAGAGCAACAGCAACAATCAAAGATTACGACTATTTCTTTTCCTATGGGCATCATTTCGTATGCTAACAGAGCAAACCAAGTGGAATAGTTTATGCTGGATGCTGATGCTGTGCATAGTTGGCAACCAAGAAATAGGCGGGTGCTCTCGCACAGCTCGCACACTCGTTTCGGACAGGCCATTAAATGTAATGACAAAATATGAAGTGTTCTCCCCCAACCGAGGGCGGCCTATGCCCGGGCTAAGTGAGCAACCATATCATTTCGATATTCCATCTTTTGCTCTCGCTTTCTCTCTCTCTCTCTCTCTCTCTCTCTCGCTCTTTAGATGATGATGATGACCATGGGGCAGGGACACTCATTTGTTATCGCCATCTATGCTGCATAGCTGAATTTGTCAAAGTCGCCGACTCGGGAATACCTTGTAATAATCGTAATTAATGACTGCGCACTGATTTTGCGGGAATTCACCCCAAAAAAAAAAATCGAATGTACATTGATTTTATTATTTATAATTAAGAGTCGAAACACTAGAGAGTTTGCCATGGGCGAAATCATGATTTGATATGAAGGAATAACTGAAGAAATGTTTATCGATCGAATGTCCGAACACTTTGAATTTATTTCTAAGCTAGTCTTATAATTGGACCTTCTTCTTCTTCAAACTTGTTTAAGCTTTGCCAATTAGACTAATATTAAAATGAATATTATGAGAAATTTTTTAGGGTACTCGATCTGTCAATGAGATCAGCTCATGTGAATATCAAAGCATTTCGGACTAGGGCTACGAATGATTTCATTTTCCTCCTCTTCTTCTTCTTCTTCAAAATGGTTTAAGTTTCGCTAATATATCCTCAAGATGGACTTTTTTGTAACAAATCTTTAAAGCCTACAAATCTCTCAGCTGATTCTTACCCTATGGTTATTTCAGTTTAGATCAATATCAAAATGAAATTATCTCAACTGATTCTACCTTTAATGCTAGACCAATATTATAATGAATTATTATTATGAATTAACATAATAAATAAATACTAATGAATAATACTAATATTAATGAATTATCAGTTGATACAGTCGGTTCTTTCTAGATATATTGAGGTCTTAACCGCTTGTGGTAAAAAGTCAAATCGAATTGAAACATATGTAAGCCTTAAATAACACCTGCTTCATCCTTGTCGCATTTCTCATACTTAACACACAGTATCTCAATCTGGCTGTATGAAGATGCTGAAGAGTCGTAAGTAAGTGCATGACTGAACGATTTTGAATCGGGGCCCGGCCGATATCCATGCCAGGCATCTACTGGAAGCCATCTGATGTTGAGCACTCAACGTTTTGTCGCCTTATTTTCAAAAATTCATCTGTGACGTCGGGCTTGAAAATGGGTTTTAATTATTTTGTCACTTGCTTATCGACGCCTGGCATCGACAAATCTTGACAATAACATGACATGGAACAATTTGTTCCATTGCCGCGATTGTGACAAATTATTGACAACAATATCAGAGCCACGGCAGCGGCAGTTGCCGTCGCTTTAGACCTGGCCCAAACCCAAACCCAAACTCAAAACCAAAACAGAAAAGCCAAAACCCATGACCGAGCTCAAAACAAGGCAGCGACAGAACGCTGGCGCCAGACCAGTACCAAATGCAAAGACTGGGACAAAGACCGGGACCCGGACCGTGTATGAGTATGAGCCATCAATCTCAATCTAGTAATGACGACGCCGAAGCGCCAGAGTGCCAGATTGGCAGACACACGGCGCTCGAATCAAAAATCAGTGACTGGCCACTGTCACGGACAAACACACACACACACACATGATTTAGCCACACTCATCCGAAGAGTCATGTGCAGAGAAGTAACCACTGTATTGATTCCCAAGCCGATTTAGCCACAGTTTCAATTCCAGCCAAAGAACTCCAGAGTCAACCTCAACCTCAGCTTCGGGTTTTTGATTTTGATTTTGGTTTCGGTGGCTTCAAGTAAAAGCTACTACTGTACGCAAAAGGCGCATGATTCTCTATATATAATTATTACGTTTTGCTCCATCGACATGAAAAAAGTGCTCGCTCATAGCGCGCATTGAGGATAAATGACGAACCCTGACACAATGGCACTGGCCATGGCACCAGGCATCGATGGTGCGCCAAATGTAGAAAGTAGAAAATGCCGATGACTTTGGACTAATCTCAGAAATGACGGGAAAATGTCAGTCACTATCACAGATCAAGCGTAGAAAAAATCATTAATTTAAATTGTGACCATCTACTCGACCTGACGCGGCCTCCAATATGGCCCAGAACACATCGACAATCAACATCCCAACACAGCATCGACACCGACATCGACATCGACATCGACATCGACATCGACATCGACATCGCCATCGCCATCGCCGTTCGACTTCGACAAGAGGAAAAGCAAAAGCAAAGGCCAAGCAGCCGCTGATTGCCATATTGCTCAAGTCAAATTGGCCGCTGAAGTTGTGGTCTAAAGCACAGACTGAGATAGCACTACACACTGCAGTGTGAAAGAGTGGGAGAGATAGAGAGAGCAAATGTGACTGGGAGAAAGGCAAACGTTAGTGCGTATACTTATGCAACTCAGTGTATGATTTGTGAACTGTGAAACTCCCATAGTCTGGCTGCGTGTCTCAAGCTGTGTTCGCATTTCGCACAAATCAACCGAATCGATGTCACAAGCTCGACAATTCTCTAATTGAGATCGAGCGAGCAGCCGTAGAAGAGTCTAGCCAAAAGATACCAAAACCTGAGTTAATTGAGATTAATCTAATTAATCTAAAACAAAAAATGCTCTTGGAGCAAAAGATTTGCTGTTGATAGGATATGCCTTCTGCTTATACAGTCTAAAGCATATGACATTTCGGTTATTCCATCTGGCATAGTTGTAAATCTTAAATTGTATGGTGACAGAGTGCCGGAGTTTTGAATATAAGCTCATGCAGACTGTTAGTTTATATAGTTTAATGGGTCCTTCTGCACGTTACATACATTTTACAAAAGCATTATACCTTGAATTCCCATTTTCAATAGGGTACAATATAAAAAAGGCTGAAACTATGTATTTCACATTTTTAGAGCTCAAACGTACAAACTTTTCGAATAACTTAATGTTGATATTCTCTATTCATTGATCAATAATTAAGTATACATTTTTCTATGATGCGTGGCAAATCATCTAAAGCTCTATCTATCGCAGCTCTAAAATCTGAAAGTGTCTAAAATTTCACTGTTTTTTCGAACAGTTTTTGAACCATGAAGGAGTATGTTGCTGTCCGATTGGAAAAATCCGTATATATTCTCATATATTATTTGTTGCTTTTTACCCAACTTCAATTAACAATTATATATATATAGATATATGTTTAATACCATATTATTTTCCACACGAACTTCTGTGTGATAGCCAAATATGTGATATCTTTTAATTTATGGCATTGTTTTCGATATTATATTGAGAGCACAGCGTTAATTAATTCGTAAATTTAATATTTTCATAAAAACTATATTTAAATGAAATATGTAAATGATGATTAAAATCTGGCGATAATAATGCTATTGATGGATATAGATGTGCGTATACGCCATTCACCTCATCATCATTATCATTGTCATTATTATCATAGGCCGGCACATGAGTTGGCAAATGAGCGGCTGAGTCAAGAGCTGACCGACAATGCCAAAAGTTCGCATGGACATAAACATGTATATAGTCGACATATATGTATGTATGTACATACATTTGTATGTATGTAGATATGTGCGTGTATGTGTCTGTTGCGTGCGTGTGTTTGTATGGGGGACTTTGTGGCGATAAAACATCAAACAAAATTCCGAAACAAACGATTAATCTTTTGGTCATTTTCATTTTGATTGACGGATGGGAAGTAAATGTGCGCCTGTAACCGATTGAGCGGCCAGAGCGAGAGAGAGGGAGAGAGAGAGACAGAGACAGCGAGTGAGAGAGTGATTTAAATGAGATACAACAGATTTCAAGTGTTTGTCGAGATTATGCACAGTTGCATAATGCCACAAAAATATATAGAGCCAACAACAACAATAGAAATCGAGTGCAAATTATATAGCTGCATATCGCACAGATTTCGAACTCTACCTGAGCCAGAGGGGTAAAAAGGTGTTGTTGCCCGTAAAAGAGCAATCAGTTGGACTGGTTCTATGCGGCTCAAATGGCTCTTTAAAGTGCTGTCTGACAGCCAGTGTGTGTGTGTGTGTGTGTGTGAGCCGAAAGAGGACAAGCAACTAAAACAAATTCAAGTCAAAGAGCAAAGAAAAAAAAGAGAAAAAAAACGCCTACCGCGGAAGCAGACGTTTGACTGCCCAAACCGGCAATTATCAAAATATGTGCATTAATAATGCGTAGCGGAATGAATCAGCTGCCGACGCCGCTGCCAATGGGGTGAATGTGAATGTGAATGTGAGTATGTGACTATGTGTGAGTGTAGTGAATGCTAAAAGACACCAGCGGCCAAGACAGAAAACAATCGAGAGCTCGACTAGCGCACAGGGTCAGGGTAGTCGTAGCCGTAGCCACGGTTGACGCCCAATGCAGATTGATATCCAAACAGGCAAAGGGCAAAAGGGAACACCACTACTACAACAACAACATGAAAAGAGAGCAGACGAAGCACACACAGAGTCCACACTATGCATAGCCACAAGCGCTTCACGAGGGCGTTTATGGCCCCTGAAACGGCGCATTTCAATCTAAAAGAACACGCTTTGTGTCCGCTAATTAAAAATGTCCTTCGCCGAAGTTAATACCTTTGCCGAAGACAGAGTGAAAGATGTTTGTGGGATAAGGATCGCAAAAAAAAGCAAGATGAATACTAAAATATTGTAATCTAACGAAATGCACGCTGTATGCTGTATGCTGTATGCTGTATGCTGTATGCTGTATGCTGTATGCTGTATGCTGTATGCTGTATGCTGTATGCTGTATGCTGGATAATTAAGACTGGTCATCATCCAATGAACAGAATTGTGATTTAGAGATAGAATTATGATTAGAAGTGGGATAGAAAGGTTAGCAAAAAGGTAGAAAGGTTATTGGTGAAACAAACCAAAAAAACCGCTTAAAAAAAGGCTTAAAAAAAAACGGCAAAAAACGGCTAAAAACGGCTAGAAAATGGCCAGAAAGGTAGATTGCACATTAATGAGCAAATGGATGGATAATTGAGACTGGTCATCATCCAATGAAAAGAATCGTGATAGAAATATAGTATGCTGTATGCTGTATGCTGTATGCTGTATGCTGTATGCTGTATGCTGTATGCTGTATGCTGTATGCTGTATGCTGTATGCTGTATGCTGTATGCTGTATGCTGTATGCTGTATGCTGTATGCTGTATGCTGTATGCTGTATGCTGTATGCTGTATGCTGTATGCTGTATGCTGTATGCTGTATGCTGTATGCTGTATGCTGTATGCTGTATGCTGTATGCTGTATGCTGTATGCTGTATGCTGTATGCTGTATGCTGTATGCTGTATGCTGTATGCTGTATGCTGTATGCTGTATGCTGTATGCTGTATGCTGTATGCTGTATGCTGTATGCTGTATGCTGTATGCTGTATGCTGTATGCTGTATGCTGTATGCCATGGTATGCGTGGTATGCTGTATGCTGGTATGGATAATTAAGACTGGTCATCATCCAATGAACAGAATTGTGATTTAGAGATAGAATTATGATTAGAAGTGGGATAGAAAGGTTAGCAAAAAGGTAGAAAGGTTATTGGTGAAACAAACCAGAAAAACCGCTTTAAAAAGGCTAAAAACTGCTAAAAACCGCTAAAAACTGCGAAAAACGGCTAGAAAATGCCCAGAAAGGTAGATTGAAAATTAATGAGCAAATGGATGGATAATTGAGACTGGTCATCATCCAATGAAAAGAATCGTGATAGAAATATGGTATGCTATATGCTGTATGCTGTATGCTGTATGCTGTATGCTGGATAATTAAGACTGGTCATCATCCAATGAACAGAATTGTGATTTAGAGATAGAATTATGATTAGAAGTGGGATAGAAAGGTTAGCAAAAAGGTAGAAAGGTTATTGGTGAAACAAACCAAAAAAACCGCTTAAAAAAAGGCTTAAAACGGCAAAAAACGGCTAAAACCGGCTAGAAAATGGCCAGAAAGGTAGATTGAACATTAATGAGCAAATGGAGTGATAAATAAGTGTGGTCATCATCAAATGAACAGAATCGTGATTAAGATATAGAAATATGATTAGAAAATGGGGTACAAAGGTTAGAAAGAAGGTAGAAATAATTGGTGAAACAAACCAGAAAAAACCGCTAAAAACCGCTAAAAACAGCTAAAAACCGATAAAAACCGCTAAAATCCGCCAAAAAACGCTAAAAACTGCGAAAAACGGCTAGAAAATGCCCAGAAAGGTAGATTGAAAATTAATGAGCAAATGGATGGATAATTGAGACTGGTCATCATCCAATGAAGAGAATCGTGATAGAAATATAGTATGCTGTATGCTGAATGCTGTATGCTGTATGCTGTATGCTGTATGCTGTATGCTGTATGCTGTATGCTGTATGCTGTATGCTGTATGCTGTATGCTGTATGCTGTATGCTGTATGCTGTATGCTGTATGCTGTATGCTGTATGCTGTATGCTGTATCTGTATGCTGTATTGCTGTATGCTGTATGCTGTATGCTGTATGCTGTATGCTGTATGCTGTATGCTGTATGCTGTATGCTGTATGCTGTATGCTGTATGCTGTATGCTGTATGCTGTATGCTTGTATGCTGTATGCTGTATGCTGTATGCTGTATGCTGTATGCTGTATGCTGTATGCTGTATGCTGTATGCTGTATGATGTATGCTGTATGCTGTATGCTGTATGCTGTATGCTGTATGTGTATGCTGTATGCTGTATGCTTGTATGCTGTATGCTGTATGCTGTATGCTGTATGCTGTATGCTGTATGCTGTATGCTGTATGCTGTATGCTGTATGCTGTATGCTGTATGCTGTATGCTGTATGCTGTATGCTGTATGCTGTATGCTGTATGCTGTATGCTGTATGCTGTATGCTGTATGCTGTATGCTGTATGCTGTATGCTGTATGCTGTTGCTGTATGCTGTATGCTGTATGCTGTATGCTGTATGCTGTATGCTGTATGCTGTATGCTGTATGCTGTATGCTGTATGCTGTATGCTGTATGCTGTATGCTGTATGCTGTATGCTGTATGGCTGTATGCTGTATGCTGTATGCTGTATGCTGTATGCTGTATGCTGTATGCTGTATGCTGTATGCTGTATGCTGTATGCTGTATGCTGTATGCTGTATGCTGTATGCTGTATGCTGTATTGTATGCTGTATGCTGTATGCTGTATGCTGTATGCTGTATGCTGTATGCTGTATGCTGTATGCTGTATGCTGGATAATTAAGGTCATCATCCAATGAACAGAATTGTGATTTAGAGATAGAATTATGATTAGAAGTGGGATAGAAAGGTAAGCAAAAAGGTAGAAAGGTTATTGGTGAAACAAACCAGAAAAACCGCTAAAAAAAAGGCTAAAACGGCTAAAAACGGCTAAAAACGGCTAAAAACGGCTAAAAACGGCTAGAAAATGGCCAGAAAGGTAGATTGAACATTAATGAGCAAATGGAGTGATAAATAAGTGTGGTCATCATCAAATGAACAGAATCGTGATTAAGATATAGAAATATGATTAGAAAATGGGGTACAAAGGTTAGAAAGAAGGTAGAAATAATTGGTGAAACAAACCAGAAAAAACCGCTAAAAACAGCTAAAAACCGCTAAAAACGGCGAAAAACGGCTAGAAAATGCCCAGAAAGGTAGATTGAAAATTAATGAGCAAATGGATGGATAATTGAGACTGGTCATCATCCAATGAAAAGAATCGTGATAGAAATATAGTATGCTGTATGCTGTATGCTGTATGCTGTATGCTGTATGCTGTATGCTGTATGCTGTATGCTGTAATGCTGTGCTGTAATGCTGTATGCTGTATGACTGTATGCTGTATGCTGTATGCTGTATGCTGTATGCTGTATGCTGTATTGTATGCTGTATGCTGTATGCTGTATGCTGTATGCTGTATGCTGTATGCTGTATGCTGTATGCTGTATGCTGTATGCTGTATGCTGTATGCTGTAATGCTGTATGCTGTATGCTGTATGCTGTATGCTGTATGCTGTATGCTGTATGCTGTATGCTGTATGCTGTATGCTGTATGCTGTATGCTGTATGCTGTATGCTGTATGCTGTATGCTGTATGCTGTATGCTGTATGCTGTATGCTGTATGCTGTATGCTGTATGCTGTATGCTGTATGCTGTATGCTGTATGCTGTATGCTGTATGCTGTATGCTGTATGCTGTATGCTGTATGCTGTATGCTGTATGCTGTATGCTGTATGCTGTATGCTGTATGCAGTATGCTGTATGCTGTATGCTGTATGCTGTATGCTGTATGCTGGATAATTAAGACTGGTCATCATCCAATGAACAGAATTGTGATTTAGAGATAGAATTATGATTAGAAGTGGGATAGAAAGGTTAGCAAAAAGGTAGAAAGGTTATTGGTGAAACAAACCAAAAAAAACGCTTTAAAAAGGCTAAAAACGGCTAAAAACGGCTAAAAACGGCTAAAATCGGCTAGAAAATGGCCAGAAAGGTAGATTGAACATTAATGAGCAAATGAAGTGATACATAAGTGTGGTCATCATCAAATGAACAGAATCGTGATTAGGATATAGAAATATGATTGGAAAATGGGGTACAAAGGTTAGAAAGAAGGTAGAAATAATTGGTGAAACAAACCAGAAAAAAACGCTAAAAAACGCTAAAAACCGCTAAAAACCGCTAAAAACCGCTAAAAATGGCGAAAAACGGCTAGAAAATGCCCAGAAAGGTAGATTGAAAATTAATGAGCAAATGGATGGATAATTGAGACTGGTCATCATCCAATGAAAAGAATCGTGATAGAAATATAGTATGCTGTATGCTGTATGCTGTATGCTGTATGCTGTATGCCGTATGCTGTATGCTGTATGCTGTATGCTGTATGCTGTATGCTGTATGCTGTATGCTGTATGCTGTATGCTGGATAATTAAGACTGGTCATCATCCAATGAACAGAATTGTGATTTAGAGATAGAATTATGATTAGAAGTGGGATAGAAAGGTTAGCAAAAAGGTAGAAAGGTTATTGGTGAAACAAACCAAAAAAAACGCTTTAAAAAGGCTAAAAACGGCTAAAAACGGCTAAAATCGGCTAGAAAATGGCCAGAAAGGTAGATTGAACATTAATGAGCAAATGAAGTGATACATAAGTGTGGTCATCATCAAATGAACAGAATCGTGATTAGGATATAGAAATATGATTGGAAAATGGGGTACAAAGGTTAGAAAGAAGGTAGAAATAATTGGTGAAACAAACCAGAAAAAACGCTAAAAACCGCTAAAAACCGCTAAAAACCGCTAAAAACCGCTAAAAATGGCGAAAAACGGCTAGAAAATGCCCAGAAAGGTAGATTGAAAATTAATGAGCAAATGGATGGATAATTGAGACTGGTCATCATCCAATGAAAAGAATCGTGATAGAAATATGGTATGCTATATGCTGTATGCTGTATGCTGTATGCTGTATGCTGTATGCTGTATGCTGTATGCTGTATGCTGTATGCTGTATGCTGTATGCTGTATGCTGTATGCTGTATGCTGTATGCTGTATGCTGTATGCTGTATGCTGTATGCTGTATGCTGTATGCTGTATGCTGTATGCTGTATGCTGTATGCTGTATGCTGTATGCTGTATGCTGTATGCTGTATGCTGTATGCTGTATGCTGTATGCTGTATGCTGTATGCTGTATGCTGTATGCCTGTATGCTGATGCTGTATGCTGTATGCTGTATGCTGTATGCTGTATGCTGTATGCTGTATGCTGTAGGCTGTATGCTGTATGCTGTATGCTGTATGCGCTGTATGCTGTATGCTGTATGCTGTATGCTGTATGCTGTTATGCTGTATGCTGTATGCTGTATGCTGTATGCTGTATGCTGTATGCTGTATGCCTGGTATGCTGCATGCTGTATGCTGTATGCTTATGCGTATTGCTGTATGCTGTATGCTGTATGCTGTATGCGTGTATGCTGTATGCTGTATGCTGTTATGCTGGTATGCTGTATGCTGTATCCTGTATGCTGTATGCTGTAGGCCTGCAATGCCCTGATGCTGCATGCTTATGCTGTATGCTGTATGCTGATGCTGTTATGCCCCTGTTGCTTTACATGCGTAGCGAGCTGTATGCTGTAGCTGGTATGCTGGATTGCTGGATGCTGGATGCTGTATGCTGGATGCTGGAGCTGTATGCTGTATGCTGTATGCTGGATGCTGGAATGCTGGATAATTAGACTGGTCAATCATCCAATGACAGAATTGTGATTTAGAGATAGATTATGATTAGACGTGGGATAGAAAGGTTAGCAAAGGTAGAAGTTTTGGTGACACAAAAAACCAAAAAAAAACGCTTAAAAAAGGCTTAAAACGGCTAAAAACGGCTAAACTGCTATAAAATGGCCAGAAGGTAGATTGAACTTAATGCAAAGCAGTGATAAATAAGTGTGGGCATCAATCAAATAACTGATCGTGGATTAAGATATGGAAATATGATGGAAAATGGGGTAACAAAGGTTATAAAGAAGTAGAAATAATTGGTGAAACAAACAGAAAAAAACCGCTAAAAACCGCTAAAACACTAAAAACCGCTAACGGCTAGAAATGCCCATAAAGGTATTGAAAATAATGATCAAATGGATGGATAATGAGACTGGTCATCATCCACTGAAAGAATCGTGATAGAATATGTATTGCTGTTGCTGTATTCTGTAGCTGTATGCTGTATGCTGTATGCGTATGTGTATGCTGTATGCTTATGCGTATGCTGTATGCTGTATGCTGTATGCTGTATCTGTATGCGTATGCTGTAATGCTGTCCTGCTGTATGCTGTATGTGCTGTATGCTGTCTGCGTATGCTGTATGCTGTAAGCTGTATGCTGTAGCTGTCTGCGTTATGCCTTGTAGGTGTATGCTGTAATGCTGTAATGCTGTATGCTGTATGCTGTATTCTTGTAATGCGTATGCTGTATGCTGTAGCTGTATGTGTATGCTGTATGCTGTATGCTGTATGCTGTATGCTTGTATGCTGTATGCTGTATGTGTATGCTTCTGCGGTATGCTGTATGCTGGATGCTGTATGCTGTATGCTGTATGCTGTATGCTGTATGCCGTATGCTGTATGCTGTATGCTGTATGCTGTATGCGTATGCTGTATGCTGTATGCTGTATGCCGTATGCTGTGATATGCTGTATGTATGCGTATGCTGTATGCTGTATGCTGTATGCTGGATAATTTAAAGACTGGTCATCATCCAATGAACAGAATTGTGATTTAGAGATAGAATTATGATTAGAAGTGGGATAGAAAGGTTAGCAAAAGGTAGAAAGGTTATTGGTGAAACAAACAAAAAAAAAACGCTTTTAAAAAGGCTAAAAACGCTAAAACGGCGTAAAATCGGCTAGAAAATGGCCAGAAAGGTAGATTGAACATTAATGAGCAAATGAAGTGATACATAAGTGTGGTCATCATCAAATGAACAGAATCGTGATTAGGATATAGAAATATGATTGGAAAATGGGGTACAAAGGTTAGAAAGAAGGTAGAAATAATTGGTGAAACAAACCAGAAAAAACGCTAAAAACCGCTAAAAACCGCTAAAAACCGCTAAAAATGGCGAAAAACGGCTAGAAAATGCCCAGAAAGGTAGATTGAAAATTAATGAGCAAATGGATGGATAATTGAGACTGGTCATCATCCAATGAAAAGAATCGTGATAGAAATATAGTATGCTGTATGCTGTATGCTGTATGCTGTATGCTGTATGCTGTATGCTGTATGCTGTATGCTGTATGCTGTATGCTTGCTTATGCTGTATGCTGTATGCTGTATGCTGTATGCTGTATGCTGTATGCTGTATGCTGTATGCTGTATGCTGTATGCTGTATGCTGTATGCTGTATGCTGTATTCTGTATGCTGTATGCTGTATGCTGTTGCTGTATGCTGTATGCTGAATGCTGTATGCTGTATGCTGTATGCTGTAGCTGTATGCTGTATGTCTGTATGCTGTATCTGTAATGCTTGTATGCTGTATGTGCGTAATGCTGTATTCTGATGCTGTTGCTGTATGCTGTATTCTGTATTGCTGTCTTCTGTATCTGTATGCTGTAGCTGTTGCTGTAGCTGTATGCTGTATGCTGTATGCTGTATGCTGTATGCTGTATGCTGTATGCTGTATGCTGATGCCTGTATGCTGTATGCTGTAGCTGTCTGCTGATCTGTATGCTGTATGCTGTTGCGGTATGCTGTATGCGATGCTTGTAATGCTGTATTCTGTATGCTGTATGGGAATGCGGTATGCTGTATGTGTATGCTGTATGCTGTATGCTGTATGCTGTTATGCTGTATGCTGTCTGCTGGGATGCGGTAATTAGACTGGCCATCATCCAATGAACAAATTGTGATTTAGAGTAGAATTAATTATTAGAAGTGGGATAGCAAGGTTAGCAAAAAGGTAGACAAAGGTATTGGTGACACAAAACAAAAAAAACGCTTTAAAAAAGGCTTAAAACGGCTAAAACGGCTAAAAACGGCTAAAAACGGCTAGAAAATGGCAGAAAGGTAGATTGAACATTAATGAGCAAATGAAGTGATAAATAAGTGTGGTCATCATCAAATGAACAGGATCGTGATTAAGATATGGAAATATGATTGGAAAATGGGGGTACAAAGGTTAGAAAGAAGGTAGAAATAATTGGTGAAACAAACCAGAAAAAACCGCTATAAAACCGCTAAAAACAGCTAAAACCGCTAAAACGGCTAGAAAATGCCCAGAAAGGTATATTGAAAATTAATGAGCAAATGGATGGATAATTGAGACTGGTCATCATCCAATGAAAAGAATCGTGATAGAAATATAGTATCTGTATGCTGTATGCTGTATGCTGTATGCTGTATGCTGGATGCTGGATGCTGGATGCTGTATGCTGTATGCTGTATGCTGTATGCTGTATGCTGGATGCTGGATAATTAAGACTGTGTCAGCATCCAATGAACAGAATTGTGATTTAGAGATAGAATTATGATTAGAAGTGGGATAGAAAGGTTAGCAAAAAGGTAGAAAGGTTATTGGTGACACAAACCAAAAAGACCCGCTTAAAAAAAGGCTTAAAACGGCTAAAAAACGGCTAAAAAACGGCTAGAAATGGCCAGGAAAGGTAGATTGAACAATTAATGAGGCAAATGAAGTGATAAATAAGTGTGGTCATCATCAAATGACAGGATCGTGATTAAGATATAGAAATATGATTGGAAAATGGGGTACAAAGGTTAGAAAGAAGGTAGAAATAATTGGTGAAACAAACCAGAAAAAACCGCTAAAAACCGCTAAAAACCGCTAAAAAAAAACCGCTAAAACAGCTAAAAAACCGCTAAACGGCTAGAAAATGCCCAGAAAGGTATATGAAAATTAATGAGCAAATGGATGATAATTGGACTGGTCATCATCCAATGAAAAGAATCGTGATAGAAATATAGTATGCTGTATGCTGTATGCTGTATGCTGTATGCTGTATGCTGTATGCTGTATGCTGTATGCTGTATGCTGTATGCTGTATGCTGTATGCTGTATGCTGTATGCTGTATGCTGTATGCTGTATGCTGTATGCTGTATGCTGTATGCTGTATGCTGTATGCTGTATGCTGTATGCTGTATGCTGTATGCTGTATGCTGTATGCTGTATGCTGTATGCTGTATGCTGTATGCTGTATGCTGTATGCTGTATGCTGTATGCTGTATGCTGTATGCTGTATGCTGTATGCTGTATGCTGTATGCTGTATGCTGTATGCTGTATGCTGTATGCTGTATGCTGTATGCTGTATGCTGTATGCTGTATGCTGTATGCTGTATGCTGTATGCTGTATGCTGTATGCTGTATGCTGTATGCTGTATGCTGTATGCTGTATGCTGTATGCTGTATGCTGTATGCTGTATGCTGTATGCTGTATGCTGTATGCTGTATGCTGTATGCTGTATGCTGTATGCTGGATGCTGGATGCTGTATGCTGTATGCTGTATGCTGTATGCTGTATGCTGTATGCTGTATGCTGGATGCTGTATGCTGTATTGCTGTATGCTGTATGCGTATGCTGTATGCTGTATGCTGTATGCTGTATGCTGTATGCTGTATGCTGTATGCTGTATGCTGTATGCTGTATGCTGTATGCTGTATGCTGGATGCTGGATGCTGGATGCTGTATGCTGTATGCTGTATGCTGTATGCTGTATGCTGGATGCTGGATGCTGGATGCTGGATGCTGTATGCTGTATGCTGTATGCTGTATGCTGTATGCTGGATGCTGGATGCTGGATAATTAAGACTGGTCATCATCCAATGAACAGAATTGTGATTTAGAGATAGAATTATGATTAGAAGTGGGATAGAAAGGTTAGCAAAAAGGTAGAAAGGTTATTGGTGACACAAACCAAAAAAACGCTTAAAAAAGGCTTAAAACGGCTAAAAACGGCTAAAAACGGCTAAAAACGGCTAGAAAATGGCCAGAAAGGTAGATTGAACATTAATGAGCAAATGAAGTGATAAATAAGTGTGGTCATCATCAAATGAACAGGATCGTGATTAAGATATGGAAATATGATTGGAAAATGGGGTACAAAGGTTAGAAAGAAGGTAGAAAGTAATTGGTGAAACAAACCAGAAAAAACCGCTAAAAACCGCTAAAAACAGCTAAAAACCGCTAAAACGGCTAGAAAATGCCCAGAAAGGTATATTGAAAATTAATGAGCAAATGGATGGATAATTGAGACTGGTCATCATCCAATGAAAAGAATCGTGATAGAAATATAGTATGCTGTATGCTGTATGCTGTATGCTGTATGCTGTATGCTGTATGCTGTATGCTGTATGCTGTATGCTGGATGCTGTATGCTGTATGCTGTATGCTGTATGCTGTATGCTGTATGCTGGATGCTGGATAATTAAGACTGGTCATCATCCAATGAACAGAATTGTGATTTAGAGATAGAATTATGATTAGAAGTGGGATAGAAAGGTTAGCAAAAAGGTAGAAAGGTTATTGGTGACACAAACCAAAAAACCGCTTAAAAAAGGCTTAAAACGGCTAAAAACGGCTAAAAACGGCTAGAAAATGGCCAGAAAGGTAGATTGAACATTAATGAGCAAATGAAGTGATAAATAAGTGTGGTCATCATCAAATGAACAGGATCGTGATTAAGATATAGAAATATGATTGGAAAATGGGGTACAAAGGTTAGAAAGAAGGTAGAAATAATTGGTGAAACAAACCAGAAAAAACCGCTAAAAACCGCTAAAACAGCTAAAAACCGCTAAAACGGCTAGAAAATGCCCAGAAAGGTATATTGAAAATTAATGAGCAAATGGATGGATAATTGAGACTGGTCATCATCCAATGAAAAGAATCGTGATAGAAATATAGTATGCTGTATGCTGTATGCTGTATATGCTGTATGCTGGATGCTGGATGCTGTATGCTGTATGCTGTATGCTGTATGCTGTATGCTGTATGCTGTATGCTGTATGCTGTATGCTGTATGCTGGATGCTGGATGCTGGATAATTAAGACTGGTCATCATCCAATGAACAGAATTGTGATTTAGAGATAGAATTATGATTAGAAGTGGGATAGAAAGGTTAGCAAAAAGGTAGAAAGGTTATTGGTGACACAAACCAAAAAAAACGCTTAAAAAAGGCTTAAAACGGCTAAAAACGGCTAAAAACGGCTAGAAAATGGCCAGAAAGGTAGATTGAACATTAATGAGCAAATGGAGTGATAAATAAGTGTGGTCATCATCAAATGAACAGAATCGTGATTAAGATATAGAAATATGATTAGAAAATGGGGTACAAAGGTTAGAAAGAAGGTAGAAATAATTGGTGAAACAACCAGAAAAAAACGCTAAAAACCGCTTAAAAACAGCTAAAAACCGCTAAAACCGCTAAAAACGGCGAAAACGGCTAGAAAATTGCCCAGAAAGGTAGATTGAAAATTAATGAGCAAATGGATGGATAATTGAGACTGGTCATCAATCCAATGAAAAGAATCGTGATAGAAATATAGTAGCTGTATTGTCTGTAGCGTATGCTGTATGTGCTGTATGCTGTATGCTGTATCTGTATGCTGTATTCTGTATGCTGTATCTGTATCTGTATGCTGTTGTTTTTTTTTGTAGGCTGTAGTGCTGTATGCTGTAATGCGGTATGCTGTAATGCTGTATGCTGTATGCGTATGCTGTATGCTGTATGCTGGATGCTTGATGCTGGATGCTGGATGCTGTATGCTGTATGCTGTACTGTATGCTGTTATTCTGTATGCTGGATGCTTTATGCTGTAATGCTGTATCTGTTGCTGTTATGCGCCCCTTTTTTGTATGCTGTATGCCTGTATGCTTTATGCTGTATTCTGTATGCCGGTATGCTGTTGCTGTATGCTTATGCTGTAATGCTGTATGCTGTATGCTGTAGCTGTATGCTGTATGCTGTATGCTGTTATGCTGGATGCTGGATGCTGGATGCATGTAAATGCTGTTGCCTGTTATGCTGTATGCTGTCTGCTGTTGCTGGATGCTGGATGCTGGATATTAAGACGGTCATCATCCAATGAACAGAATTGTGATTTAGGATAGTAATTATGATTGAAGTGGGATAGAGGTTAGCAAAAAGGTAGAAAGTTATTGGTGACACAAACCAAAAAAAAAAAAAAAACACAAACACAAAAAAAAAAAAAAAAAAAAAAAAAAAAAAAAAAAAAAAAAAAAAAAAAAAAAAAAAAAAAAAAACAAAAAAAAAAAAACAAAAACAAACAAACAAAACCGCTTCCAAAAAGGCTTAAAATAAAAAACTTCTAAAAACGGCTAAAAAAAACGGCTAAAAAAAACTGGCTAACCGTCTTATTTAAAATAAGAAAAAATGGCCAGAAGGTAGATTTAACATTAATGAGCCAAATTAGTGAATAAATACGTGTGGTCATCACAAATGAACAGGATCGTGATTAAGATATGGGAAATATGATTGGAAAATGGGTCCAAAGGTTTAACACATAAGGTAAATAATTGGTGAAACCAACAGAAAAAACCGCTAAAAACCCTGAAAAAAAACAGCTAAAACCCTCGCTAAACGGCGAGAAAATGCCAGCAAAGGTATATTGAAATTAATGAGGCCAACGGATTGGATATTGTACTGGTCATCATCCCATGAAAAGAATCGTGATATAAATATAGTATGCTGTATGCTGTATGCTGTATGCTGTATGCTGTATGCTGTATGCTGTATGCTGTATGCTGGATGCTGTATGCTGTATGCTGTATGCTGTATGCTGTATGCTGTATGCTGGATGCTGGATCATTAAGACTGGTCATCATCCATGAACAAATGTGATTTAGAAAAGATAGATTATGATTAGAAGTGGGATAGAAAGGTTAGCAAAAAGGTAGAAAGGTTATTGGTGACACAAACCAAAAAAACCGCTTAAAAAAGGCTTAAAACGGCTAAAAACGGCTAGAAAATGGCCAGAAAGGTAGATTGAACATTAATGAGCAAATGAGGATAATAAGTGTGGTCATCATCAAATTACAGATCGTGATTAAGATATCGAAATATGATGTAAAATGGGGTAACAAAGGTTAGAAGAATGTAGAAATATTGGTGAACAAACCCAGAAAAACCGCTAAAAACAACCGTAAAACACTAAAACCGCTAAACGGCTAGAAAATGCCCCAGAAAGTATATTGAAAATTAATGAGGCAAATGATTATACCTTGATACTGTCATCATCCAATGAAAAGATCGTGATATAAAATATAGTTGCTGTATGCTGTACTGTATGCTGGTCTGGATGCTGTTATGCGTATGCTGTATGGCTGTAATGCTGTATGCTGTATGCTGTAATATGTAATGCTTTATGCTGTATGCTGTATGCTGTAGCTGTATGTGGATGCTGGATGCTGATAATTAGACTGTCATCATCCAATGAACAGAATTGTGATTTAGAGATAGAATTATGATTAGAAGTGGGATAGAAAGGTTAGCAAAAAGGTAGAAAGGTTATTGGTGACACAAACCAAAAAAAAAAAACGCTTAAAAAAGGCTTAAAACGGCTAAAAACGGCTAAAAACGGCTAGAAAATGGCCAGAAAGGTAGATTGAACATTAATGAGCAAATGGAGTGATAAATAAGTGTGGTCATCATCAAATGAACAGAATCGTGATTAAGATATAGAAATATGATTGGAAAATGGGGTACAAAGGTTAGAAAGAAGGTAGAAATAATTGGTGAAACAAACCAGAAAAAACTGCTAAAAACCGCTAAAAACAGCTAAAAACCGCTAAAAACCGCTAAAACGGCTAGAAAATGCCCAGAAAGGTATATTGAAAATTAATGAGCAAATGGATGGATAATTGAGACTGGTCATCATCCAATGAAAAGAATCGTGATAGAAATATAGTATGCTGTATGCTGTATGCTGTATGCTGGATGCTGGATGCTGTATGCTGTATGCTGTATGCTGTATGCTGTATGCTGTATGCTGTATGCTGTATGCTGTATGCTGTATGATGGATGCTGGCATAATTAGGACTGGCCATCACCAATGAACAAGAATCGTGATTTGAGATAGAATTATGATGAGAATGGGATAGAAGGTTAGCAAAAGAGAAGGTTATTGGTGACACAACCCAAAAAAACGCTTAAAAAAGGCCTTACAACGGCTAAAAACGGCTAAAAACGGCTAAAACGGCTAGAAAAATGCCAGAAAGTAGATTGAACATTAATGAGCAAATGAATGAATAAATAAGGTGTGGTCATCATCAAATAAACAGATCGTGATTAAGATATGAAAGATTGAAAATGGGACAAAGGTTAGAAGAAGGTTCGAAATAATTGGTGAAACACCAGAAAACCGCTACAAAAAACCGCTAAAACAAGCTAAAAACCGCTAAAACGGCTAGAAAAGCCCAGAAAGGTAATATTGACAATTAATGAGCAAATGGATTGATAATTGAGACTGGTCATCATCCAATGAAAAGAATCGTGAAATAGAAATATAGTCATGCTGTATGCTGTATGCTGTATGCTGTATGCATGTATCTGTATGCTGTATGCTGTATGCTGTATGCTGTATGCTGTATGCTGTATGCTGTATGCTGTATGCTGTATGCTGTATGCTGTATGCTGTATGCTGTATGCTGTATGCTGTATGCTGTATGCTGTATGCTGTATGCTGTATTATGCTGTATGCTGTATGCTGTATGCTGTATGCTGTATGCTGTATTATGCTGTATGCTGTATGCTGTATGCTGTATGCTGGTATGCTGTATGCTGTATGCTGTATGCTGTATGCTGTATGCTGTATGCTGTATGCTGTATGCTGGATAATTAAGACTGGTCATCATCCAATGAACAGAATTGTGATTTAGAGATAGAATTATGATTAGAAGTGGGATAGAAAGGTTAGCAAAAAGGTAGAAAGGTTATTGGTGAAACAAACCAAAAAAACCGCTTAAAAAAAGGCTAAAAACGGCTAAAAACGGCTAGAAAATGGCCAGAAAGGTAGATTGAACATTAATGAGCAAATGGAGCGATAAATAAGTGTGGTCATCATCAAATGAACAGAATCGTGATTAAGATATAGAAATATGATTAGAAAATGGGGTACAAAGGTTAGAAAGAAGGTAGAAATAATTGGTGAAACAAACCAGAAAAAAACGCTAAAAACCGCTAAAAACAGCTAAAACCTGATAAAAACCGCTAAAATCCGCCAAAAAACGCTAAAAACGGCGAAAAACGGCTAGAAAATGCCCAGAAAGGTAGATTGAAAATTAATGAGCAAATGGATGGATAATTGAGCCTGGTCATCATCCAATGAAAAGAATCGTGATAGAAATATAGTATGCTGTATGCTGTATGCTGTATGCTGTATGCTGTATGCTGTATGCTGTATGCTGTATGCTATGCTTATGCTGTATGCTGTATGCTGTATGCTGTATGCTGTATGCTGTATGCTGTATGCTGTATGCTGTATGCTGTATGCTGTATGCTGTATGCTGTATGCTGTATGCTGTATGCTGTATGGCTGTATGCTGTATGCTGTATGCTGTATGCTGTATGCTGTATGCTGTATGCTGTATGCTGGATAATTAAGACTGGTCATCATCCAATGAACAGAATTGTGATTTAGAGATAGAATTATGATTAGAAGTGGGATAGAAAGGTTAGCAAAAAGGTAGAAAGGTTATTGGTGAAACAAACCAAAAAAACCGCTTAAAAAAAGGCTAAAAACGGCTAAAAACGGCTAAAAACGGCTAGAAAATGGCCAGAAAGGTAGATTGAACATTAATGAGCAAATGGAGCGATAAATAAGTGTGGTCATCATCAAATGAACAGAATCGTGATTAAGATATAGAAATATGATTAGAAAATGGGGTACAAAGGTTAGAAAGAAGGTAGAAATAATTGGTGAAACAAACCAGAAAAAACGCTAAAAACCGCTAAAAACAGCTAAAACCTGATAAAAACCGCTAAAATCCGCCAAAAAACGCTAAAAACGGCGAAAAACGGCTAGAAAATGCCCAGAAAGGTAGATTGAAAATTAATGAGCAAATGGATGGATAATTGAGCCTGGTCATCATCCAATGAAAAGAATCGTGATATGGTATGCTGTATGCTGTATGCTGTATGCTGTATGCTGTATGCTGTATGCTGTATGCTGTATGCTGTATGCTGTATGCTGTATGCTGTATGCTGTATGCTGTTATGCTGTATGCTGTATGCTGTATGCTGTATGCTGTATGCTGTATGCTGTATGCTGTATGCTGTATGCTGTATGCTGTATGCTGTATGCTGTATGCTGTATGCTGTATGCTGTATGCTGTATGCTGTATGCTGTATGCTGTATGCTGTATGCTGTATGCTGTATGCTGTATGCTGTATGCTGTATGCTGTATGCTGTATGCTGTATGCTGTATGCTGTATGCTGGATAATTAAGACTGGTCATCATCCAATGAACAGAATTGTGATTTAGAGATAGAATTATGATTAGAAGTGGGGATAGAAAGGTTAGCAAAAAGGTAGAAAGGTTATTGGTGAAACAAACCAAAAAAACCGCTTAAAAAAAGGCTAAAAACGGCTAAAAACGGCTAAAAACGGCTAGAAAATGGCCAGAAAGGTAGATTGAACATTAATGAGCAAATGGAGCGATAAATAAGTGTGGTCATCATCAAATGAACAGAATCGTGATTAAGATATAGAAATATGATTAGAAAATGGGGTACAAAGGTTAGAAAGAAGGTAGAAATAATTGGTGAAACAAACCAGAAAAAACGCTAAAAACCGCTAAAAACAGCTAAAACCTGATAAAAACCGCTAAAATCCGCCAAAAAACGCTAAAAACGGCGAAAAACGGCTAGAAAATGCCCAGAAAGGTAGATTGAAAATTAATGAGCAAATGGATGGATAATTGAGCCTGGTCATCATCCAATGAAAAGAATCGTTGATATGGTATGCTGTGCTGTATGCTGTATGCTGTATGCTGTATGCTGTATGCTCGTATGCCTGTATGCTGTATGCTGTATGCTGTATGCTGTAATGCTGTATGCTGTAATGCTGTATGCTGTATGCTGTATGCTTATGCTGTATGCTGTATGCTGTAATGCTGTATGCTGTAATGCTGTATGCTGTATGCTGTATGCTGTATGCTGTATGCTGTATGCTGTATGCTGTATGCTGTATGCTGTATGCTGTATGCTGTATGCTGTATGCTGTATGCTGTTGCTGTATGCTGTATGCTGTATGCTGTATGCTGTATGCTGTTATGCTGTATGCTGTATGCTGTTATGCTGTATGCTGTATGCTTATGCTGTATGCTGTATGCTGTATGCTGTATGCTGTATGCTGTATGCTGTATGCGTATGCTGTATGCTGTATGCTGTATGCTGTATGCTGTATGCTGTATGCTGTATGCTGTATGCTGTATGGCTGTATGCTGTATCTTGCTGTATGCTGTATGCTGTATGCTGTAATGCTGTATGCTGTATGCGGTATGCTGTATGCTGTATGCTGTATGCTGTATGCTGTATGCTGTATGCTGTATGCTGTATGCTGTATGCTGTATGCTGTATGCTGTATGCTGTATGCTGTATGCTGTAATGCTGTATGCTGTTAGGCTTGTATGCTGTATGCTGTATGCTGTATGCTGTATGCTGTATGCTGATGTATGCTGTATGCTGTATGCTGTATGCTGTATGCTGTATGCTGTATGCTGTATGCTGTATGCTGTATGCTGTATGCTGTATGCTGTATGCTGTATGCTGTATGCTGTATGCTGTGATGCTGTATGCTGTATGCTGTATGCTGTATGCTGTATGCTGTATTGCTGTATGCTGTATGCTGTATGCTGTATACTGTATGCTGTATGCTGTATGCTGTATGCTGTATGCTGTATGCTGTATGCTGTATGCTGTATGCTGTATGCTGTATGCTGTATGCTGTATGCTGATATATGACGTTTCTTTCCTATTCTTGTGATTCCATGCGGCATTTGTTAGGGTCATGCGGGTATCAATTTGACTTCGATAATGCGTTAACGAACGAAATGATTAATTTCTTCAACAATTTGAGATCCCAAAAGAATAAGTAATGAGAACAAATTATGTGGCGACTTCAACTGTAGCCGCACACACCTTGCACATGAGCAGTGTCCAAAGGGAACGGGTTATAGATGACAGCTAATGGCTAATGCGCTGCTCGCTGGGCTCTTTGATGGCCAGCGATCATCTTCAGTAATTCTTGAATAAATATATATATATATATATGTGTATGTTTATATTATTGTATATTCATAAATAGCTGGAATTACTTAATATTTGTATTTATTGAGCGTGACCAGGGGCCAAATGCTGCACCTGCCATAACAAACAGTAAACTGTAAACTATAAACTGTAAAGTGTAAACAGCGACTGTGACTGCGACTGCGACTTCGACTGCGACGGCGACGGCGACTCCGTCTGCTACTTCGACTGCTACCGAGACAGCGACTGTGACTGCAACTGGGTTGACAAAAGTTGTGGCAAATTCGATGGGCCTACGGCTGGGGCTGGGGTCATTAGCCAGGGTTAACACTGTACGAGATGCATTTATGCATTTACCCAGGGGTTGACAACATTAGTGGCTGCTTGTCTCGCATTGTCCACAGCCACTTGCACATTCAATTCCACTGATTATGTATTCATGAATAAGTTAATATGCTGCTAGCTGCGCGCTGCCCCCTCACGCTTCAACTGCATGTGGTTTAAATAATTCGAGAAAAAACAACACAAAGACCAAGACCAAGACGAAGACAAAGACGAAGACGATGACGAAGACGTTACCCGCCCCGTCGCCGTTTAGTTGGAAATGTTGCGGCGTAAAACGAATGCGCGAACTACTGCGGCATGAAATTAAATCCAACTTCATATCTGAGACGAGTCGGACGGTGCTGGCTGCTATCTTGCATATCCAAGTGCTGGTGAAATGCAGCGGCAAAAGCCCCACAGATATTCAACAGATGCACATGCATGTGGCCATGTCCGAAACAAAGAAAACTCTTCTCTGCGGCTCAGGCTCAGGCGGTTGTCCAACCGTGCCATGTCCATGTCCATGTCCGTAAATATGTGTGTGTGTGTGTGTGTGTGTGCATAGAGAGGGCACTTGTTCAGTGCCCCAGAAACGTAACAGAAAACGGCAAACAGCAAACGAAGCAGCGATGATCGCCACATTTTCTTCATTTTTTTTTTTTTTTTTTTTTTTTGCCTTTGCCTTATTAATGAGCATCGTGAAAAGTGCGACCAAATGTGACGTTTAAATATTCATGAATCACCAACTATAACGCAGTTCCAGTTCCATCCGCAGACACGTGCAACAACTAGTTATGTCTCTGTGTGCGTGTGTGTGTGTGTGTGTGTGTTTGTCTACCATCCACTTCCGTCCCCAGACTTTCATTTACATACCTATTAGTCTTGGCGCGAACGACCCAAGGGCTTTAGGGCTTACAGATTTTTGTTGGCTTTCTCTGCTTTTTGTCAACGAACCCCAATTAGCTGCAGCTTAATTGTTTCAAAATGAACACATTTTAATTATGATTCCACAACAGATTAGCAATCTTTCATTTTCGACCCAGAAGCACCAAAGAAATTCCCACAGTCTGTAAAGCGAGCACAAGGATTAAAATATTAATAGATATTTTTAGTAGTTATATATTTAACTTTTGTGACCATGAAAGCGGAAGCTAAGGGCATGAACGTTTTTTTTTAATCTACGAGAAGTTGTTTGGGAATAGAAATCATAGTTAAAGTTTATATTCCGAGAGATCTACAGACATATAAGATTGGAATACTATTGCTGCTGATTTGTATATTTAGTCACAGTAGCTGCAATAAGTCATCGTCCAAACAGGTTGATGCTCTAATAATATGGACTGACATATGGAAGCCACTTGAGCTTCATTGAACCAGCTAAAGACTACAGACGGACAGACAGGATACCACACCTGTGTGTGCGTGTGTGTGTGTCTCGATTCAAGGGCTGCACTGCAACTGCACTTTCCCTTTCGTTTTGGGCCTGGGGTCATCACATTAGTCGCATCATGGACATTACAAAAACAAACATTGCATTACGCATTATGCATTGATGCCCCCCGGTCTGGAGCCTGGCTAATGACTGCGGTTTCTGCAAGCGTCCAAATTAAACCATCATAATTTGAGTAATGATTGAAAACCCAAGGGTATTTGCGTATCTGTAAGGGTATTTTCGAAACTCAAAACTGAAACTGAAACTGGAACTGGAACTGGGTGTCGGGTGTTGGCCGCGGCCAGGAGGGGAACAGCCATGACTTCCTGATTTGCATATGTAAATGCGTTAGCTGTTGCTGGTCCTCGCGTAGTCCTCGCCTGCATTTGCTTTTGGTCTCTGGCCCAGACTTTTCCCTAACTGAATATCGCAATTTGCATGGCACAAGTGTTAAATAAGTCGTTTATTGCATATTAAAAGACAGCCAATTTTCATTAAATTATGACCATGCGTATGATAAGTATATCAGTAGCTAACGAGACACTGATCGATCAAACAGCTGTCGATCAAGTGTGTGAAGATAAGCAAAGATTTGTTTGTTATAAGAGATTTGTGAGCTGAATATCTATAAATGGAGTGTGACACACTCTAGTCAGCATTGATTGGTCAGGTCTTACTTAACTTGTGATCTATATCAAGATCGCACTAATTGGCCAATATCATTAGCAATAGATTGCCACATCGATTGCATTTGACTCTTTCGTCTAGCGGTTGCCCCATCACATGTTGCATGTGGCATGTTGCATGCTGCATGTGGCCATTGCCGTTACTCGCCATTCCCCACTCGACTCGATTCGACTCAACTAACCGCCAACAACAACAATAGCAACAGCAGCAATCATTGCCGCAATACCCCATGGTGGTCAGTATTTGGCTATATGACTATGCCGATCATTTTGCCGTTCTCGTTGAGCTGCAATAGTGTTGGCGCCGTCACCGTCACCGTTGCCGTCACCAGCCACGCGGACACCGACTCGGACTTGGATGCGGACTCCCTTGAGACACCTCATAGCGGGCAGCGTTCGCTCAAGCGTTAACTCTAACTGCGCGTACTCGTGTGCAACTGCGAGAGAAAACAAAATAATACTACTTACCTCCCTCGCCTTCACTGCCGCTAAACAGCAGCACGAGGCGCTGGCGACGCCAGCCCCAGTGCCAGCTTTTACCGTTTTAGCGGCTCCAACACTTGATGGATTCAAGTGCCAGTTATGTCGCTGTATGCTGTATGCTGTATGCTGTATGCTGTATGCTGTATGCTGTATGCTGTATGCTGTATGCTGTATGCTGTATGCTGTATGCTGTATGCTGAATGCTGCAACTTTTCACAGCAAATACCGTTCAATATAATGCGTTTGAGTGCTTGCACTTCATTTCTGATTCAAATATAATAACAACAACAATTAAATACGTATATACGTATATATTGTTACATACTAGTTTTCACACTGGAGGAGCGAAAAATTAATCATGCTCGTGATTCAGCTACGTCTGTCAAACGCAAATGTCACATTGATGAATGATTATCGTAATTAAGCGGATAACGACGTCTGGGACTTAACAAGGACTCACACACACTGCCCACACCTCCGTCTCGGCTCTGACCAGGCCGCTTTCTGGACGGTGACATTGCGACATGTGCGACTCAATGAGTTTGTCTTCAATCAAAAGTCAGCAGAATCCCGAAATCTGAAACAACTCACAACTCACAACTACAAACACATACACACGCACGCATGTGTTTAATATTTCGAAAGTTTAGCTACGTTTCGTATATAATATAGTTCGTAATGTGCTTGGGAGCTGGGCGAGAGAATGCTGCAAAGTGATTGCCCGAGTCGATTTCCAGTTATTGCCCATAAAGCTGGTCAAAATCTGAGTGCTTAAGGTCAAAGTGCGCTTTTAACTAATTTAATCTACATTCTCGCATATGAATGAGCCACACATACAGAATGGGGGCACAAACAGACAGCGACAGCGAGACAGACAAGGATAGACAGAGAATAGGCACCGGAACGGGGAATGTCTTCAAAAAGTCAAAACACAGACGGAATAAGTCAACTCGATGCCATTACGGCAGCCGAGTCGAGCCATCTGCAAAATTAAATTGTAAATTTTCAAAGCTCCTGGGACAAATTTCTATCTTTTATATGTTTTTACGTCTGCGACGTTGAAGAGGTAACGAATTATGGCAACGACTACGCCGTGAGCCTTAAGGGCGCGTGCTGGGTACGGTTGGCCTCAGTTCAGTTCAGTTCAGTTGAGTTGGGTTGGGTTGCATTGTCGCTGCTTGTCTCACAATACCTAGCCACGTTGTTTTGGGTGGGGCACCCACATTTATGTGTGCGTGTGGCCACATTGTCTTCTTCCGCCTGTGGCAGTGGCTCACCTCGGCGAGACGGAAACTAAAAGGCAGCCACTAACGGCATCTGTCCCAAACAGCACGAGACACGCTGCATGTCAGAGCACAGAGCACAGAGCACAAGACAAAACTCAAACTCATATTCATATATAAACTAAGACATTTTGGGTGCTAACTAGACTAGGTCTCATCTATAGCCTAGTTGAAACTCCTGGTCTGCGGAGCCCTTTGCCACTAACATGTCTGAGCTGGACTGGCCAGCTATTTAATAGGCGCCAGCCAGCACACAAGCTGACTAGCTACAACTAGGAAGAGAGTAGATAGATAGGAGAGAGAGAGAGACAGAGAGAGAGAGGGAGTGTGTGGGATGCTGACTACGAGCAAGTCACATGCGTCGAGGGAAGAAATCTTTGGGCATCGCAGATCGGGGATCGGAGGGACAGATGTTTATGAATCGTCTTGACATTTGACAGTTTGTTTATTTTATTTCGTCACATTCTCGTGATGATTTGTAGGCGGTTTAGCGCCAATTACTCCACAACTTTTACAATGCAGACTGTAAACGAGTCTTTAAAAAGAACATGTTGGCGCCAATTCCATAATAGATGCAGTCGCATATGTATATTTTGGTAATACTCTAACCAGAGTAGTACAGAAAGGCAACTTTGGATAGAACGAAAAAGAGATAAGCTTTTATAATAGTGAATAATAAAAGTGCAAAATTATTGAATAATATAGAAAGCACAGATCTAATTGTATTTACTTGGAAATTTTAAATAAATCTGATATTAATTATATTTGATTTTTTCTTTGCTCTAGATCTACATGCAAAGCTTTTAAATTGCATCACATAAGCAACAGCTTAGACTATAATTTGAGTAAACAACGGAGTGGAAAGTTTTCTATAATATTTGTATATATTTTTTGCAAATACAGTAGAATCCGGCTATGAAGACGCTCAATGGGCCGTCGTCATAACCGGGAGACGCATTAAACGGAGTCGTTATTTCCGGATTCTACTGCATATATCTTAGCTTGCTTATTATTTCTAGATCACATTCAATGCTTGCTACGTTTATAGAGTATTTTTACTGTGGCGTGTTAAATATATTTTGTATTTTCTCTTCTCACTCTCCCTCTCTCTGTCTCCCTCTGTCTCTCTCACTCTCTCTCTCTCTCTCTCTCCCTCTCTCTCTCTCCCTCTGTACTCTACATATGTGTGTAAACATTCAATTGTATACACATACGGCGTACATCCTAAATGCCGCACAACGTGCAACGCGCAAGCGACTTAGGGCATGGGCATGGGCATGGGCATGAACCTATGCGAGCGTGCAGACTGGGACACATGTGCCCACTGCCAAGTGTTAAGCTTCGTGTTAAATGTGTCGGTCTGTCTGTCTGTCTATCGGCCTGGTGGGCAGTAATGAGTATAGCAAAGTTACTAATGCCATAGTTATTGGCATTTGCGAGCTCTGATTGTTGTTGGGGATTAGGGCAGTGCCAAGGCGTTTTTGGGGCAACGCATTGACAATAAGTAAATTGTTGACATTCAATTAGAAGCGAACGCGTTTGACATGCCGTCTTTAATGGGCAATTGGAATTTGTACAAGTCGCTCCATAACTGAGATCCGGATCGAGACGACAACGCAGACAACGCAGTTGAAGAAGTTGCCATTTTACTTAATCCAACTTAATGGTCATGTATTGTGTGCGCAAAGGGGCGCACTTGATCGTGTCAATTTAACTGTCAAACGCGTAGTCGTTTAATTTCTGTGACAGAAACGCGATTTGTAACGTTCCATTGTGCCAGCAGCAGCAGCAACAGCAACAACAACAACAACATCAATGAGAAGAAACAGCTTCAACAATCACAAATTGTTTTGCGCTGGCGTTGACGAGTCAGGGCGAGTGAATGAGTCAGGTGTCAAACCAGCCAGCCAGCCAGCCAGACAGCCAGCTAGCTAGCTAGCTAGCCAGCCAAAACAACATGGCCAAAATGCCATAGCGATGTCTGCCTCAGCAACGCTGTTCAAGGCTAATTCTGTCAGCTGTCAGCGCTGTCAAGAGTTGTTCGGCGATTCTCTAAATTGTCAACGTTGCAATCGTTTGACACACTTGCTACCTTCAGCTTCAGCTCCAGCTCCAGCTACATCTCCCCGCATTCATGCACCGCAGAAACGAGTCTGAGTGCCGAGTGCTGACTCGACCATGGCCAACTGACAACAATGGCAACAGCGACAGCTATAACGGTGTCGATTCAACCGAGTACAGGTGTCAATCGTAAGGTAAGCCACAACTCAAGCTACACAAGCCACACCCCCATTGCATAGCTGCAATCGGCTATAATCGACTCAGTCATACTTTGAGCTTAGGCTAAAAGCCAAACAAGTGAGAGTTCTCCAGCCGGGAGTGCTCGACTAGAGGATACCCTACACATTTCTGGTTATGCTGAAATCGTAAAAAGAGTCTTTAGCTTTTGTGGCTTGCCATAAACTCTGCCACGCCTCCGTCTATCAATTTCCATACATTTCCATAAAGCCATTATAGCCTTAAATGGGTTCAGGTTCGGGCTAAATAAATATTATATATCCCTTTTTCACCTTTTTTTCTAGCCGCTTGACAATATTGTATTAAACAATAATTTAATACTGCTGGAACGCTTTGGGCTCATTTGATTTGCTGCTGGCCAAAGTTAAATTGCATTAAATAGCAGCTGCTGCCGTTTGCAAAATTTAAAATAGCCCAATAAAACATTTTGGTGTGCTTTATATGCGTCTCTGCCGGCAATCTGTGGTCACTCCAAACAGTCCAATAAGATGAAAAGCCAAAACAAAAAAAAAAAAAAAAAAGGAACAAGAAATACATAGAAATAGACCGTAACCACGAAAAGGAATAATCGCTGGAGTCAGCAGCTGAAAATGAGGACTCAGAGCAGCAGCAGCAGCAGCAGCTAAAGCAGGAGCAGGAGCTGGAGCTGAAGAGCCTCTGCTGGCTAACTATGCATGAACCCAAGCATTTCGTCCATACTTACGACACCCATGGGAGCAGCCAATAATTTCAAATCGGACACACAGAGAAGAAGAACGAGAGTGAGCGAGAGAGAATGAGTGTGAGCAGGAGGCACACCCACACGCACACCCACTGCTGCTGGCCACACCCATGCACTCACTCATGAATCAATGGCACATATATGAGTATCCTTGGTAGCATTCACATTCGCATTCACATTCGCATTCACATTCGCATCCGCATCCTTGAATGCCTTCCCGCAATAACAAAATAACAACTTTGCGCCCCAGCCTGAATTCTAGATTCTTTTTCTCTTCTTCCACTTTTTTTTTTCGACGTCACGTACCTCTACTAGAAAGTCGACAGCAGAACTCCGCTTTTCAGTTTTCCCATTTATATATATATACATTCGACGCCTTTATATACATTATATATATATGCATCATTTCGTGTATATAGTATATATAAACTTACTGTTTGTGCAACTCTCCAGTTGCAACGCTTTCCGAGCTGAGTAGCAGAAGACACCACTTGACATTCAATCCTCTCTCAGCTCGGAATAATTTATCTCTCGAAATTCGTTGGAAACGCTAAATTTTTATATGTCTCAATTGCGCTTAAGGTCATCTAGAGCAATAAGTTGAAAGCACAAGACATATATAAGATATAAGAAATATAATTATGGATTCTTAGCAATATGTTCTCTTTAAGTTCTTGAATGTGGAACTTCAAGATTTTTTCATGGGTCTCTTTTGAAGCAAGACATAGTCAGAAACTAATCAGGTCTGGGGCCTACGAAGTGAGCATCTTGTTTTTGGCCCAAACTTTTGGAATACATTCAATGTCATACAATAACCGAAAGTCATAAAGTGAATATACGTAACACTCAGATAACATACGCAATACTTCTCGAATAGCCCTCGTAGAATATATTCCATTATATCTCAGAGTTAATTCAAGTCTCACTCAACTTGCTTTACCATATGAAAGTCATGTCTTGTCTTGTGATGCTTAGGATTTATACTTATAAAGTAATATACTTTTTGCCAATGAATTCACCAAGAAGTATGATCTAATAGACTTTACAAACCATCTACAGATCAATATAATATATATATGCAATTTGACGACATTCTGATTGCAAATCAATAATCAAATATATTTAATCCTTGCGCATAAAACTCTTTTATGCTGATTGATTGACTGACAGATTGATCGTAATAAAAGCAGATAAAAATCTTTACGCAAGGCTCTTCGTTTCGGTTCGAATTGCGCTATATACAATGTATGTAAATAGTCGAAATATGTATTCTAAGCAAGTATTATTTCTGTATGAGATGCAAAGCTGATGCTGCTGCCACTGTCTGCGGCTGTCTCTCTCTCGCACTCTCTCTTACACAGTCGTTACACCTTTTTCTCCTCTTGCTGTTGTTGTTGTGAAAACTGAAGCGAAATAAAATGAAATATTTGAAATGACCACGTCTTGGCTATTTGCCGTTACATTATGGTAAAATATTACTGTGGCATACGCTCTCGACTGGCCATAACATGCTCTCGTGTCCATTGGCAGTCCCACAGTCGAATGGTCCAACGGTCCAACGGTCCAACGGTCCAGTGTTCCGTGCAGCGGCCTCTTGTTGGGGAAAGCGTGAAGCGTATAAAGTCATAAGGGTTTATGCATGAATTGATTGCAGCAGCCACAGCCACAGCAACAGCAACAGCAACAGCAACAGCAACAGCAGCACATGCCACAGCTACAGCCACAGTCAGCAGCAACACCACCACCAACGCCAAAACGGCACCACCAAACATTCGGACACTTGCTGGCAATATACTCGTAATAAAAGAATAAGAATTATATGCTTTTGTGTAACATTTCGCTTTAATAATCTATGAAGTGGCTACAGCGGCAGCTTCTTGGCTGCGACCAGTTTCAGCTTGGCTAAAAGTTGAAGCGGGCCAACCGCAGCTGGACGGCTCAGCTTGGCTCGGCTCGATTGCCTATGGCTGCACATTGTCTGACGAGTACCAGCGTGCAATTGAAGAAGGCATTGACTCTCATGCCCAGCAGCTGCATTGACAAGTGAAATATTTGACATAATTAAATTTTGATACAAGTCCATAACTATTAGACATTCCTATTCCGGCCATCTCGTTAGCTAGCCCCACTCCATCAAACAAAAACACACAATGGCCAACTTTGGTAATTTCTGGCTGTGGGCCCATGTGTGTGCAGAGTCAGTCAAAGCATCCTTCATCCTTCATCCTTCAGCCGTCATCCTGTGGCGTATCAGGGCGAGTGACATTGGGTGCGTTATTTGTTTACTTCGTGACTGACCAGCGGGCGTTTGTGGTCGTCTTGAGACGACAATAGCCAAAGAACCTTCCATGTCTCACGTACATCACTCTGACGACCAGCTCCAACTCCTGCTCCTCCTGCTGCTGCTGCTGCTGCTGCTGCTGGTGCGACCAGTTGTTTTTGTGCTGGCATTGCGGCTGTCTGCGGGCATTCCACTTGTCATTAACCTTGTTATTAAAACACTTTTGTTTATGGACATAACATCTGATGTCCCAGGCGCTGCGCTCGACGAAGGGGACAAACTGTACAAATAACTTACGTGCCGCTCATTTGTCTCTTTTGGTTCCGCAAAACTACTTGGGCTATTGTAAATGTGTTTGGTTAGTCTTAGGGGCTTGACCATTGCCACAGAGCTTGGACTGGAACTTGGCGCCAATGACAGATAAAAGACACCTTGCCCAACACTCTCCACTTCACTCCACGCCACTCCACTCCACTCCATTCCAGGCGAATCGACTCGGAATCAACTTCCTTGTTTCAGTCCTTTGTGCTGGGCCGTTAAAGCTTCCGCTTGCTGCCACTTGGCGGCCATTTGTTTTCCGGTGATCATCGCAATGTAAACGAAATGAGTTCAATTTGTTAACGCTGCAGACACACGTATTAAACACACTAATTTGCGGCATCGCTTCTGGACATATCAGCAATTTGTTTCAAGCAGCTGTCCCCAGGACTCGCACACACACATAGACAGACACAGACAGACAGACAGACACATTCGTAACTGTAAATGCCGACAAGTCCAGTCCAGTGGTTGGTTGGTTGATCCGTCAACAATATTTCATACTCTCCACACTCGGCTAAATGCCAAATTGACAAACCCCATAAAAATAAAAGACGAAAAACAATTTGGGTCGAGCTGTCAGCCAGCACCAGCAATTGCTTTTAAAGCTGTTCTAAATTATAACGAATTAGGATGAGGCATCCTTTTGCAGGGTATCTAGAAATTGAAAATAGTCGCACAAACAAAGTAAATGATATTAATAAAAAAGTCAAAATATATAGAAGATATGGTTTTAGAACATATACATATATATGTAGTTATTAGTTATATAGCTAACGCATATATCTGCTTTGCCAAGATCCCAGTGGGCATGGATATATCAGCTTTGGCCAGTCCTTAAGGGATTTCCAGAGCTACGATACTGTGAAATAGTAAGGCTTACGCATCAAAACTGTGGAATTTATAGGGTATTTTTGATATGCCCTAATGAGCATGATCATATAAAAAACGATATGTTTGAGTTATTATAGACCTTAGCAACTCAAATATACCATTTCTATAGTATAGTATTTCCTGAATTGCCGCGCCCGTAGTAGACGTATTGGAAAATTCTAAAAACTAGATGATACGCATGAGTATATATGATATCGTATATATTTTAAAGTCTCTTAAGTCAAACGTACGGCTGAAAGGATAGATGTGTAAACGAACAATACTCTAAGACAATATATAATCTTTCACTTCGGGAATGCGTATAAAAATTTTAAAACATTTTTTTCTATATAGCTCATATCTTGTTCATGAAATATACAATATATAAGCTTTATAAGTAGAATGAAGTATTTCAACTATTATATAAGCTATATGTATATGTAGTACGAAGTATTCGATATCTTTTCCTAGATTTCCTCTCAACTACAAACCAAACTAGGCCTTAATATATAAGGTCTATGTCTAATACAAAAAGATCTGCAAATCTATAAAGTATTTCAATGAAAAACATCGTAGTGAATCTTATTAGCAGCTATTAAGCAAAGTTCGGTAGTTCATCAAGTTCATTTGTACGAATTCTTGGGCATTGTTGTCGTTTTGTCGCAATCTACAAGCGACATGACATCTTGGGTCGTTATGAAATCTGAGACGCAGCACGATTAAAAACCGCATCACAAAGCCCAGGAGCTGCCCACAAAAACTGAAGTAGCTGCAGCCACATGATTAAGGCACCCAGGACAAATGCTTATGCTTCCTTGCCGCTTGCTCCCTCTTCCTAAGCCAGCTGATGATCTACAACAAAACTAAAATAAAATAAAATAAAATAATGAAGAAGAAGAAGAAGGAGAAGGAGAAGGAGAAAGAGAAGGAGAAGTGCAGTGCAGATACGAATGCACGATGCCCTGTCTGAGGCCAAAATTGAAGTATTTGAATAAATGTAGAGCTCACGCATATCTGCAGCCGGGACAAAGGGTAACTAAAAGGGTAGCGATGAGACATAATCACCGCAAACTGCATACAAACTCATTACACATTTTGATGGACCTGAACTTAGGATTGTCTCGCTCTGAAACCGCATTCATGAAATCGTGCCCGTGAGCAAATATTTAAACGCAAAACCAACAAGCAACAGAGTTCATCAAGGTAAAGCAACGAAGCTGAAATACTCTAATGGAAGTGAGATAAATGTTAAAAACTTCCTATGCTATGGATACCTCGGGAGAATTTCGGAAAATTGTAAAAATCTTAGTTTACTATCATATTCTGCTGCTGTCAGAGATCTCTGGTAAGGAACGCGAATCTGGAATACTCTAGCAAGAGAATACTGATCTGATTATAGGAATATCTCTATGGTAATACTCTAAAGCATAATGTGGTAAGGACTTAGTACGAGTCGCTGTTACAAAAGAGATTGTTCAATTGAGCTACCCTTTGGGCAAGTGCATTTAAGCTGTTGCCCTCGATCTAATCTTTGCATGCAACAGCTCCACTTGGACGGTGGTCTCATTTGCCACGGCAGCTGCAGCAGCAGCAGCAGCAGCAACAGCAACAGCAATAGCAACAGCAGCAACTAGTTGCTACCGGCCAGTGGCCCTCGGCACCAGGTGTAATATGATGCGCCTTTTGATGCCAAATGACAAATCAGATACAAGTCGCGGCTCACGAATCGAGCACTGGTTATTGCATTGACAATTCGCCACTCCTGGTCTCTAGTCATGCCGGATTTGCTGCTAAGCCATGCGATGAGGGACAGATGAAAGGGGTTGGGTTGGACAAGCATGCATTTTATATGAGCTGTTGCCTTAGCTGTTGTATCTGCTCTGAGCTGCATAATAATTTCGTTGGCTCTTTAATAATTCTTGCTAACGAAATTGCGTAGAAACTCATTAACGAGCTCAAAGGGCCCAGTTCTGTGCTGTGTGGGCTGGGGAGGAAGAGCAGGAAGTGGAGTTGGATGAGGTGGAGAATGTGGAGGAGGAGGAGGAGGAGACTCAAATTGAATTCCATGTTTCAAGTGCGAGCATGTTTAACCCGAGTTGTTCCAGTTGTTGTTGTTGCTGTTGTTGCTGTTGGGTGTTGTTTATGTAAGAACTGCTTTGGAATTATTTATGAACCCGATGGGAAAAGCTTTGAATGTGTCGCAATGCTTGCCACGGGCCCTGCCTGAATACCTAATTCCGGCAGCGTCCCCCTTTCGCAGCAGCCGCATCAGCTTCAGCATCAGCATCAGCACAAGGACGTGGGCCACGCTCAGGTCCTGGGGCCGCACAAGTGGGAATACATTTGCTGGCAAAGTGGCGCATCGTGCAATAAACGAAAGTGTTTTCCAATATAAGGAGCGCTTTATCCTATAATGTGGTAATCGCTCGCGTAAAAGGCGACAAATCATTTAAACCCTTTCCCACCCACTGACCAGCGCAGCCAGAAGTCGACTGGCCCGACCGTCCAGCCGTCCAGCCGTCCAGCCGTCCATCCGTCCATCCCTCCGCCTGTGGCTGTAACCTAACGATGTAACGCTATGTATCCATCTAGTACAAGGGTGACAACAATAACAAGCAACAGCAGCCCTCGCTTCCTGTGCTCTGTCTCTCTCCCATTCTCTCTCTCTCTCTCTCACGCTTTCAGCTCTCTCTGTGCCCCCTTGGCGGGATAAAGTGTGCCATGCATCAGAGCCCAGGGCGGAGGCGAATCACACACCCCATTCCCATACCCATTGCCAATCCGTTTGGCCCCCCCCCTCTTAAAGAGCTGAAAAATGTATGCACACGTTAACCCTTTGAGCATTGGGCCTCAGTAGTCAAGTCCTTTGGACGCAACCAGGGCCCGTAGGCAGCTAATGCTAATGCCTCGTGCAGTCGGTCGTCCTTTTGAAATTGGGCATCAGCGTTAGCATCATCAAGGCAGTAGCTGTTGCCTGTTGGGCTAGTATTTGAGTCTGCTATATGGCTATATGACGACTGGTTACTGGTAGCGGTTGGGCTGCTGGGCTGCTGGGCTGGCACCCCACCAAAAATGTGTTAGATCCCCTCACCGCGAATGTTAAAGGCCAATTCGAATGGGCCATGAATCTCTTCCGCTCTGCCCGTGCCAAAACATAAAAGTGAAATTTGTTTTTTATGACATCTTTATTCAGGCTAAATAAATACAAAGTATTATAGTGCCAGGGGACATTTGTGAGTGACCGACCGTTTGCCTTCCATTCCATTTACCCCTTTTCTCGCCCAGCCCATATTGATTAGCCAGCCGTTCATGATAAATAGACCATTATGCAGTTATCGTAATTGCGTGGACCCAGCCATAAGAACGGCGTGAAATTCACTCGCCGCAATAATGTTGCCAACAAATGCGAGTAACATATCAAAAATGCAAATGATATACAATTCATTACCTCAACCGTTCTCGATAGTCCCTGGAGTACCATCATCCTTCAAAAGATGATCTAAGAAAAATCTATGAAGAGCTGAAAACGAAAACGTTTGATTATCGACTCTAGCATAAATGACTAGAACTTTTCGTAATCATGACTAGGTAGAGTCTTAGATGAATAACTGAGACTAATGTGAATCGAGTCTAGATAGTGGCAATTTACATTGGTAGAGTCAGTTTCATGATGACTGAGACTATTCTGAGTCGAGACTAGGTAGTGTCAGCTCCTGTTGACTCTACGAGGAATGACTAAAACTATTGGCAATCGAAACTAGGTAAGAGTCATTTCTTATTGGCTCTAGAATGAATGACTAAAACTATTGGCAATCAAAGCTAGGTAGAGTCAGATTTATGATGTCTGAGACTATTGTGAGTCAAGGCTAGGTAGTGTCAGTTCCTGCTGACTCTAGGATGAATTACTAAAACTATTGGCGATCGATGCTAGGTAAGAGTCATTTCTTATTGACTCTAGAATGAATGACTAAAACTATTGGCAATCGACGCTAGGTAGAGTCAGTTTCATGATTGAGACTATCGTGAGTCGAGGCTAGGTAGTGTCAGCTCCTGTTGACTCTACGATGAATTACTAAAACTATTGGCGATCGATGCTAGGTAAGAGTCATTTCTTATTGACTCTAGAATGAATGACCAAAAACTATTGGTAATCGAAGCTAGGTAGAGTCAGTTTCATGATTGAGACTATCGTGAGTCGAGGCTAGGTAGTGTCAGTTCTGGTTGACTCTACGATGAATGACTAAAACTATAGTCAATCGAAGCTAGGTAGAGTCAATTCGTATTGGCTCTGGAATGAATGAATCCAGGCGAGGTTGAATCATTTCCTGTTCACCATTAATCGGGACTAGGTAGAGTCAGTTCCAAGCACAGTCAAAGACTAGATCTTTGCCGGCTAGCTTTCGATAGAGCTCAATTACAACGAAGCTTGGGGTCGAGAAAGAATTAGAAATTTACAATCAATTTACTCTGCTTTCCAATAAAAGTCTTATCTAATTTTAGGCTATTTAAGCTCGTGCTGTTATCGGTTATCGACATAGCTGACATCACGGTGAACTCAATTCGTCCATTGCCGCTAACCACTCGAGTCTGTTCAATTGGCAAAACGGAAAGTATCCGAAAATAAACTCTAGAATAGACAGCGCCAGTGCCGCTGAGGTCCATTACAGAGCACAAAACTTCTGTGTGTTTGTTTGTGAAATATCTAGAGATATTCGTGTTAAGATATTTAATGGAATTTTCTGTTAGAGCACTTCCTCTCCCTCTCACAATCTTGCCTTCCCTCTCCCCTGCGTCTCTCACTCTCTCTCTCTCTCTCTCTATCTGTGTGTGTTTATGAATTTTCGATTAATCAACGCTTGACTTTCATTTGCTCTGAGTTGTGATGACATATCTGACAGAATGAAAGATTGTGCAATGGGACGAGACGACGTCTGGCTGTTGCAGGGTTTCGACAATTTCATTTATGGTAATTTGCATGTTCAACAAAGGTCGTGAAATAAATAGGGACAACAAATCAGGACGGGCCGTAAGCGTCATGTAAATTGTATCTACCGCCCTCTGGTAATTGAGCAGGTTGGCTAATAGGCAATGTGGCAAGGGGCCACAGCCGGGGACACGCCCGAACATGTCGTCGAGGACGTTGCCGTTTAGCCAAGCAATCCAAGCCAGCAACAGCAGTGTCAGTGGCAACACCAGTGCCACAGCGAGTGCCAGAGCCAAGTCCCATGTGAGCAGTGAAGTTTTTTAATCAAGCCGCCTGTCAAGTGTTTGCAAAACAAATACCGCGCTTATCCATCAATCAAAACACGCAATATGGCAGCGTGACTTTCCACAACTAAGCAGCCGTAGCAGCCGGAGCAGCAGCAACAGCAGCAAGTGGTTCTTGGCACTTGGCGAGTGCTAAGCCATATGGAACCAAGCGGAACAATAAAACAACACTGTCAAACATTTGCATACACGACACCAGGCGACGGCCTGAGAGCGAGCCACGCACTCCATGCCCCACATGCCCCACCCCACCCACACCGACGTCGCGCACGCACGACTAACGCGACGAGGCGACGGTCAGCCAAGTGAGTGGGCCGTGGATCACTTTTAATTGCAGCTAATCAAGCTGACAACATTGTTACAGTTGACATTATTTAAGTATAAGCAGCTTGTTGTTGGTGGGCTTTTTTTTTTTTATTCATATTCCCATGCGGATGGAGCTGTCAATAGTTGGAATGGAAAAGTAGAGCCAAGGTCGCAAAGGGCTCCAAAATATCAACGAACGACGGGGGCCCAGGCGAACGGAACGACGATAGCTGCGTCACATCGAGAGCTTCACAAATTAATCCAATGGCATTTGCATGCCGGGGACAAAGCCCCTGGGTAAATACTAGCGAAGTAGATGGGGGAGCAGGAGCAGGAGTGGGGCGGGGGCGGGGGCATTCTTTTTGTTACTTGTTACTTGTCGAGCGTATTGTGTTGAAATTGATTCTTAAACGTTTTGAAGAATGATGCGAACTTGACTTCAGCTGCCAGGCCAGAGAGCCAAACACAGTCAGCCATCCAGTTAGCCACCCTCTCTAACCAACCCTCAGCGAGCTTGAATGGACGGCTGGCAGCGGAACGGAATTGCGATGCGGATAGAGCGGGGCCCGGGGGCCACAGGAACAACACATTAAACAACAGTTCCTGGTGTAAAACATGCACAGCAACAGCAGCGCGAGGCAAACAGAAAAAAAAAAACAAAAAAAAAAATGTAAATGCCATTGTAAAGAGATGTAACGGAAAAAAAGGATACAGATATGGCAACACCTATAGTAACAGATACAGCACACAGTATACACATTGGCAAAACAATGAGTGTGAACCAAACACACACACACACAGCAACAACAACCCCAATGAATGGCAAACGCAAATGGTGAAAAATATGCGCACAGATATGAGTACAGATGTCGAGAGTTTTAAATTGCATTAACTCATTTAATGATGTTCAAATTGAGGCTGACAAATAATGGGGAGTAGTATGTCAGGCGGTGGCGCCTCATTCCCAAATCTCACGCCACTTTGTGACACCCAGCCACAGCTCCCCCCCCCCACACGCAGCCAGGCAGCCAGGAAGCCAGTGGAGGCCTAGGCCCAGACCCAGGCACTGCCATCACTTTAAATTGCTGCTGTCAAAGCGATGTATGCGGGTGGCTGTGTGTGTGTGTGTGTGTGTGTGTGTGTGTGTGTGTGAGGCTGGGCTAAACTATTTGTCATGTCTGTCACACTCTCGTACATCTTTGTCAACACTATTTAGAAGTTTAATAAATTTTCACTTTGTTGAAACGCCAGTCAAATATTTAATATCCACGCGCTACAACTCAACGTCAGCAGCAAGAGCAGAGACAGCCAGCGACAGCTTCTGCTCGACTAACCCCAGCTAACCCCATGCGATTACCATCCCTCCCAGCCCATTGCTTCCTTCAGATACGTCCAATGTCCACTGGTAGCCTTAAGATTAACTTGATTTGGATTTGATGTTGAGCTTATATTAATTATAGATATAGATACAGATATAGATATAAATATAGATATAGATATAGATATAGATATAGATATAGATATAGATATAGATATAGATATAGATATAGATATAGATATAGATATAGATATAGATATAGATATAGATATAGATATAGATATAGATATAGATATAGATATAGATATAGATATAGATATAGATATAGATATAGATATAGATATAGATATAGATATAGATATAGATATAGATATAGATATAGATATAGATATAGATATAGATATAGATATAGATATAGATATAGATATAGATATAGATATAGATATAGATATAGATATGGATATAGATATAGATATGGATATAGATATAGATATAGATATAGATATAGATATAGATATATATATTGATATAGATATAGATATAGATATGGATATAGAGATATATGGAGATATAGAAATATTGAGATTTAGAGACATATATATAGATATATAAATATCCATTCAGTATATGTCAAAAGACGTATTGCTAACACTCATTGCGTGTGCTGAGACGGAATGCAGACTACTCAAAAGTCTCGTATTCTATAGATCTATAAATAGTGCATCAATATGTTTTGTTGGGGTTCGTGACTGGCTATGAACACATATCGACAGTGGTTAATATGACGCCCATATGCTGCAAGAGTCACGCTCCGGAGTGTTTAATTCGCTGAAATAATGGCCCGTGATTGGGAGACTGCGGCGACCCACTTGCCAGATGCGGCCGGCGTCCAGTTGAATGGTAAACCGAATCGTTCAATCGGCCCAAAGAGACCACCGTGCAAAGGAAATGCAATGTGGAATCCGAGACGTAGACGCAGACATACATAGCTCGAGTCAAAGATATAGATGGAGATGCAGATACCCCGAACTATTTCGATTCCTAATAGAGAAGTGCAGTCGACCGCAGATCGGCCAGTATTCGAGCGTGTGTGTGTGTGTGTGTGTGTGTGTGTGTGCCGGGGGGATATAAAAGTCAAAACCGCACGCATTTCTGATTGACCATACATAGAAATATATATATGTATAAATATATATACATATTTATAAGCACATGTGGGCGAGTGTGTGTGTATTTATTTATTTAAGCAGTCGTGCAAACGAAACTCCACAATTGGTGGTCCCCATGAATACTTTTAAAGTTCGAGTACATAGTCAAAACTCCGGCACATGTATAGCTCGGAAGGGAAATGCTCGAATGCAGTGCCGTATTGAAATGTGTTGCACCCGTTTCAGAGCAAAGCAGGAGCATGGAGGGCGGGCCGAGCTGTGAGCTGTTATAAAAACGACGCGTCTAAAATCGGAGAATGCGACTAATGGAAAAATTCATATTAAATCGATTATATTGACAAGGGGGGCACATGTAGACCGCGACCACGAATATATACGACCGACTGTGCCTGCTGCTGCTGCTGTCGCCTGCGTCGTCATCAAGGGGCCAATACAGTGGGCCATGTGCGACGTCAAGACGAAAATATACAACAACAACAGAAGCAGATGAACAAAAAACAAGAAGAGAAATATAATGAAATACATTACGCGTAGCACGAGTCAAATCATAAATTTGTAAGTTATTAACAAAAACAAACACTCTCTTTTTGTTTTTTTTTTTTTTTTGTTTTTTTTTTTTTTTTGTCAAATTTTAATGATTCAGACAAAGCATCGACAGCAGCAGCGACAGCAGCAACGGCAACAATAATCGACGTGGCGACACTCTCAATTTTACACACTCTGGTAAAAGCCGTCTGTCACACAAATTGCTGAAAAGCCATTTGACAACTAATTTTTCGAGGTGGCGACGACAACGGCGACACCTTGCATGGCCAGCAATGGGAATATGTGACCAAAAAATGTGAGTCCCCCATGCCACCAACCCCCACGCCCCAACACGGCCCATTGCCTAACCCCAATCGAACAAACGCCTCGCACTCGCACATCGCACATCGCCTCGCACTCGCACTAGTCTAAACGTACCGCAATCTAATTGCTGTTGGCAGCATCCGCGGTTCTTTAATTGAAGACATCAACACTAGCTAAAAATACGATATACATATATACACATGTGTGTGTGTGTGTGTGTGTGTGTGTGTCGTGGGTGTGTGCGTAATCGATGAGGGGCGAAATTGGTAATGGAAGCGAGGAGTTTCAGGCATTGAGAAGCTGGCAAGGCGCAACTTGTAACTGCATTTGTATTAGAGATGAGTGAAATTTATGCGATAGTTGAGCATAGATAAAGATGTAAATAAATAGCCAAGAATATGGCTAATTATCGATTATAGATATTGATCAAGTGCAAAAAAACAAATCATGTTTCGTTCAATCCCGTGTAAAGGAACTCACGACTCAGTCACGCGTTCATCTGTAAACGTCTCTAAATTGTTGAGCATAAGGAAATGTATGTATGCTGCACTGGCATGCTGCGCTGCACTGTGTGGTGTAATGCCATAAACTGTTATTTGATGTGGGTTTGTGTGTGAGCATGCGAGCCTTTGCCTGGTGCTGAGCGAAGTTCCACAGTACCCAGATGCTTGACGTTTCGGCTGTTAAGCAGCCAAACACCAACACACACACAACAATTATTGGCTCTGCCGCAGCCAAACAGAAAGAACATTCAAATATCGCATAAGCAGACCCGATAGCAGGTGACTGAGCGGGCGGCGCGATCTGCCAAACGGAACTGGCTATACGACAACAACATCGACGACAGCGACAGCGACAGCGACAGCGACATGACGCATGGTGACTGCCGCTTGGTGGGCTGGCGGGACACGCGGCGGGACAAGAGGCAACTGCAGCCGGGGGAATGTGACTGGGTATTTGTTTTCTTTGTTTGCGATGTGTTTACATCGCGGGCGACAATAGTTTACATTTGCTGCCATCTAAAAATTAAAAGGTGACAAATCATAACAACAGCCGATGGGTAATACAACGGCTGCTGTTGCCGTTGCTGTTGCTGCTGAATAGCTAAATGACACAAGGGCAATAAACTCCGACTGATCGCTGTTTCACTAGCTGACTCAAGGGTTGGCAGAGGAACGAGTTAGCCGGATGCTCGCTGATAGAGTAAGCTAGAATTAATAATAGTTCAACTCCATTCGCTACAATCCACAATTATCTATTTAGCATAAGCTTGATTTTATAATAACTATAAAACTGATGTCATTGACAACTCGATGACTAATGGACCTTAAGCTTCAATTAAATGAAGCTCGTCGAATCAAATCAAGCCAAGTCTGATATACGTTCATACTGGACAGACGAATGGAGGAATGGACAGACGGACGAATAGACAAGTGGACGGGCATACGGACTGGCAATCAGAGAGACAGACAGACGGATAGAGGGATAGGTAGACGGACGGATAGACAGATAGAATAGACGGAAGGAGAGGCGAGCGGACGGATAGACGAAGAGATTGACGGAAGGATAGACGAACGGACGGGTAAGCGGAGAGTAAAGGCGAACGGATGGATAGGCGGACGGAGAGTCAGACGAACAGACAGAAGGATAAAGGGATAGCTGGACGGACAGACGAACGGACAAACAGAAGGACGGACGGACAGATGGAGAAACGGATAGACATGCTAACGGGCGGAAAGACGAATTAACAGATGAAGATAGGCAGACGGATCGATATACAGACGGACAGACTAACAAGGAAAGATCGACTCAGTTAATTTTTTCTGACCTACACTAAATATTCTCTTATACCTCCTATTCTTATTATTCTCATTATTCAGAAAGCTCAGATACATAGTATTAACACAAGTCAACAATATTCCATGATATGAAGTACCCAGGAATCATATATTTTATTTTGCCATCGATTTTTGTGGATTGTTAAATGCGAAATAGAACTCATAGCAGCTCTATCATATAAGAGTTTTCAAAGGAAAAATGTTTAGTAGGAAAACAAAACAACGAATTACAAAACCATTTGAGTTCTTCTAATATTATGACAAAATCTTTTCTGAATACATCATACAACAAGCTAATGTGAATAATCTATAAATGGTATAAGAATCGGATAGAGCCAATATGCAGAAAAATATAGTCTAATTATGTCTAATCTATATGTCTAGATCAATATTTCTGTTTTGCTTCAGAATAGTTGACAACTTAGTTTTGCCATGTAACATATTTATGCACTTTTGTATACAGAATGTATTTGTCTCTCAGTTTATATCAGTTGTTCTATATTTGTGTCTGTGGGAAGGGCTAGTGTCACAATCTGCTGTTGGTCCGTGTTTGGCTGAAGAGCTGAAGAGCTGGAGAGCATGTTTAGCCGATAATCGCTGAATAATAAATGGCATCACTGTCCCATCCGAAAGATCATTATCGCCATAAAACTACCACTAAACGTCACTTCTTTTAAGATCAAAGTGTTGTTTGCGCGATTTAAGTATGCGCGCACGCATCTTCAATTAAAGGCATATGCTGAATACGAGAGATGGACCTCGAACAGATCTGCATCTCGGCAGCTCTAGAGCTGACGCTGAAGCTGAAACTGAAGCTGAAACTGAAGCTGGAGCTGAACTTGCAACAGTTGCTGCAACACAATTACCAGTTTGACATCTTTCGAGCTGATGAAGTCAGCAGAGAAAGAGAGAGAGCGAGAGAGAGAGAGAGTCAGTAAGGGGGAGAGAGAGTGAAGACCACCAGACTCGATGGCAAAGATTTTGGTGGAGTGCGGCTGACGACAAATTAATTTGGCACAGGCAGCTCATTGGGCAAACAATGGGCAGAGCAATTGGAATCCATGAAAAACAAAAAACAAAAAAAAAGAGGAGCAGCCGTGAAACTCTATCGAATCAAGAGGGCCGAGAGAGCTGAGCGCTTTGGTGTATTGTATGTGTTATCTTAATATTGTCATTGTCACAAATTTGCAAAAAGTTACGCTAATGGATTACACGATTTTCGCATTATCGCTTTGTTACCGCGCCGATCGCAATCGCATGCGATCAGCAACAGCAACTGCTGCTGCTGCTGCCCAGGCTTTAGCTGCAACACCCAGTCCCAGTGCCAGACCCAGTTAAAGTCGCACTCTCTGTCTCAGTTCTTGTCCCAATCCCAGTCCCAGTCACAGTCAGAGTCAGAGTCAGAGTCAGATTCAAAGTCGCTGGCGGTAGCCGCATGGCATTGTATGTAAAACTACTGCAAAGCATTGCGACCGCCAACATATCGCGTCGGCTCCTCGATACGTGCCGAAAGCGAGATTAAGGGGCCAGCTTTACAAGCAGGAAACGCTGCTGCTCCATGCTCCATGCATGCAGCTTCGCTTACTCGTTTCAGCTTTCAAAGTGCCCATGAGCATTATGCCAGACACTTTGTCTTTGACAGCACTCGCCTGGGCCTGGGCCTGGGCCTGGGCTTGGGCCTGGGCTCAGCTCCAGCTGCAGCTTCAGGTCCAGTGCGACGTTTATCCAGAGCGAAGATACTCTTATCAGCAGCGAACACAGCACGTTCCATTGTCGCTTCGCGTCGATCTAATCTGAGCATTGCCGATGCTCCGATGCTCAGATCCTTTCCCTCAACTCTGTTGCGTTGCGTTGCGTATTGTTGTTGTTCCGGTGGCCTCGGCCAGTGGCGAGTGTCATACAAGCTGCAACTTCACTCAGCTTAATGGCAATAAGCATTTGAAATATCTAAACAATTGGCTAAAAGGGCAGCTTACATACACTATACGAATACCAATTAATGCCAGCTGTACGCTGGGTATGCCAATTTAATGGGTCTAAAGGCACTAAGAGTTGAGGTCTAGAAGAGCTGCAGTGCTAAAGATATTTAAGAATTTCATTTTGCTAATCGATTATGAAATATTTGAATATTTATTCGAACAACCTTAAAATGTTCTTCTTCTGCTCTTTTCAATATCTAATTTAAGATCGCTGTACAGGGTAGCTTCAGATCGAGTTAGGTCTTTAAATACAATCCTTTGGCTACTTTGGACATATGGAGCCTGCATATTTTGGACACTGGCAATGGGCATTGAGTGTTGTCAAATATTGCCGTTTTATGCTAATGAAGTGGTATGGGAAATCACGAAAGGGTTAATGCTCGGACTGATCAGGTGGTTAGAGCAAATGCTACCATGGTGGTAGAGCTGGTAACTGTGCTGCTAATCGGTTAAAAGCCAATTGAAAGGCACTGAAATGAATCAATTGCTGGTTGGGGGAAACTGTTTAGGATGATTAAATTTGTTATAGAAATTATTTCGCATAGGCTGGCTTTGTCGTCTGCTCGCCCCAGCCAGCGTCCCTTCCACACGCCGATGAATGAATCAAACGTGGCCGAGGCCGAGTGCCCTCTGACTTTAATGTTGCCACATCCATACAACAACAACAAAAAAGACAAAACTGAGAGAGAGAGAGAGAGAAAAAAAATCATGAAATGGAAAAAAAAAAAGAAAAAGCAAAGGAAAAACACTCGCATAAAAAGCAAATAATCTGATGGGGCAGACCAGGGCAGTCCGAGGCGAAACTGGGCAGGGGTAAAGACACCAGTAATCAAGTGTATGCATACAAGGGATGCACGGGCCGGCTTTGGTCCTTGGACTGGGTGGGCATGGTTGACGCCCCCACGCACACACACACACACACACACACACACACACACACACACATGCAAATGGGCATAGGATGCCCAACAGTTGGCCGTTGTACATTTGTTTCTTTTTTGTGGTCAAATACTTTTGCATGTAAATGTTAATTCATTGATTTTTATAATGCGCGCACGTCAAAAGGGATAATGCCGCCTGCCAATCTGCCCCAGCCTCGGACTCAACTCCAGTCCCACTCTCAGTTCAGGGTTTTGGGCTGGGCCACACTCTTGTCGCATTCGTCGCAGGACTTAGCAAGAGGGCTGATGCTGAAGCGTAACGTCCATCGGGGTTGGGCTGCGTCAACATTCGACAGAACCAAAAACCAAACAACCGGCTGCTGAGCAGGAGTAGCGAAATGAATGCGCCAAGGCGAATGAAAGGAGCGAGTATTTGGCTTTGATGTTGCTTACATTTCATCACTGGAAGTCGTTGTTGTCAATAAAAGCAAGTTAATGGGTAAACAGTCCCCACCATCGCCGCCACCGACGGGGTCAGCTGCCCAAAGATCTCCACTCCCGCCGAATGCCACAAAACTAAAAACATAACTTCTGGCTAGAAAAACGTTGTTTGCGCGGTCGCCCATTCAAATATTTGTGGCCCGAGCATTTACTTTGCCCAGGCAGCAGCTGACTCGGAACAAACCGATTGCCACTAACCACCTCCAACTACCGACAACCCCACCGCCACCGCCACCGCCACCACCATCACACCCACCGCACGCACCACAGCGCGGCGCAGAGAAGTCGCTGATTTGAGCCCCAGACAATTGCCATACTTAAGTGCATATAAATGGAAATCATTTACAAGTGTATACAAACATTTGTCGAGAGTCTTAAGAAGGTATAAATAGTACGATCTAGACAATTAAAATCTATACTTTTGTATCGCTTTTTAACCCGCCCCAATGGAAGCTAGCAGTGCTGAGTGCTGTCTAGAGAGGAAACAAACGTAGGAATACTTAAAAGTCTACCTAAAGCTAAAGCTGATAAAAGATAAGAGGGCAATAGTTGAAATTGAGCTCAGATCTATAACATAGACCTATTGATTGATCTAGTGGATAAGCCTACACATTTACAGAATGGATCTATATATCAGATCTGAGCGATAGGCCTATAAAATTGAAGCATAACCCTATAAATCGAAAAGATATATCGATAGATCTAAAAAACTGTTCAAAAGAATCTATCTTTAGTTCTGAAGTTTTACAGATATATCTAGATAATAGATATATCGATCTAACCGATAGATGCATTTATCATACATGCATATTGATCTAATGATATAAAATATATATCACGTGTGCATATTGATCGAATGATTTAAAAGATCGTTTCAAACATCTGAAGGGCAGGCCTTAAGATCTAAAGATCTAAAAATATATCTTTTTTACATGCATATTGATGTAATGATCTAAAAAAATTAATCATGTGTGCATATTGAGCTAATGATTTAAAAGATCGTTCCAAACATCTGAAGAGCAGGCCTTAAGATCTAAAGATCTAAAAATATATCTTTTGAAAGAACTAATCTAATGAAACAAATAGATCTATAGATCTAAAAAATAGATTTTTTTATCTATAGTTTGAAAGTACGGAGCTGCTGATCTAAAGTTTAGAAATAACTCAAATGCCCATAGCCCCATATATCTTTTCCTTAGTCCTATAGATATATAACAACTGTAAGCGATTCAAAGGCAGATCCGATTAAGCGCCTATCTATGCTTACACTAACATATGTATATATATAAATAGATAAACTACATGCGATTCCAGCACTTGAGAGCTATGCTAACTTTGATTTCTGATGATTTCTCATTTGTCAGTGAAGTCTGACTACAAGTGGGAGGCAAAGCTGTTCGGCTGCTTAGCCAATTAGGCTGCCAGTTGAAGTTTGTATTTATAATTTGCATGAATCTCCAAGGACTAGCGTGTGTGTGTGTGTGTGTGTGTGTGTGCGTGCGTGTGTGTAGACATCAAACTTTCAAACTGGCATCAATCACTTAAGTTAAATTAAGGCATCACCGCGAGCTGTGGGCCAATGGCAGCCATCGGTTGCCGCTGGAGCGCAGTAGCCGTCGCAATTATTCAAGCGTAGTTCTGGCGATGAGCCGTGCCGATGACATATGCCCAGAGACCCTTGGGCGGCCCAATCAGCTGAGACAATATCTGAGTTGGTCAGGTCAAAGTTGATGTTTGAAATCGTAGTCCAAGTCGCAGTTAAAGTTCAACTATGGAAGTTTTTCCTTTATTTATTTCTTGTTTTTTTTTTTTCGCATTCGCTGCTGTATTCACTGGTGTGTTTTCTGGTTGAGCTGGCCCGAAACGACGAGGAGCTGAAGGAGCGTCGCGCTGGAGTTGGACATATAGCCATGGGCCTTTTTCATCATACGCCGTTTACCGGTCGCATTTGCCATTCAGCTTGCGGGCGCTGCCCAAACAAACATACACGGGTGACCTTACCGACCTGACGACCACACACACACACACACACACACAGAGACAGAGAGAGTGAGCTCACCCACACCCATACACCTTCACATGGAAGCTTAATGAAGCTTGTGTAATTGATTTTATGTTTGTTAAAAACGGCAGAAAAAGAAGCAACGTTCCAGGCACTCGACGGGCCATTCGTTGATGTCGATTTGCCTCGATATTCATGGCATTCAATTTCAATTGAATCGCAAAAAATCAAGCAGCCACAACAACAACAACAACAACAATAACTGCTGCAGCAGCAGTTGAATGGATAAAAAAAAAAAACTAATTTTACTGGCCTGCAGCAACTAAAGTGCATAAAGTGGCCGCTAACAGGAAAAACACAACTTGAGCTTCAACCGGCAATCGGGCTACCCCCACTCCACTCCATGCCCCACTGCCACATCTCCGCCATTCTATACGCAGTCAGGCAATAGCAGTAGCACTGGCTCTGGCAGCTCTTGATGGGTTCATTTTGGCTGGGCTGTACAGTAGCCGTCAGGGTGCTGTAGGGTGTCCATTACAAGAGCCCAGCTGACTGCAGCCCTTTCGTTCTGGCAAACCCAATTAGCACTTATCTATGAGTTTGTTAGACACGAATTTGTAGTTGTCTTTGCGTGCTGTTTATGTTGATACAACACACAGAGAGAGGGGCAGCAAGTGAGAGAGAGAGAGAGAGAGAGCCCGACGAAACACAAATCCTTAAAGTGCCGCGCCGCTTGTCAATTTGGGAAAATCCGAAACGAGGAACGACATCTAGAAACGACACCGCCAGCAGTCACAGATCACAGTTCACAGTTCACAGTTCACAGTTCACAATTCACATTATCATTATCAATATGTTTACTTTGGTCGATGGCTGGCCGTACCCAGATATAGTCCCGGATCTCGCAACACATTTGTTGCCGCTATGTGTTAATTGCACTTGGCGATGTTTTCCTTGAAAAGTGATCCTTTAGCCCGCACCGTACCGAGCCATACCGAACCGTACCGCACCGTACCGTGCCGTGACTACTGCACCGCGCGCTCAGCCACTGCGATAACGATATGGGCTATGGGATATCAGATTAAACAACATTGCCGACACGCACGACCTTGGCCAGATCCGAAACGTAGGCTCTGCAAACAAGAAAAAACAGCACAGAGAACATTTCGAATTTGTTGTTGTTGGATGTCGCATGTTTGTTAACTGCAATTCGGTAGCATGTTTTCACAACATGTCGCCCAATTTACCCTTTCACGGTTATCCTTCTGCTGCGTCTTACACATCTATTTATCTATCTATATATCCCTATTTACTTAAACCCAAACCCGACGGCTCCCTCGCCGTTGCTGTGTGTGCGTGCCATATGAGAACTTCGTCTTTGTATCCAATTAGCATCGTCGTTTGATGTCGTTTAACTTGAAATAATAGAACGAGATGGCATCTAAAGACAATCGCTGCATACGATATCTGGGTATTTGGATGGATGCATATACTACCTGTATCATCATACACTATATAGGCTGTCTGTCTAGCTACATTTTGTCACACTTCAGTCCTCGCATTTGATTGTTTGTTTTCTATTTTCTTTCGTTTTTCGTTTCTTGAGCTAACCACTTATCTCCGGTAGCTGCAATCGGGTCGGCCGAGATCAGAGCGCTACAGCTATATGTATTTTTATGGCACTGCTAATTACGTAGGAGAGAAATAAGATTGAGCAACTGGCAATGCGCTGTTCCTTGAACTGTTTCCAAGGAATAATCATGGGCATATACTTACAACAAAAAAAAAAAAAAAAAAAGATAGCATTTACAATGCTTACAAGCTATATAAATCCCTTTGAACTTGCGTTATGGAATCATGTTCTAAGCATTGCTGAATCGAATCATAGCTAAAGAACTATTTGAAAATGAAAATTAAGTTTCTTTCTTCATAACGTTAGTTAGTTATCTAACAAAGTCTTTTATCAATCGTACATAGTGAGCTTCGTAAGTCGAGATGTTTTTTGTTATATTTTATGTATTTTATATTTTTATTGATATCGAGCAAGAAGATGTTTCATACCTATATCTCTATAGCTATGTTGGCATATCAATTGATATTAGTTAGCTTACGGACAATAGTTGACTAAACAAAGTGTTTCATAACCCCAATAGAGCTTTATCAGTCCAGACCTCTTTGGGATAATTAATATTTGATGAAGCTTGCGGCAGCCCGCTCTCTCTCTCTCTCTCTCTCTCTCCCTCTACCTATCTCGTCCTTAAAGCAGCTTTAATTGGAATACATTTATGATTAAAATACGTACGATAAAGTTATTATATTACGCAGCCCCACAAACCGAACTGAATGCGGGGGAATGGTCGAGTCCATGCCGTATAAATACCCTTTACCCCTTTGATATGCTTTGGCACACAAGTCAGCAGCAGGCAGGAGGCTGGCAGGCAGGAGACTGCTGGCAGGTGGCAGGTGGCAGGTGGCAGGAGGCGCTATCAAAAGGCATTTTGAGTGATGCTACTGTAACAGATCCAACAATATGTAAGCCATGCGTGCGATGCCTGCTGCTGTGCATGCGAATGGAAATCGAGAATCGGAGGATTGTTAAAGTTATTGTGGGTAACAATTGGGGGAGGGATCGTGATTGGTATTGGTTTTGCTATTCGTTACACTGCAAAGCAATCAGACAGTAGCATTCTACCGTTATTGTTACCAAGTGCCCAACTGAAATGAGCTGGGGACAGTGGCGGCAGCGTTGGGGCGCTGCGGTATGCCGACCTCACTGCAATTTGCGCAATGTAATTTAATTAATGACAAAGAAAAAAATATATATGTGTGTGTGTGTGTGCCTGTGTGTGTGCGTATGCAAATCGTATGCGCTGAGCAGGATGATAACTCAGTCCATCGATTGTGACTCTGGCGGGGTGCCATTGGCTGCTGCTGCTCTGTGTGTGTGTGTGCGTGTGTGTGTGTGTGTGTGTGCGTGTGTGTGTGTGTGTGGCACAGTTGTTGTTGATTATGTTGTTGACAACAGGCGTTACGCATTTTACGTATATTACGTAAATATTTATATAATGCAGCAGGTAAATTTATGCTGCTGCCGCTTGCAGGTGTGCGTGTGTGTGTGTGTGCGATTACATATACACATTTATGCATATGCACACACGCCCACGGCCATTCGCAGCCACAGAGGCCGCCGTGCTGCCACATGAACAAGAACAACACCAGCAACAACAACAACAACAACAACAACAACAACAAGAAGAACAAGAACACCATCCAAACAGGAGTAGGATCTGAGAGAACGGGCGACGGAGCGTTGTTTAAATGGTTGTTCGCAAAATATTTATTTTGGCTGGCAAGCAAATAGCCATTTAAGTAATTACTGCACTTAATTTTTAATATTGATTTTGCAAATTTATTAAAACTTAATCAATTGTTTAATCACATAATGATTAAGCCTCACACCTGCCAGCCCGGACAACAGGTGTTCCAGCAGGAGGCAACATTTGGCCCACGCCAGCTAAATGCTTTATTAATCAATCCAATACAAAAGAAATAGAGAGCTTTTAATATTTTATATTATTATATATTTTTTTTAATTTTTAATAATTCAAGTTAAGCAAGAAAAAACAAAGTTTGCTCTCAGTAAAGCTTTAGCTCTTTGAGATTTCTTAGTCATCTTTACCAAGGTCAGTAAAATTTCTTAAACTTCAGTTTACTTGCAGTTGACTCTAAAGAAATAAATTCGATATCAGCATAGATATTACTTAGAGAATAGGTTTTCTAGAATTTTACATACATGAAATGATGTAGAAAGGCAATTTCATTTCATTTTTGATTCCACCTTGAAGCGAGAATCATGCTCTAATATATTAAAGGTCTGTCCTTGGCACTAATCAGTTTAAACTTTAATTGGGAATAACTCGACTTAGCCTCTACTCCGTTAGTATAGCAAACGCGTCTCTTGAGCTAGGTCAGAATGTTGTGCCTTGGAGATAGTATTGCTTCAGGGTAAGTAAATCCCCAAGGGCTGCCAAACTCAGAGTTGGCAAAGCTCATTGAACATTCAATTATCGATAACTTTATTTATACTGATATATAGTTATGGTTAATAGTCCCTTGGTCACTCTGTCTAAAGTACAAAATCTATACTCTTATTGGCTCTACAAACCAAAGAATATAATTTGATATTAGCTTCAAAGCATTTAGCGCCTCACATTGCATATTTCAAGGTCTATATGTTATCGATTAATTCATATAAATAGTAATCGTTGGTAGTAATACTCCTATTTGATCACTCTATATAATTTTTATAGACTTCAGAAGCCAAAGGATATCATTTTACATTTACTCTACAGCTTTTAGCTTTACATCGCTTCTCATTGAATATTTCAAGATCTGCATGTTATCGATAGCTTGCATTAATCTATATGAATAGTTATCGTTGATAGTAATATATAACTATATAACTTTTACACTCTTCTTTATCTTTATCTTTAGAAAATCAAATGCTATCGATTAATTATAAGACAGCTCATACATATTTAGCGGAAGTAATAGCATTTATATTTGGTCAAAGAATCTATAATCTTTATAAGTCGTAAAACTCTTCTTCTCCTTAAGCTTTCTTCAAAAACCATTCACTCTCAGCTAGTTTCACTTTTAGTTACACAGATCAATCGATGTTCAGAGTGCTATAAAAAAAAGTACAGCCACTTGCTGATATTGAATAAAAGTCATGTGAAATCTATGTAATTGAAGAGCACATCAAAGAACAAAGTCTTTTATATATAGTTGAGATATATATAGAGTAAGCTACATAAAAGAAACTCAACTCAATTCCGTCAGAATAATATTTTATGCGTCATTTTTAACCTTGATATTGACAGAGAGAGATAGAGAGGCAGGGAGAGGTTGATACAAAGAGATAGATCTTTGATTCGACTTTCGTAAACTTCAACAGAATTCCGAGTTTGCCTATTGCCCATGCAGATTGTGTCTGGCAGCTGGTAAATGAGCAACTGTCGATGTCTTTTTGCTGCTACCACTTGTCCAAAAGTTGTTCGTTTACTTCGGGCTGCACACACACACACACACATACATAGAGAGAGACTGAGTATTAGATACAGTCACCTGTGTCTGCTTCATGTTCCCATGAAATGTAAATTAAAATGTCGAATTAATTGCCCAAGTACTGAGAGCGAGCCGAGGCCGCTTCTTGGTATTCTCCCAGCCTCCGACACGAGCAACTAACGAGATTCAATCAGCGAGCACTTTACCAGCAATTTCTATGTCATTAAAATTAAGTATATTTATTTACTTGGAATCGAAGTTGTCTCTTCGTCTGTTTGCCCGATGTTGCCTGTCTGTTGTTGTTCTTGTTGTTGTTGCTCCTCTTGGCTGCCTCTTGGCAACGACAATTACCCAAATTTGAATGCATTTTACGATGATTGCATCTCTGCATCGCCACTAAAACAGAAGCTTATCAGTTGCGTCTGCCAACCGGTTGATCGAGTGACCTCAAAGCCATATGCTTGACAAACTAGATATCTATATGAGCATGGGAATAATGCGAATCAGAGTTAACTTTAATTCAATTAGACTAATCACAGTGGATTGCTGGAAAGGAATCAATTTATGAAGCAAATAGAATCTGATGCACATTTTATATTCTAATGAGTTCTCTTGACTGTCTAATATGTAGAATTGAATTCAAATATAGTAGAATCCGTTTATAACGACGCTCAAGGCACTGTCGTTATATCCGGCAGGCGTTGTAATCATATAAATTTGCTCAGTTTGCATGAGGCCTTTCATTGGAATAAGCGTAGAAACGCTATAAGCGTTGTCTTTATAAATGGGTTGAATTTTGCAGTATAATCCGCTTATAACGACGCGCTATTGCGCCTTTTACCAACGTTATACCCACCACTATAAGCAAATAAGTTTGCTCATATAATTTGGAATGAGGACCAGAGTTTTCGTCGCAATACGAACCAATACGAACTCTATAAGTGGAGTCATTATAAACGAATTAAACTGTAGAGCAGAATACGGCTATGACGACGCTCAAGAGACTGTCCTTATACCAGGAACACACTATAAGCATATAAGTTTGCTCAGTTTGTATAAGGATAGGAATTTTCATCTCTTTAACTGTACGAAAGCTATAAGCGGAGTTCTTATAAACGGATTCAACTGTATTCATAGATTTATGCACGAGGCCTTTCGAATTGCTTTGTTCAACTCGAATTCTATGAGCAACTATCTTGCCTTGATTATATGTAAAAGTTTTGTTCGCTTAACTAAAATATTCATAGACTTAGATTTGCCTGGGAAATGTGACAAGCGTTTGAGAATGGCTTTCAAATTATCAATTGTCGCTTTAATCCTTACAAAAACATGCTCTCTCTCTCTCTCTTTCACGCTCTCCCTACCCTCCTTCACTCTCTCGTTTACTCTCTATGCAGCCCTTGCTCTTGCTCTAGCTTGAATAACTTGTTTCTGGCTTTTTCTGGCTATGTCATTCGCCTGTCAAGTGCCGCACTTGATGTGGCATTGGACATTGTTGCATGCAAATGTATTTGCAGCTAACTCAAACACACACGCACACATACATACAATTGCACACTCATATGTGTATATTTATATCTATGTTTTTTAGCTGCTGCCAAATGAATTCGCGCTGGCCAAAATTGTAAACAGTTGATCCTATTTCAAACGTCAAGTTAACTCGACATTGCGAATCAGCTTTGTCTCTCCCTCTCTCTCTCTCTCTCTCGCTCCCTGTCGCACTCTCTGCTCCATCTTCGTCTATGTCTGTGCTGGGTTTCTGCGTCTCCCCGACTACTTGACTGTCACATCTCAATAACCCTCGAGTGGTTTTCAATTGTCTCCAAAAATAAACGCATTTGCATCCCCCCAGCGACGAGCGGCAGACGCACACACACACACACATACACATCCCAATCTCATTCCCAATCGCAATCCCATTTGAAATGTTAATTTTTAACGCTTTGTAAATTTTTCTAATATTTCATAAAGGCCAAACGAAAGAAAGAAAGAAATAAAAAAATGCTCCGTATGAAGCGAAACCTTTTCCTTTGCTTCCGTCGCATTGCCAAACCACTTGAATACCAAAGTCACCCACTCGCACCACACCGCCGCACCACGCCGCCTCGTGACATCATCCAATTCAGAAAAACTTAAAAGTAAATAGATCCCCAGAGATGAGAGCAGCCATTTCACAGAGCCACGTTGTTGTCGTTGTCATTGCGGTTGCCATATGAGCTTGTGTGTGTGTGTGTGTGTGTGCTGATGTGTGTGTGTGTGTGTGTGCATGTCGATGTGCGTGTGTGTGTTGGTGTCTCAAGTGACAACGCTGCCAAGGATCATCTCATAATGTGGCAAGCATTTAGCTGTCTGACTGACGCACACACTGACGGATTGCCCAACTCGCTGTGCCTAGCCCCATCTCACTCACTCTCCCTCTCTCTCTCTCACACGCTCACTCACATATCCTTTTCTTCTGTTTTTTTTTTTTTATTCTCTTGCCTCCCCCTCTCGCGACGGCACTTGACATTTTCTTCACAGTCCTCACGCATTCATGTCAATTTTGCGGTTTCGGTTTCGGTTTCACGCAACTATGCTACAGCTCCCAGATACAGCGCTCAGCTTCAGCTTGGAATCTCAATCAGAAACTCCATTGAATTGTTTTTTTTTTTTTCATGTGCCGAATTTAGAATTCGGCATTTGGAGCCATGCAATGCTCTACCTCGCTCTCTCTCTCCCTTTCTCTCTATATTCCTATATGGCCCTCGAGTGCCTACATATGTGCGTGTAATCTGTTCATAAGTGGCCTGCCTAGCCTATACGCAATGATAATAATAATGATAATGATGATGCTGTTGCTGATGACGATAATGATGTGGTTGATAATGCGGTTGCCAACCAACCAGTCAAATAAACCCAAAAGTAGCTGGGATATGAATGTCACGCCTACTCAAGAAATGCCACAAATCTGAAGATGAATACGTTCGATTGAGATGGATATATCAGTGGAGTATATGCATATATAGATAGATAAAGAGAGAGAGAGAGAGAGAGAGAGAGAGAGAGAGAGAGAGAGAGAGAGAGAGAGAGAGGAAGGGAGAGGGAGTAGGAGTGAGGGAGGTAGTGGAATTAGCTATAAAAATGATTTTTTAGCTTTTTTTTTTTGGAATTTGCAAATTGTCAAGATTTTAGTGATCTAAGACTGCATATTCTCATATACTCATTCTCATCTTTAATCTTAACTCTAATCTCATCTCTAATTCTCTCATATCATTCTCAACTCTAAACTCTAATTTAAATTAAAAATTAAATAACAATAAATTAGTTAAGATGATTATAAAACATGCCCTGATACCATTGCACAATGAAACCATATCAAAAAGCAAATATTGAACTTAGTAAACAGACGAGATCGAAAATCATGATAACCCTGACTATTTTCAATATGTATGAGCACATTCCTAATATAAAGCACTTTTTCTAGTCTTAAATAGAAAATTGAGCATACTTGCTCAAGAGTTTTAATAGCTTAAATCCATTCAAAAAGGGAAATCAGAATATGATGGAATCGCTAAATCTATGTAACAGGCAGCAGGAGGCGCGACAGACCCCACTAAGTATATATGTATATTCTTGATCAGGTGACGAGCTGAGACGATATAGCGCTGTCCGTCTATCAGTCTCACCGTCTGTCCATATGTATGAACGCGTCGCTATCGGAAACTTTAAGAGATAGAAATTTGTTTACTTGGTCCACGTCGATCTCAGCAACTATAAAAGCTAGAGACTTGAAATTTGTTGTAGTAGATTCGTATATATCACACGCAAATCGAGCTTGTTTAAAAAACTCGAAAACTTTTCATGATTTCGAGTTGTCGATTAAAAAGGAATATTATATCTCCTGCATCTTTAGAGCTAGAATCAACAAATCTCTCGCGTTCTATTTCGTACGAAACTGTGACGTCACAACAGAGCTATTAGGGAATACTGAAATGATATTTTCCCGACTTACTGAGTTTAGTGGAGTTCAATTGATAAAACCCGCCCAAGTCGAAAGAAATTTTTGTATTTTTTTTTTTTCAATTTTGTTTGGTTTTTTATTGTTCAAATGAAATATCATTATTAAATACACAATAAAACTCTTAAGGAGCAAATTTCGTTTCTCAATATTTCAATATTTCAATATTTCGATTTTCGATAGAGCAATAACATTTCTACTAAACAGTCATGGATCTATTATTCGTTTAGATGCAAAGAGCAAATATCTTAGATTTAGCCATGTTCGTTGCGGGGACTTTGTAGAATTCGTTTAGTAATCTATGAACTAAAGTGGGGAGCATAAACACACACGAGATATGTTGTTGTTTTTTTTTTTTTTTTTTTTTTTTTTTTTTAATAATAATAATATTTATGTATAGCGGTATATGCCTATATAAAGTTAGTTACAAATACAAATAGTTATTGGCTATGAAAAAAAAATTGTGTTGCACTTAAGAATTACATAATATATTATTTGCTTTTTAGTTAATATATATTTATATATATATATATATATATATATAGATATATGTATGTGTGGGTACATATAAATATCAATACTTCGTTGTACGCCGTACAGTGGGTCGTAAGAGTTGCACACACACAAGCACACAAACACACAAGCACAGATACACACACATTTACACTTCAACTCTTTGGACCACACTGGGTGCACTTGCACTGAGGAACGGATTGAATACTATACACTTAGATGTCGCATTATCTTAGATTATCAAAAAAAAAATTTGAGTTTATATTTATTTAGAGATAGCAAAAAAAATATATAATAATAATAATAATAATAATAATTTGTTGTTTTGTTTTTCATATATATAACACAAGTACGAGTAGAAAAGCTAAGTGCGGCACGGCACCAATCTAAATCATGCAATCAAGATCAAGATTCAGTTTCAATCAACTTCAACTTCAACTTCAATTTCAATTTCTGTTTCAATTTTTGGCCATTTCATGGCTGCACACATAAAAAAAAAAATGGGATAGGGGGAGGGTAGTGTGGGAGCGCTGCTTCCTTCCGTTCGGCTCTCCTCTCATTACTCAATCTCTGCCTCCTGCTGCCGTTGTCGTCTCCTCTTAAACGGATATGGCGGCATTGGTGGGCGGCATATCGCTGTATTGCGCCGACTGCGGCGTCGTTGGCGTCGCTTGGGTTGACTTCAGATTGCTGGCGCTGATGCCAGCGATGCCAGCGATGCCAGCATTGCTGCTGCTGCTGCTGAGCAGCATTGAGCGATAGACCTCGGATAGCAAATTCCAGGGCGCAACAGCGGCAACGGCGTTGGGCGACTGAGCCACGCTGCTGCTGGCAGCGGCTGCTGCGGCGGCGGCAAACATCTGCGTCTGCAGCAGCCGCAAATGATGCTGCTCCTCCAGATCCATGCCGAAGAGCAGCGATGGTGGCGACGGTGCCAGTGCATGACCCGAGATGGCAAGCGTATTGGGCAGAGGCAACGCTGGCTGAGGACTGTGCGCAGCGGATGGAGGCGCCTGGATGGCGGCCGGTGAGACGACGGCGCTTTTGCGTGCCAGCGGCGTTGATAGATCGTGGGCATGGTCGGTGGGTAGTGGCGCATCGGCACTGTCGCTGTCCAGCTCCAGTTCCATCTTGATGGCGGTCGTCGTCGACTCCTGCGAGCTGGAGGCGCAGCTGTCGTGACGGCGACGCTTGCCCAGCAGACGTTCCATGGAGAAGCCGCTGCCGCCGCAGGGACTGGGCGAACGCTTGATGCGACGCTCGCACAGCTCCTGCTCTGACTCAACAGCTGAGCGTGACTGTGACTGTAACTGTAACTGTGACTGCTCCCGTACACGTTCACGTTCCGCGGCGGTTTCACGTCGTTTGTGCAGACTAAAGTCGAGCGGCTGCTCGGTGCGATCCTCCTCATCGAAGCTGGTGTGACTGTTGGTATTGCTGGCCAGGCTCAGGCTGCAGTGCAGCTCCGCCTCGGCATCTGCCTCGGTATCGCCATCCGCATCCGCATCCGCATCAGCATCCGCATCGCTGTGGCAATCCTGACTAGCTGGACTGGAGCTGTTGGCATGCATGTCCACATACACATAGACGCCCTCATCTTCGGCATCCGCATCCGCATCGCCATCGACATCCGCATCCGCATCACCATCCACATCCGCATCGATGTCCGCATTCGCCTCCGCAAAGAGCCGTTCGTGCTGTGTGCGGCCAGCGAGCAGGCCGAGGCTATGCAAACCCGATTGCCCGCCAAACATGACGTGAGCCGCCGCAGCCGCCGGGCCATAGCCCACGGCCGGATGATGTGGATGATGCGGATGATGTGGGTGATGTGGATGATGCGGTGGCGGCGGCAGGAGACCCGGAAATGCAGCGGCCGCAGCCGCAGCCGCCGGAAATACGGGAAACTGTTGAGCGGTGCGTCCATCGTGCGGCGATATCTTGCGGCGAATATGCGGCGAATGGAGCTTGGGATTCGGATTGGCGCTGTGACGATTGCGCGAACGCCGCGAGCTAAACACCATATTGCAGCCATCCACCGTGCACTTGTGCATCTCGCGCAGATGCACCGCCGAGAAGTGTATCTTGAGCGCTCCCTTATCGCAGAAGGTCTTGTAGCAGATGGAGCATTGCACACGCTTCTTGCCCGTCGCCGGATTGATGAACTGACCGGCCAGATTGATCGGCGGCGAGCCCCAACGTTTGGGCTTTGAGCTGTTGTGTGAGTTTGATTTGTTGTTGTTGTTGTGGTGGTGGTGGTGTTGGTTGTTGTGGCTGTTGTTGTTGCTGCTGCTGCTGCTGCTGCTGCTGGTGGTTGTGGTGGTGCCCGTGGCACCCGCTGAGCCCGGCGAACTGGCTGGCGAATGAGGATGGGCATGGGCATGGGCATGGGCATGCGAATGGGGATGGGCATGCGGGTGTCCCAGCAGATAAGCGGACGACATGAATGGATTCATAATGTGTTCCATTGTGTTACGTTTGGATTTGGCGTTTTTATTTCGCTGCAAGCAGAAGAAGTTGAAGAGACAATTCACGGATTAGATTTGGATTGACATTGGTAAAAGATACAAAAGTAGCTAAAAGTTATGTAGATATATAGTATCTGCATGATGAAATGCAGTTAAATGTAACTTTAGTATAAAAGTATCTGTTATGTTATATAAAGTATCTGTTAGATACAAATGCAGCGGCAGGACATAAAAGTGTCTACAAGAACAAAAGTGATTTGACTATGCTGTTCTATAGCACACAAATATCTTTTACTCAAGCATATCAGGGGAAGATAAAAAAGTATCTTTTACTAGCAAACATCTATATTAGCTTTAAAAGTATGTAAAGATGAAATATATAAACATACACACATATAAATAATATCAGTTAAAGATACAAAAGTATCTTTTGCCAAGGAAATACTCTCTTAAAGATACAAAAGTATCTTTTGCAAATGAAACACTCGTTTAAAGATACAAAAGTATCTTTTGCCAAGGAAATACTCTCTTAAAGATACAAAAGTATCTTTTGCCAAGGAAACACTCGTTTAAAGATACAAAAGTATCTTTTGTCAAGGAAATACTCGCTTCAAGATACAAATGCATATTCTACTCACAATCAAGTAATTTTTTTTTTTCCATTTCTAACTAACAAAACTCAATTCAAGATGCAAAACTATCTTTTAAGTACAACTCTTGAGTAGAGAGATGCAACTGAGTTGAAGATACAAAAGTATCTTTGATGCCAAGAAATCACCTTAAGATACAAAAGCATAATTGAAGCATCTCCAAGTAAAGCATAGAATAAAATAATACCAAAGCAGTACGTAAGCATTGTTAGGTATAAAGCGAAGCAATTGCATTTGATGCGAGCGCTAATTAAGATACAAAAGTATATTTTACTCAAGCTGAACAAGCGTAGCTACAAAAGTATCTTTGGCTAAGAAAGTTCAAGCAGCTGAGCTCAAAATACAAACGTAATGCTTAGGCATTTCTTTAGCATGGAAACGCAGCCAAGTTTGATGCGAAAGTCAATTGAAGATAGAAAAGAATCTTAGAGATGCAAAAGTATCTTTTTTACTCAGGCTAAACAATCGAAGTTAGAAAACTTGTAAGGAAAACTCTTGCAAAACTGTTCAAAATTAAAAATTAATTAAAATTGAAATAAAAATTAATTATAATATAATTTTTAAGACATTTTTTAGTGTAGAATAATTAGGGAAAGTTAATTGAAGATAGCAAAGTATCTCTTGCCAAGGCGACTCAATCACTTCGAGATACATAAGTATCTTATACTCACTTACTAAACAATCGAAGGTAGAAAACGCACGAAAATCTATTCAAAATAAAGTAGAACTTAATTTTTAAACATTTCCTTCTAGTAGAATCATCAATAACTAAGCAAAGCCCAACGAAGATACAAAAGTATCTTCACGCTGCAAAAGTATCTTTTACTTGAAACAAAAATCTAACTTTTAGGTTTGACTTGACACTAATTTTGCCGTCGCATCTCGAGCTATATTATTGTTGAGCTGATTTTGTCGAGGCTCTCGCCACACCCAACCCCCTCCCCCGCGCGCGCCACGATTCGCCGCTCGGTTGTCAACTGACAACGGACAGGTCCAAAGTGTCGCGCATGCCAATCAAAAAATGTGGCTGAAAGTCACTCGGTCAAGCACACAGCAAGGGGCAGGCCGAAGGGACTTCTGGACGCACAGTTCAAGGCGCTGGCAAAAATCTAATCAGAAATGAATGAGAGAAATGGAGAATGTGCGATTGGATGTGCCGTTGCCGTTGCCGTTGCCGTTGCCGTTGCCGTTGCCGTTGCCGTTGCCGTTGCCGCTCGCTCGCTGTTACAGCTGCAAAAGTTGCGCAACTTTTTGCGACTATTTCTGTTATCATCGAGATGACAGTCGGAGCGGCAGCAGCCGGAGCAGCCCATGCCAATTACAGATTTGAAATGTTGCTGCGCAATTAAATCGTGGCGACACACGCACAGTGGGGCCAATGAAGATACAAATATAATTATATACATACTATATATATATATATCAAGCGACAAGAGTTAGCAGTAACTGTGCCCAGCTACCGGATCGAGCTCGGAGATTTGTATTGAAGAGTTTGGACCTGGTCAGCTCATTTGCTTGGCCAAAGTCTTTTACGGCCTTTTCGGGCCCCCCATTAAAGCCGCAAAAGACGACGACAACACGCGGCGATCGGCAGCTAGTCCAAGTGGCTATTTTTTTTTTTTTTTTTTTTTCAACTGCTTCTTCTTCTGCTGTTTTATTTTATTTTTATTTTTTTTTTTCTTTTTGATTTTTATTGTTGCCGTGTTTCGCTGTAATTGTGACTGACGAGCGGCCGCAGAATTGATGGCCAAAGTGTAGCGACAAGGTGGGGCGGGATGGGGCGCGGTGGGGCAGACAACGGGCAACGGACAGCGAACAGCGAAGAGCGAAGAGCGGACAACGATGGGGACAATTGTTAAAGCGACGATGGGGATCGCAGCCGCATGTCGAGCGATCAGCGCTGCTGTTAGCCGCCTTTGGGTGCCCCTCTCTGGCGCTATCACTTGGAATCAATCTCAAATGTTCAACAAACACACAAATGCGCCAATGTCGGCCATATAAACATACATAAATGAATACATATCTCTCTCTCTCTGTATGTGTGTGCCCAGTTGAGCTGCGATGTACTTGATGTGGCAATATCATATAATGCGGCCTGAACTGGGCAGGTGAATGGACATGCCGCGGCATGCGAACTGTATGGCAAATGCAGTTGAAATGATCTAGGACTAACTAGAGATACGAAAAGTATCTGTGAGATGCGCGTGTAGGCATGAGCTTATGTAGATGCAACAGGAGAGCAGATATGAGACATTTGAGACGACAATAAAACTCTATGCACATAGCAAAAGATACAAAAGTATCTATAAGATGCAAGAGCAGCTGCAGATACTCTTTAGCTGAGACAGTTCTTTTAAAGTTAAACGAAAGAAGTGTATACAAAAGTATCTATGAAGTTGGGCAGTAACTATGAGTTACAAAAGTATCTACGAAATAGTTATGAGTCGCAATGAGATACAAAAGTAGTTAAGACTATTGATAACAATAATATATAATATAATATAATATAATGTATATACAATGAAATTCTATGAAACACAAGTTTACCAGCAAATAAAAGAGGGCGAGTGGAGTAGAAGATACAAAAGTATCTAAAAGATAACACTCATAAAAGACTTATAAAAAATATATATTCAATTACAAAAATATATCTGTATATATGCTAGTAAGAGCAAGAATACGTGTCTGCTATAGATAAGTATCTGCAAGATACGCATCTGCAGGATCTAAAAGTAACTACAACTTGCAAAAGTAGCAACAAACTTATGTTCTAAGGATCTAAAGATCTAAAAGTAACTACAAGTTATAAAAATATCTTCAATATGAACCAATTCCTATAGCACGAAATAGCTTTTCAATAATTTAAAAGTATCTATGAGATACAAAAGTATCTAAAAGGTACCTAACAGGTATGGATAGATTGCATATATGAAAAACAATTTTCCTACAATTAAATTCAACTTTTTTTTTTTATAAAAATGAAGAAACATACATATGTATCTATTAGTAAAGGGATGTATTTTCAAGATACATAAAGACATCTGCAACTAACCAACTACAAGTTGCAAAAATATCTCCAGTTTGAAGATCTACAGATCTAAAGTTCTAATAGTAAAGACAAAGCACATAACTATCTTCAATATGAACAAATTTCTTTAATCGGCACAAAAGTACCTTCAATAGAATTCTTAGCCGTTGCAGTAGCTATGAGATACAAAAGTAACTAAAATGTAACGTGCATACATATAGATATATATGTACATATTTTATGTATGGTAAATATTCGTATAAACAAATTCTATTTGCCCAAGCATCTGCTAGAAGTATCTTCAGGTTATGCATCAGCTGCAAGATCTGACAGCAACTACAACTTGCAAAAGTATCTTCATTATGCACAATTATCTTCTTGCTGATACAACAAGGATCAATTGCAAGCAAACAAACTAGCCGCACAGTGGGACAAATCATTCGAGCAATTTCTAAAGCAAAATTTCTCCAATAAACTATTGAAAGTTCTGCTGCGGTGCTTGAAATTGGTGCAAAACTTCTATCTCTCTCTCTCGCTCTCTCTCTCTCTCTTTCGCTCTCTTTCGCTCTCTTTGGCTTTTTTTCACGATTTTATTGCTTCGAGTCATTAGAAACGTTGGTAACAAAACGAAATGTGTAATGACAGTGGCCAAAGCGAATGTGTGTGTGTGCCAGTGTGTGCGTGTGTGTGTATGTGCGTGTGTATGTGTGTGTGCGTGTGTGTGTGTTCATGTGGTAATTATTTTTGTCAAACGCTTTAAATGTCTTAAGAGACGAAAGCAACAGCAGCAACAACAACAACAACAACAACAACAACAACAAACCAATCACAAGTTTTGATGGCCAGCGTCGAATGTGTTTGCTGTTTGTTGTTTGTTGTTGTTGTTGTCGTTGTATATTTTTTTATTATCGGCATGTTGAAAGTCACAAATTCCAAGAGCTGACGAGAGACGACAACAAACTCCTGTTTAACGTTGTTGCTGTTGTTGTTGTTGTTGCTGTTAGTACACATTATAATAACAACAACAACAACTATAAATTGGAGGAGCAATGAACGGGCAAGAGATAGAAAGAGAGAGAAAGAGAGCGAGCGAGCAAGAGAGATGATAATGATGATGCTGCTGATGCTGATGATGATGATGGCAAAGCTGAGGCTAAGCCTCAAACGGAGGCTGCGACTTGGTCTAGCGGCTCAGCCAGCGCTGGGCGCGCTGCGCATTTGTATCTCAATTTGTATCTCAGGCAACATTTCAAAAGACAAAAATCTTAATTACAAATTTCGTATCTTTGCTTTTTCGTTTTCTTATTTTGTGGAATTATTTGCGCCCGAAAATTGTTCGACAAATTTAATTTAATTATTTTTTTTTTTTGGCCGACGGCAAAACACATTAAAAAAAAAGTAATTGAACAAAATAAATTTAATTAGTTTTTCTTATTTTGCGTTGTACTTACAATATTCAATTGTCCGTTAGAATTTGCACTAAATTTTTGTTTGTTTTATTTTCTTTTTTTTTTCAAATTTTTGTTTTTGTCACCAAAAAAATTTCACATATTTTGCATATTTCATTTAGTTTTTTTTTTTCTTTCTCTCTCTGTTTTAAATATAAAAAATATTTATTGTTTTTATTGGAATTGTTTTATTTGGATTTAATTTGATTTGTTGTCCGAACGCGACGGCGACGGCAACGACAACGGTAGCAATAACGTTGCAAGTCTCACGGGGCACACAAACAAAACACAGAGACGAAGAAGTCGGCAAACGAAAAACAGTTATTGTTGTGGCTGTTACTGTTACTGTGACTGTGACTGTGACTGAGACGGTGACTGTGACTGCGACAGAAGCAGAAGCAGCGACAGCAGAAGAGATCCACTCCTTCGAAAGTCGTGGGTGACACTGATTGTCGTGCCGCTGCGAGCAGAAAAAATGTAACGACGACGACGACGACGACAAATGCGACAGCGACAGCGACAACAGCAGAGACAGCGGCAGCACAGACACACAAACACATAAACGCACACAAACACACACACACACAGGCACACAGAGGCGCACACGAACGCGTACACACAGAGAGACAAACGCACGCATACGCAGCGGCAGCGGGGTGGGTGACACTTTGCTCTCGTAGTGACGACGACGACGAGCGACGGCAAAGAGCACAGCAGAGACGACAGCAGCAATAGCAACAGACACGCAGCAGCGGACAAGTTCAACGTAACTGCCCCACAAATGTCTACCTGAAACGCAGCACAGGCCCAGCCAGTCAACGAGCGAGTGAGCATTGTCTATGTGTGAGTGAGTGAGTGTGTGTGAGGCGAAGAGAGCGAGAGTATGAGAGCAGCGACGTCGCTTGCGCTATTGGAATTGGCCTGCAGTTGTAGTTGTTATTGTAGGTGTATTCGTGCGGTCTTTGTGATGCCTTTTGCTGCCCGCTGCTGTTGCTGCTGCTCTTGCTGCTTGTTTAGGCTGTGTCACATTGTCGTCGTTGGGTCAGCACACATACACAACGGCACTCACTTATGCATGCATACACACATACATAGACGGCATGCGACAGCGCTATTGGCAGTTGGCTCTCTCTCAGTCGCACCACTGACGCTGGCGCGCAGCTGTCGGCTAAGCAGTGCAGAACGAAGAGAAAATCTGCTCTCTTTGGCTCGCTGTTTGATTGCATTTTCAATAAGTTTCAAATATTTACCGGTGGAAAACTTAAAGGCAGAATTTATGATGAGCATCAAATTTAAAGTATTCCACAAGAGCAGTGCGGCCGCCACTGGCAATGGATTCTGCTGGGGGTGGGAATAGGCAAATGGCAATTGCGTAGGCGTAAGCGTAGGCGACTCTAATGTCTCACGCATACGCATGGTCAACGCTGTATGCGTGTGTGTATATGCGTGTGTGTGTGTGTGTGTATAGGGAAAAAATAATTCGTGGGACATTCGACCACGACCACAGTCAAATGTGTGTGTGTACGAAGCATTTTTGGCTATTGCTGTCTCGCTCGCACATTGTCGTCTGAGTGGACGAGTGGTTGACATGCGACGTATTTGTGTTTGCTGACCGAGCGAGTCAGCAGCAACAGCTACAGCTACAGCAGCAGCAGCAGCAGCACACACACAGACACACACAGGCACACTTACACACACCAACACACCTGCCCGCTCACGCACCTTTGCTCACTCTCCCTCTCTCTGCTGCTCTCCCGCAGCCGGCCACAGCGTCACACAGTGTCATTTGCTCGCCAACCAAAGAGCGCCAGTGCGCTCTCTCATGGGGCTTGGTGTGTGTGTGTGTGTATGTATATATAGAGATTTATATGTGTGTGTGCGAGTGTGAGTGTGTCGTCCCATTAGCCAGCCCGCGTGTGACAGAGCTAAAACGAGTTGGCCCCTTCATTTGTTCGAATGAAATGGCAATGGCCAGCCAATTCGTCGTTGTCGCTGCTTATTGTCGCTGTTGCCGTTGCCGCCGGCAGCGACGTCGGCCACAGCAGCGCTGCTTGTTGTACATGTGCCGTAGCTTACTTGAAATTGCCGTCGTTTTGTCTTCGTCTCATTATGGGCTATGGCAGTGTTGTTCTTGTTGCTGTCGTTGCTGTTGTTGTTGCCGCTACTGTTGTTGTTGTTGTTGTCGCCTTCGCTTGCGCTTCGTAAACGTCACACGCTCGTTTTTTTTCGTTTTGCCCGTTGGTTTTTTTTTTTTTTTTTTAATTTTTGTCATTTGATTTCTTGTCCACTACGCTCCGGTGACGGGGCGGCGGCAGCAGCGACCGAGAGCTGAGAGTGTGTGTCCGTCTCTTTTTAGTAAACACCAATGAATGCCCGTGCCCGTGCGACTGTGTGCGTGTGCCTCTGTGTGTGTGTGAGTTGTCTCTCCAAGTATTCGTGAGCACACCTCTCGCTTGCTGCAAACAGCGACGGCAGCGACGACTTTGCTTTACTGGCTATGCGATTGCGCCACAAATTTATATAGATGTACCTATGTGTGTGTGTGTGTGTGTGTGTGTGTGTGTGTGTGTGTGTGTGTGTGTGTGTGTGTGTGTGTGTGTGTGTGTGTGTGTGCTTGTATGTGTGCCATTGGTGTCACACGAAGCGACACTTTAGCATGGGGGCGATTTTTCCTGTCTCCTGCACCAATAGTAATCGAGCACCGCTCTGGTGACAACGGCACCCGACCCCGAGTTCAGGCACGAACCGAAGGCAGCTATTGCGCTGCTGCTGCTGCTACTGCTGCTACAGCTTCTTCTTCTTTATCTTTTTTTTGATATGCTTTCATTTTGTTCATCACATTTTGCACAATTTGCTGCCTATGTAAAGCGTTAACGTACATACATATGTATGTATGTATTTATGGCTGTATTTATGTATGTATCTGCTCATCTTCAAATGTTGAGATACTTTTTGCCTGAGATATACATACATATGCATGTATAAATATTTTGCTATCAAGAACTATATTTACATGTTGTATGTATGTATGTATGTATGTATGTATGTATGCATATGTATGTATATACTAAGCATACTTTAGCTAGCTGACGCTTTAAACCTCAGATCAAATATCGTGTAATACAAGGCGTAAATTACCAACTCTTTAAACTGAACTTGAACACTTATTAAAGTCGTTAGATGACCAAATCGTGAAGCACAAATGGGAATTTCCATTTGTTACAAAACTCTTAGACTCCCCATTATACCATATTATTATAAATGACAAGCTTTAACAACTAACTTAAAGTATTTTAATTGCTTTAAGGAAGTTCTTATCAATTTAAGAAATTTTTCCATATTTATTTATACACCTTAGTATTAGTTAAATAAATAAAATTGAAAATAAATTTTATCATAATTATCTTAATAGTATTAAATAAGTACTTTTCAAAATATAACAGCAAAAAACTTTAAAACACGCAGGAGAACTATTTTTGTTTCGTTTCTCTCTTAGTCTGAGAGTTTTGCCTTGAGTAATTCGCGTTATACTCTCTTAAAGGAGACTTATTTCACGAGTGATACGATAGACGCTCGCCCAGTGAGACTTATTTCAGAGTTGGAGATCTCAAAAGGCCAATGCGCAAAGCTAAACTCAAATCCCATAAAAAATTAAGTAAAAATTAAGTTTTTTATTATGATAAGTTTTATAAAATGATCTAATTATCGATTTTCAATAGATGTCGATAGACCTGCGTTTACTATCCTATAGACTACCAAAATAGTGAGCGAAATCTTTTCATGCATCGTTCAATATAAACTCGAGTATTTAGCTACAACTCGTATCATTAAGGACAATCCCAATTCTGTCAGCTTGAGTACCGGGATCACATTAGACTTTAATTATATTTCGATCAAGTAACGATATTTCTATTAGAGTACGACTTTTGGGCTCTGCGGTTGGGCCCAGGTGGGAATTCGGCTTTGCTTTTTTGTCCGCTCAAGTGGAATTCTGACTTGTTGGTGTTTGTGGCACAATCAAAAGGTCGTCAGCGGCGAGTCCCGGAGGTGAGACGAATTGTGAAATGGAGTTGGCTATTAGGGGACAAATGGAAATATCTTCTATTGGCAGTCAACACTTTCGTTTCACTTCCTTTCACTTCACTTGAGAGATACACGCGTTTTGGATCTTTTTGTATTTTGTTTTTGATTTTTGATTTTCTTGCTGGTTTCATTAATCAAAAATTGCCTTTATTCAGCTTGAGATAAATAATTGCTATCTTATTATGCCGATTGTCGTTGCTGTCGCCGCCATCGACCCTCGGCCCTTGGCCCCCGATCCCTGGACCGTCAGCCCCTCGCCTTAGCCCGCTGTCGAAGTTCTTTATAAACAGCACGGCGCCCTTTGTGAGTGCTGCACGAATCGAAATCGAAATCGAAATCGATCAATCATTTTTCACACTTGGCCCAGCATCCAGCGTCAAGTGAGAGAGGCCGCCGAGCCATGTGGTGTGCACAGACACAGATACAGATACAGACTTGTATCTATAGCTGAGTACAGGTACATAGATACAGTTAGAGCATATATATATATAGATGTAGATATAGATATAGATATAGATATAGATATAGATATAGATATAGATATAGATATAGATATAGATATAGATATAGATATAGATATAGATATAGATATAGATATAGATATAGATATAGATACAGATATAGATATAGATATAGATATAGATATAGATATAGATATAGATATAGATATAGATATAGATATAGATATAGATATAGATACAGTTGCAGATGCAGATGCAGATTATGTTTCCTTCAGATTTCGAATTCGAGTTCGAATTGTCGATTGTACTTGACTTCGTGTCAATAAATCGTTTCAGTTCTTTTTTAAAATACAATTTACGCCGACACAAATGATATTAAAAATCCATTAATAATCCACAGCGACGCATCGATTGCGTCGGATTCTTTTTTACCTCAATGCTGGAGTGTGCGTGTGTGTGTGTATGGACAGTGCCTACTCGGCCCGGTAACCGCCCTCGCCCCGAGACAGAGCGACAAAGGCCATGGGAAACCTCTGGCATTATCGCTGCCGCAGCCTCGATCTCTGCGCTCTAGAAAATCGCCCCAGACAAAGGCGTCACAAACATCTCACATTTAATTACATTTTCCGTGCACTCGCTGGCCAGCTCTGCTCGCTGGCCACGCCCCCTCAGCAGCCCGCCAAGGAGCTGATATTTGTTTATTTATCGAATTTAATTATATCATAAAAATCATAATTTGTACAACAGTTAGCCCCAAGGCTAAGCATACAAAACTTTTCCCTAAGCCAAATCATGAGAAAATTCTTAAAGCTGAGCATTTTTTTTTTTGTTCTCTTCAAGTTTAATTGGCTTAGTTTAGGGATAAACCAAGTTCATATGAAAGGTTCTCTGTTAACTCAGAGTTAAGTCAAGGCAAGATTTGTTTGCTGTTTAAGTTTATGAATTGAGCTTGACCGTACAAACCAGTCAGAAGATGTTGTTTGGCTAACTCCGTTAATTAACTGATTATGTAATGAATGTTTGAGTTTTCTTATTACTTTAAAGCTGTTCTATATATTAGATATGTATCGGATTTAAGAGAAGGTTCATCGAGTCTAATTTGAATGTATTGATATATTAAGCAGAAGACGCTTAAAATCATTTTTTAGCGATATTTCTGATCAATTCTTACTTGTGGTCCTTTAGCATTAACTCAACTCACAGATCTGCTCACTTGGAATCATATAATATAGTCAGCTCTGAAGTCTCCAAGCTCTCGAAACATTTCATTCTCTCACTAGCAACGTCTTTTTTAATACATATATAATAGCTTACAGCTTGATAAGAATAAACTTATTTTTAAACAAGTAAGAAGGCTCGAGTCGAGACGGCTCGACTACGAGATACCCTGAACCCTGCAAAAAAATGAATGCTCTTCTTCTTTAAACACTTATGAACGCGCGTTCTGCTAACTGCGCAGTTGCTGCCGTGGCTTGGGGTTGGGTTGGACTGAACTTCGGACGCCTATAACTCCATTTCTAGATGAACGATCTTCAGAGTAGATTAGGAGTATCTAAATGTATCTATTCGCCAAATGGCAAGTCTCTAGCATTGGAAATGCGTTTTTTTTCAAATTGGTGGCGAAGGGGGCGTGGCATCCAAAATCTACGTATCCATAATATCTAACTAAATATATAAATTTGCAGTCTCCAGCTCAAACGCTGAAGAAGTTATGCTCAAAAAACCTAAAATATGGAAACGAATGTTCGATTTTTATTGATAATTTGGAAATGGGATGACCTATCGAAAAAACAATCAAGAATATCGATAATTTGTACATAAAAGTAATGTTTACTGATTCAATTCTGTTCAAAATTATAGACACAATTTTGTTTAAAAAATTTTTTGTTTTATTTTAAGTCTAATAAAAACAGAAAAACAATTTTTTTGCTCCTGTTAGATATAACATTATCGCTTCTTTGAGCGTCGTTATAGCCGGATTCTACTGTATATACAATATTTTTATTAATTATACTTTAAATATATCAAATATATTTGAATATGAAATTTCTTTTCTCTAGCTACAAATCTAACTAAAGCTTAAAGGCCAAGACAAATGCAAGAGCTGTCAGCGACCACGCCCATTTGGTAATTTTTTATAGTATTTTATATACATATACTTTTTCGAGAATAATCTCTTTTATTTTTGTTTTATTTTGTAGAATTAATATTGTTTTTCTTAATATTATTTTTTAAAATTTTTTATAAGATTAAACTTTTCTTTAGTAATTATATTTGATTTCTTTATTTGTGCATGATTTTAATTCTATTCAAAGCAATTTACTAATAGAATCCAATAGATATTTATATGCATATGTATATAGATATTTGCTTGAGCTAATCAATTAGCATTGCGCAGGCCAAGACAAAATATTGATTTAGCAACTTGATGCTCGCTTCGTTCAGGTGGGCTTGAAATTCGAAATCGAAATTCTTGTTAGTGCCAAGAGCCTGAGCAATGTCCTTCTCAATGGCTGGCCCTTGGCTCTGGCTCCGGGTGTGGCTCCGGGTCTGGCTCCGGGTCTGGCTCTGCATCTGACTGGGGATCTGTTTCTGTTTCTGTCTCTGCAAATCCAAAATGGAAGAGATTTGTTTACACACTGCCGTCTGCCGTCTGCCGTCTGCCTGGGCGGTTGGGCTGCCAAATATGCGAATTAAGCACTGGGTAACTAACTGAGAACGGGTGGTTGAGTGGTTGAGTGGGTGAGCGAGGCTCTCAGTTCAAAATGGAAAAACCGTTCTGCATTGGTCGCTGGGTCACGCACATGGCAATGAGCATTGTGTAATGGATAATGGTTATGCACACACACACACACACACACACACGCGCACATTGAACCGCTGCCTTTGGGTTTGGTGGTGCAATTATCGCTCAGCGCCCTTCAAATATTTTCTCAATGAATGCGTGAAATCTGCGCGAGTTTCTGTCGATGTCTGAGGCTGAGGCGGAGAGTTGTGCAATAGCAAAAAAAGAAAAAGAAAAACAACAAAATTGTACTCCCAGGTAGCTAGTTTCCATTGTTGCCTCGCGTTGCCATGAATATGTGGCACATAATGTGCCCAATAATTAAGTGAAAGGGTTACAAACGGGCTTCATGAGAACTTTGGCCGGTGCCGAGCGAGCGACCGGGTTTCGGTGATAAAATGTTGCTCGAGCAAAAGGGTTTGTCGAGCAATATGTCGTCGAACAATTTCATAATGGCCGCGACCCATAAAAATTGCCAGCTTTGCGAATGGGATGGCTGGCTGCCTCTCTATACAGCTGAGTAATCAGGTAAGGAGCATAGAACGGATGCAGCATGCACGACTATATATATATATATATATATATATATATATATATGTGTGTGTGTATATGTCTGTATATGTAGGTAGTTCAATGACTATGCCGCGCACACACACGTCCATCAAGGAAGCTCAATAAAAGTAAGCACCCAAGGCAGACGTAAGTACGAAACGCGAAACACAATAAAAACTGCGCTGCAGCGCACGCTTCATACAAAGTACAAACAGGATCGAGATAATGCGCTGCATTGTACAGGTACTTAACAGTATCACACACACACACACACCCATACACACACATGTGTGTGTGTGTGTTTATTAATTTATGAGCCTATCATCAGCGACATAAACTCAACAATGAACCTTTGCTGCCTCTGCTCTGTTTGCCTTGTTTTATGCGCAGATCTGCTTAAATACACAAATCTAAACTTGAATATTCGATAAATATTAGTTTTGGAAATTTATTAAAATATATGTATATTTCTGGCCTATTTAATATTTCTTCTAGTTAAATGCAGCGCTGCAGCAGCTGAGGGCAAACTGAAAAGTTCTTGAAAGCTCGGCATTCTGCTTCGGCTCAGAATTTGTTTTGAATCAATGTAAATGATTTGAAATAATAAACAAAGCTACTGTTAATAATTAAACATATATATAAATTATACACATTATATATATCTATAATATATATATGTATATATAAGTAAAGCGAACTTTGTGTTTTTGCTCAGATTCTTTATTTATTTTGAGATTTTGTTGAACTCATTCTGAAAAAGGATTTTTTAAAAATCACAAAGTTCGCATTATTTTTTTAGACACATCTCGTATTATACAGTTATATGCACATATTTGTTTGTTCCCATTGAAAATGTATAATGTATAATGGTTTTGTGAAAATGTATGTAACATGCAGAAGGAGACGTCGCAGACCTCATAAAGTATATATATTCTTGATCAACATACAAAAAAAAGTTGATCTAACCCTGTCCGTCTATCCGTCCATCTGTCCATCTGTACGTCCGTCCGTCTGTCCGTCTGTTCGTCCTTCCGTCTGTCCGCTCGTATGTCCGACCGTCCGTCTGTCCGTCCGTATGAACGTCGAGATTTCGGAAACTACAAAACCTAGAGGCTGAAATTTCACATGAACATTCGTATGTTGGTCACGCAGGACGAGTCCCATTTTCTCATTCCATTTCCAAATTATCGATAAAAAAATCGAAAATTTATTTACATTTCTTACGTCTTTTGGGCATAACTTCTACATCGTTTAAGCTAGAGACTGCAAATTTATAAATTTAGTTAGATATTATGGATACGCAGATTTTGCAATTTTTAAATATTGGATGCCACGCCCCCCCCCCCCCCCCCCCCCTCGTCTACAATATGCAAAAAACGCATTTCAAACATTAGAGACTTGAAATTAGGCAAATACACATATTTGGATGCTATTAATATATGCTGAAAGTTTTATGAAAGTTTTCCATTCATCTAGGAGAATGGAGTTATAAGCGTCTATTTTTGTTTTATTGATGAATATCTTTTGAGAAAAAATCGATGTAATTATATGTAATTGTAATAGTATATATATGATATGAATAATACATATAAAAGTTCTATATAGAGAGCTTAAATATTTTTTTTTTATTATTTCAGATTGATATTTATAATATAAATTCATTTAACTATATTCTATATATATATATACATTCTTTTTTATCAAATGAAAATAGATTCCCCCTGAGATAAATCCACATTCAATGAGCTCAATGAGCGCAATAAAATTTTATATATAATTTGCTGTAATAATTAAATATGTTAAATTTGATATGCTCAGCGCATGTGGGTGGGCTAGATTTCTTATTAAAGAATACAACAAAAATCTATTATCTATATCTCTTATCTAACTCTTGATGCACTATCTGCGGGCATCTATTGTTGCTGCCAGAGCGGAAATGCATCAAGCAAATATTTTTTGTTTTTGTTTTTCTCTTTTCGCTCTGCTTCAATTTTAATCTGTATGAAAACGTCTGCAGCAAATCATGAAATCATATAATATTTGGCCAGATTGAGCAACTGAAAGAACAACTGCAACTACTGAGAGATTTGATGGCAATGGAGAGAAAGGCCCAGTTACAGATATCTAAACAAGCAGCAAAATGTTCCATTGTTGTTGCTGTTGTTGCCCATTGTTGTTGTTGTTGTTGTTGCTGTTGCAAACATTGTCTGGCTGTCAGTTGTAATTATGGCGTAATTGCGCATTGTTAGCAGTGGATAATCCTTGAACAATATCGACTTTCGATCTCCATCTTGGGTTTCGCACAGCCATTGCCGCTATCAAAGCCAAAGGCTGTCAGCGGCCACGCCCATTTGGCAATAGTTTTTTTTTTAAAGTTAGTTTTTTTCTTTACATAATAAATTTGTTCTAGAATATTTCATGTTGTATTTACTTTATATTTAGTATTTTTTTTAAATATTATTTATTATATTATTTATTTATTTTATTTTTATAAATATTTTTTGTTAATGTTAATTTCATATTTATATTTCTTTCTTTTTTTGTATTTATAAATATAATTTTAAATATTATTCTTTTTTTTAATATCATTTTATTTCTTATTTTATTACACTTTTAAATTAATTTAAATCTTTATAATTTTTTTACATTTATATTTATTTTAGTATTTATATTTTATTTCTTAGTTTATTACATTTTTAAATTAATGTAAATCTTTCGATGAACTTATTTGATTTTATATTTATATTTAAATTTATTTATAAAATATTCTATTTCTTATAATATATTTATAAATATATATTATTTTATTATATTTTAAACTTTTTTAAATTGTATTTAATTTTTAGTTGAACCCTATTCTATTAATAATTTAAAATAAATATTTCGTTTATATTTTATAATAATATTTTATTTGTTTTCAATTTTTTTTTTTTTTTTTATCTCTCTCTAGTTCTACATCTCTCCAGTTACACATGCCACAGTTCGCCAAAAATTTGTCAAAGAGCAGTGCAAAGTTTTTGAGCCAGGGAACTATAAGTTTTCGCGTAGCCTCAGTGCTCGAGCTACTTATTAAATGATGTATATATGAATAATAAATTAGTTGTTGGCCAATGCGCAAAACATAAATATTATGTAAAACGAACGAGTATTTGGCAATCAGTTATGCCCGACTGCCCAATGAATGCAGAGATCGATTGCAATAGTTCAAATTAATTCATTTGCAGCTCTCGAGTGCATTAGAATTTTGTAACTGATTTATTTAATTATTTTTTATACTCTAAATCAATTGAAAATCTGGGAATTAGTGTTTAAGGGTTTTGTGAGAATGTATGTAACAGGCAGAAGGAGACGTCGCAGAGCTCACAAAGTATATACTATATACTTGATCAGCACAAAATCAGTAAGTATAAGTGAGTAAGTAAGTTGATTGGGCCCTATCCGTCTGTCCGTTCGTCGTCGAGATTTCGTAAACTTGAAAAGCTAGAGAGCTGAAATCTCACATGAATGCTCGTATATTAGTTACGCAGTACGCGTTTATTATGTTTTCTTTTTCGATAACTCAACGCATTTCCAAATTATCGATAAATTATCGAAAATTCATATACTTTTTTAAAGTTTTTTTTTATCATAACAATTTATATATAATTTATATTAATTACTTGTGTGATTTTTGCTCTTTACATCTTGAAATCTTTCTGTTCTCAGAGAACGTGAAATGTTGTAAGATTGTTAAGGCATTTTCGCTTTGCTGCCGTCTCAAGTTGCTCAATCTAGAATCTATGCTTATATAGCTCCCATATGCTTATAGCACTCTCTATTTCTCTATCTCTCTCTATATGTATGTATGTATGTAGTGTACAGCTGTTTATGGCAACTAAATTAAAGTTGCCAGCAGCTGCAAGTCGAGTCGAGTCGAGTCGAGTGAAAGGCTTGCCGCTTAGATTGATGTAGAGTTCTGACAGTTGAGGCAGAGTGCTTGAGTTGACTGTAACAGCAGACGATGTGGATTAGGAATTAAATGCGCATATAAAAAAAAAATATATATATATATATAGATATATGACTAAATATACTTATATATGCTTTAAATATCAAAGAGCAGCAGTCAAGAGCGAGCATAGAAATTTACGAAAAACGTCCTTCATTTTGTGAGCATATGAATATATATATAATATATATATAATATATATATATATATTTGTATACATATATAAATATATATATTTATATATATATGTATTCCTATGCATATCTGTGTGTGCGTTTACTGTACTGCGTTGCATTGCATTGCCATGCCGCAATTCGCCGTTCGTTTGCCCTGTGCATGCGCTAGCCACCACTTGAGTTCACCCCTAAAAATGTTTTTCATCTTCTGTGGCACTCATCTCAGCTCTGCATCCATGTCGCGGTGCATAATTAAAAACTGTAAACCACACAAATAATCCCTTGATAGTAGCATAGACAACAACAGCAACACGTTGTCCGCGAACAATGGACATGTATCTGGGGTTGTTCCATCATTATCAAATGTGAGGATAGCTGAAAGCTGTGCGATCTGCCATTAGATGGTTTTTGTGACTACATTTAATGTCAGTCTCGCATCTATCAAGAGGACTCTACACACACACACACACACAGTTGTAGAGTGAGAGGGTGCAGCCTTCTAATGTTTTTTGATAGTTGTACCGACCTATGGGCAATTATATTACGCCCCTGTTGAAAAACCTACCCCAAAGAATTCATAATTATTACTGTGATGTGTGTGTGTGGGTAGCTTCTCAGCTTTGCATATGTGTGTGTGTGTGTGTGTGTGCACGAGCACTGAGTAAATAAAATCAAGTCCACTTTAAGGGATTAAAATCTGTTGTCATTAGCATTCATATATAAAATGGAGTTTTCGATTAAATCAAGCTACAATTGACAGAGATATGAGAAATAATATGATATAATATAAAAATATATATATATATATTATGATATAATATATACATAGTGAATATATAATTGTCATATATTTAAGAAATAATATGATATAGTATTTAAACCTTCCGTATCTGAAAATTTTTGATATGTATTATGCTTTGTCATCGACATTTTTATATAGATAAAATTACCAAAGATTGACAGAGATCTGGTAATATATTAAGATGACTATATTCTATATTTTTTCATATTTTAAACAAATTTCATTTGCCTTCGATATATATATTCTCCCATCAGACATTTGAGGGGAGAACACAACCTACGTAGCTGCTACGATTCAGTTTCTATTCGAATGAGACAGAGTTTAGATGTTGATCTACTAAATTGTTACTAAATTATATAAAATGCAATATTTCATTGAACCCAAGTTGTCTCCACGTGAATATAACTCAGTGCCCCTAATAACTAGTCTCTTAGTGTGGCAACGCTTAACGTATATTGTATATGATATAGAGCTAAGTAATATAAAGTCCACATCTATCTCTCATATCTATTATATATTATTATATATCTCAAGTAAAACATGTAAAAAAAAAATAATATATATATATATATATATTTTTTTTTTTTTCTCTTTTTCCTGAACAGAGCTTAACTGTCTAGCTCTTCAATGAGCTCTTTATACTTTTTATGCTTCATCTCTTTCTCTTTTAATAATCGTTTCTCTTTTAGTAGAGTACTGGAACAAGTTTAAACCGATATCAGTAGATAGAATGACCTAGTACTAGAGATCATATATATGAATGTACTCTAAATACTTACCAAAATCACATACAGCTCTACTATTAATGCATTTCAAATATAATCTCTCTTACAATAGTCGAATTGAGAGTTAGACGGACATTGCTCCAAACTAATATACGCTTTTCACTTTGTAAACGTATAAAAATAAAATAAAATAAAAACAATTTCAACTATCTAAGAAAATTCACAAAAACCTTTTCAGACATCGATAATATTTGATTTAAAGTTAAAATTTAGTAAAAATTTAATTAAGCTTAAAAATACTTTCAGACTCCAAATCAGATTTTAAAGTCTTTCAGCTCAACTATGCAGAGATGAAAGAGGAAATACAGTGCTTGACCAGAGGAGAAAAACTTTTGCAAGTTTTCCAATGCAGTGGAAATTGCAGTAGCAAAATTTGCGCTAAGGACATGGCCTAAGCCTATTTCGCTATAGCAGGAGATGCGGCTAAGTGCATGAAGCAAAAAAAAAAAAAAAAAGAGAGAGAGAGACAGAGAGAGAGACAATGGGTGGGGGTGAGATTGAATGGAGGAGTTGGGGCAGCGACAAGAAAAAGTATTAAAATTTGTAAGCGAATTCATGAAAATTTCCTTCTGGGAATTCATTAGCGTATGGAAGGAGGCAACCAACAGCAGCAAGGACGCAAGGACACAAGCACAATGCTGCCCAGGACAGAGCGCGGTGAGTGTGGGGGCTGAAAGGGGTAGTCGAGAGAGAGAGAGAGGGGGGTTCGTGAAGTTGTCTTCTATTATGTTATTCTATGACCGTGCCGCCCGCTGTATCTAATTTGGCCATATTATGAATTTAACCCTTTCGTGTTTGCTGGATATTTAAACAACTGTTTGCACAAAAGTTTAGCCAGAAGGTCGGCCAAAATTGAAGCTGCTGATGCTGCCACTGCTGCTCATAATTTCTCCACCTTCGAAATTGATTCCCCGTAATGCGTATACCCCGAAGCGCTGCTACAGCTCCTGCTGCTGCTGCTGCCCCCGCTTCCTGCTGCTGCTGCTGCCCCCGCCTCCTGCTGCTGCTGCTGCTGCTGCTGCCCCAAAACAGGCCGCCTTAGACGCCTTGTCTACGTTGTCTGGCAAAGTCTGGCGTTGTGTTTGTCTGCCTGAAAGTGAACTTTGCTCTGGCTTTCTCTCTCTCTCTCTCTCTCTCTCTCTCTGTTTCTCTATTTCTCTCTGTCTGTCGCTCCATCGTGGACCATACGGCTGGCCTAGCCTTGGCGCTTGTTCCGTTTCATTAATGGGCGACCCATTACCGTGGGGTATTCCAGCGATGTTTTTCATTTACTTTGCCCTCGTAGTTTTCTTTGTTCTGTTACGACTGCAGCCGATTCTTAAGGCTTTCAAGTGAACACTCCGCCAGGATTTGGCACTGCGACTTTTGCTAGCTGCCTTCTGCTAATGATGCCTTTTCCAGCAATTTAATTGTTAAACAATGAAAACGCTTTTGATTACAAGAAAAACAATCGTCGCACCGCAATTTTTGTTTTGTTGAAGGCGAACGAACTTCGTCTGCCATGCCATCCGAGAGCTTTCTTGTTGGAGAAGATGTTTCATCGTGTTTGTCCTTGTTGTTGTTGTTTTGGTTGCCGTTTCGGTTTGGCCCTGGCTTGGCCTCAGGGAACGGCAGGATGTTTATTAATTTTTACCTGAGGTTATCTATTTGTCGCGCTATGTTTTTATTCAGCCCTTTTCCGCTTTCTTTTTTTTTACGGGGTTGAACCAGGTTCGGTTTGGCTTTCCTCCTGCTCCTTCTGCTCTTCGCTTCTTATTCTGCATCTTCCTTTTCGAATTTTTTTTTATTTTGGCTGCGCCGCAATTTTCATGCTCATTAAATAATTTCAGCGCATCAAAGTTTTTAGCTGCCTGCCGCCCCAGCATCTGGCCGTAGCAGGAGTCGTGGAGCTGCTGCGTCTTGGGCCTAGGCTGGGATGACGGAAAAGGCGGGCGTTAAAAAGTTTTTATTGAAAGTTGTAATTTAAATTTATTAGGTTTCACATTTTAATTAATGCGCACTTCTTGCTTGCTCTCTCTCGGTCGCCCTCACACTCTCTCTCTCTCTCTCTCTCTTCCTTCAATACCTGTTCCTGTTGCTCCTCCTGCTCCTGCTCCATTTCCTTTTGCTGTTCCATATGCCCAATGCCTGTCCCCTCCTAAATCAATTTCAAACTCAATTCCTCTTCTTGTTGCCACGACAACGCAATTATCTCTGGACATTCGCTCACAATTGAACTCTGCGAATCACCTTTTGCTCTTTCCCCTGTCACATTTCAAGCATTGACTACATGATTATCGGAACTTATTATTGAAGTTATTTTATGTATTATTTCGATTCTACTTTTAAAGCTATTGAGTTTTTCTTGATGTGAGCCACGTTGCAGCTTTGCAGATTTTGATAGCCAGTGCAGGCCTCATAAACTATTAACTCTCTCTCTATATTTATCTTTCTAATTCTCTATATCTCTCTCTTTCTTTCTTCTCAATCTCTCCACCATTCTATCTAAATATCTATCTCTCTCTCTATTTCTCACTCTGTCTCTCTCTCTATTTCTCACTCTGTCTCTTTCTCTATTTCTCACTCTCTCTATCTCTCTATCTCTCACAATATATCTATTTCTCAGTCTTTATCTATATTTCTCAATCTATCTCTTTCTCTATTTCTCACCGCTCTCTCTTCATTTTCACCTTTATTTCTTTCTCCATTTCTCTTTTTTTTTCTATCTCCCTCCCTCTCCCTCCACATAGTATGAAAAACATTTCTATATCTTCTCTATCGCACTCTAACATTTCTCTCTCAATCACTTTCTTATTACTTTTCTCATACTATTCTTTTTGTCTATCTATCTATTCTCTATCTTTCTCTCTCTCTCTCTCTCTAGAGAGAGAGAGAAATCTCTTTCTCTCCCCCTTCCCCTCAATGCTTTTCTCTCTCTCTATCTTCCTTTTTCTCCTTCTCTTCCCTTCTATGCTTCTCTCTCTCTCTCACTCTGCCCTTTTCTCTTTCTCTCCCTCTTCCCCTCTATGCTTCTCTCTCTATTTATCTCCCCCTCCCTCTCCCTTTCTCTTTTATACCTTGACTTTTGCAGTCTCAGTCAATCAACTTGGTCTTGTCATTAGTGAAAATCTCGCACTCACTCGAACAAATACTTCCATTAGAGTTGAAAAGCACATAATTCGCGCGATATACTTAACACTGATGTAAACAGTAATTCAGAGCCATTGTTAACTCTTTCTTGTCTCATAAATACAAGTTGTGCTTCAATGCGATTTTTTTGCGCTATCCCAAAACGAGGCCACTTTCTTCTGTAGACCAACAATATTATGAGCAAACTAAAAGATACATAAATACATAGCTCATATATGTATATAGCTCTTAGTGGAGTGACAAAGTCTATAATGGATGTACGTGTGCCATTTGGTGTAATTGCTTGAAGGGGGCGACAACCGCCAAGTGCTCAAAAGGATCAAGGATTGCAGGATTGGCATATCAATGATTAACGAAATTATGCTGACAAGGTAGCGGCGAGAGCTACGACGACTCAGGTATTTATTAATACAAATTAAGATGTTATCGTCTTAAATTGAATTGAGTCAAGCGTTGCCCCCATCCCCCCGCTCGCCCAAAGCAACAAAATTGAGCTGCTTAATGTAGTCAAGGGAGGGCTCAAAAAAAAAAAAAAAGAAGACAAAACAAATATAAAAAAAAAGCACAAGGATTCACGCAAAGGACGCTCGAATTCCCAATGCCAAACAGCAAAATGCGAAGCAAAGCAAAATGGAACGAACTGAGCTGAACCTGAACTAAACTCTAGAGAACCGAAATGAACTGAAAGGAAGAGGAAGAAGAAGCAGAGGAAGAGCGAATTGTAATGCGAACACAAAAGTTCACAAATTAGCAAATTTGAGCAACTGAAGGAAAGAGAGAAGCAGAGACACACGCACACAAAAGAAAATAAACACAAATAAGACAAGGGAGCTAGAGAGAGATAGAGAGAGGGGGAGAAGAGTGGAGTGGTCTTTAGAGTGGGAGCAGCCGTGGGAGACGCACGGGAGTGGGCCACAATAATAAGGACATGCAAAAGGCGCGCACAAACACAAATGTTTTTTTTTTTTTTTTTTTTTTTTTTTGTTGGAAAATAAATAAAAAATGGAGTAAGAATTGAAACGTCGCCGCTGCCTGTCATTCGGGGACGAGCTTGATGACCGACAGCGGCAGGCAGCGCTAAGTGCCCCAAAAGGCAGAAGAAGCAGTAATAATAAAAAAAAAAGAAGGAAATTGAAGCAAATCAGTGGGGCGGTGGGCGGGGTTCAGGCAAAGTGAAAGCAGCAATAATAAACAATTGTGCGCTGGAAATCCGCGATTGTAATCCGCAATTTTTACGGCTTTTGTTGGCGCAGCACCGGAGACGGGAGACGGGCGGCAGGAGGCGGTAGGCAGGAGGCTGGTAGCCATACGGGTGGCAGCCTCAGCGTCACTTCCGTCACCAGGCGCTGGCTATCGTCGACACCATCTTTATTATAGTCTTTTTTTTTTTTCTTCCTTTTTTGCTGTTGTTTTGTTCAAAAACAATCGCAACGCAATCTGGCAACAAATGTAACGGCTATAATACCACAAAAACAGTTAACTGACTAAGTGACTGCGGCTTGTATGCTGTGAGCTGGGGGCAGCTTTTGATAACAACAAGGACATACACAAACACACACACACACACACACACACAAACAGAGATATCATATTGTTTGCTGCTGCGCACCTGCAAATACAAATAAAAAATAAAAAAGGGCTAACAAAGCTGCATTGTCTCTTTCGATACATCAATTGTCGCTAGTCAAATGATTGCGATACAAAGAGAGGGAGAGAGCAAGGGGCGCTAGATAGATAGAGGGAGACAGCGTGTGTGTGTGGCAGACACATACACTGATTGAAATTCCAATTGCGATTTGAGGTTGCCTGCCTTCAATGGCGGTAAGGGCTGCAGCAACAACCACTCGGCGCTATAAATGTAATTTAACCCCATATGCCATTATGTCATATCAGAGCACAGCAAATACATGCAAAGCATGGGCATATGTGTGTGTGTGTGTGTGTGTGTGGAATATAGGAACACATCCATATAGGCATTATATTGTGCGCCTCGCAACCAATGAGAAGTACCCACCCGACGACTGCATCTGGCTTGAACGGGTTTCCACTGGGAAAACTGAACGAAAAATTATGTTAAACGAAAAATTCATTACTTGTCTTAATAATTAATTTATAAATATTAAAAGAAAATCATATTTAAGCTAAAAACTCTTTTGATATAAAACCCTAATGAAAATATAATAGGAGTATAATTGGATTTGTGTGAGAAAATAGAGACAAGAGATAAAATAAACAAACAAAATATTTTCTATCATAATAGCTCAAAAATCGATGATATCATATTCCTAATATCATATTATATATATTCTTCATATAATCTATATAATCTTATATGCTCTTAGACTATAGCCAAAATATTCTCAATCAAGTTTCGGCTAGTATAAATCTGAATTGAGTGATATTTACAATATTATATATTCAATATGATTTTGCATTCAAGTATTATTCAGGCAATGCAACTTGTGCGAAGTCGAAAACTTTCTTAGGCTAAAAATAGTATAATAAAAATAATATAATACAAATAAATATATATTCATTTGGGTGTGTGTAAACGTGCGTGTCGTTAACACCAAAGACTGAGAGAGAAGGAGAAAGGGAGAGGGAGAGAGAGAGAGAAATGTGCTTTTGACACGAGAGCGTCCATTATAAGCGATACTAAATTGGTTTGTTTCTTGCTTGTTAAAATATAATCGTGACTGGCCGTGAATCGGAATTGGAATAACATTTCTCTCCAGCTGCGTACAGCTGCTTGCTCGAGTTACGCCTACCCGAGCCAAACCCTCTAGACAAGTATAAGCAGTTGGGTTATGCTAAGGTTGTTAATAGGTGTCTATATACATATGTATGTATAGTTATTTATATAGTCCTATATGCATACATTGATCATTTGAAGTCTCCAGGGTTTGTGGTTTAAAAACTGGATGCGTTTATATGGCTGGATTAACAGACGAACGGACAGCCGGATAGACAGACGGACGGAAGGATAGACGGAGGAACAGTCGGAGTGACAGTCGAACGGACAGATGGACAGACGAACGGACAGACGGACGAACGAACAGACGGTTAGACGGAATGATAGACGTACGGACGGACAGACGAAAGGACAGACAGACGGACAGACGGAAGAGCGCATAGACATTAGGACAGAGACAATTGAAATTGACTCTGCTCGTCAGCCTGATCATGCCAATCATATGTAGTACGTTTACATCATATATACATTATGGAATCTACCACGCCTACTTCTGATTTAATAATATGAATGATAATAATAATATGAATGAATATATATTCATTCAAAGCAACTAAAAAGCCAGCTAGCAGTAAAAGTTCCGATCAACCCTTCGCCAGAGATGCTGAAGACTGGGAATTGCTTATAAGGCGAATGCGTAGTGCTCGCTCTGCATATGCCGCACTCATGTGAAATCGCACTGGCACTTGAACCAATTCAAATTGCGCAATGATGGAACATCCTGCTCAATCTGAAAGGACCTGAACCTGGAGTTGCTCTGCTTGGATTGGTATTGGGGCTGTTGCTGGGGCTGGGGCATGAGTGTTAAGGGGGTGTGAAGGCACCCTTAGCGCGCTCATTGGTGAGTCAACTGCGGATTAATTAAATACTCATATACAAAATGTTTGGTCGTGTGGCATAAAAGGACGAGCGACGAAGGCCGCCAGTCCGCTCTACATGAATAAAAGAAAAGTGTGTGGGCCCGTTGAGCAGGACGTGGCCAATGCCATTGTTTTTTTTTTTTTTTTTTTTTTCTCTCTCTCCTCGCTCTCGTTTATTTTTTAACTCAATGCACAGCAGTCGGTCAGCACAATGGGCAGGCAGCAGTAATACATATACATATATAGAGATTCTCCACAATATAGTAGCTCTAGTCTATACATACACACACATACAGATATACATATGAATTCCAATTATGTGTATGATTTGCAGAGTTGGCAAATATTTGCATGCTTTTACCTTTCAGATGCAATTTTGTCGGCTTCTTTTATATGGACATTTGCAGCGAGCGATGAAGGAGTGGGTGCCATGAATGCGAGCACTCATACTTGAGACGCAGACACAGAGGCAGACATACATATGTACATATATGTATATATATATATATGTACGTATGAATGTGGCTGCATACTTTGCTGCAACGACTTGAGTTTTGCCAAATTTAATTATCTTACTCGAAGTCATTCAACAGTATTTGTTAGCTTTAACTCGTTGGCTATTTGCTTGCTTAAGCTTACAGCAGCTGTTGTCGATGTCCTAAGTAAATCATTTTTAAAGAATTCACTCGCTCGTTGTTACTCGTTAGTCTTCAACTCGTTTGCTTTAAACGGAATTCTCAGTAGTTATGCTAGATGTCATACGGAAAAAGGAACGAATTCGCTGGAATTTACTCGCTTAACTTTAACTTTAACTTAAATTTACTTGCTTGTTTTTAAATAAGAATTGCTGAAGCTTTTCTAAATGTGAGATAAAAGAGCTCTAGCTAATGAATTCACTAGAACTTACTACCGAGAGCTGACTTTCGCTACTCGTAACTCGTTTGCCTTAACTAGTTATTTTTCTTCTGATATTAATTCTCAATAGCCACATTAAATAGCATATAGAAAAGTTTTCACTAAAGCCTACTCGCTGCAATTTACTTGGTATTTACTCGCTGTAATTTACTCGCTCGTTATTACACGCTAATATAAAAGTACAAGTTTCTGTAGCTAGATTAAATGCCATACAAAAACTCCTTACTTAATAAGCTTGTTCAGACTTAATCGTTGTAGTTTAGCCACTCGCTACTCGCCACTCGCTAGTCGCTCATTACTCCTCCTGCTCATCTAGCTGTCTCTTAAACGTTATCACAAGTCCTTTCGATTCCTATACGAAAGTCCCAAATAGAGCTCATCTACTAGCTCAAATTCTCTCACTAACTATTTTTCTCTATAAATAAACTATTTCTATTATATATATACTTTTTTCACTACGAAACTTAACTATTGAATATCTTGAAATTTGAAGCCTTTGACATTTTCTAGTTCTCTAGACTTCTATCAGGCGTCACGCTTTAATTAGTATGAGAGCAAGAGGAAGTCCATTGTCTAGCAGAACTCTGATGAACTTTCTTAGCCACAAAATCAAATCAGTCAAACAAATGACAAAAACTAAGAAAAAGGCCAAGATGAAGCTGGTCGCGTTGCAATTGCTGCGGCGACGCGACGTTTCGAAAAGGTCTCAAATGTAATGGCATTCCGTGTCGGCGTGGTAAAAATCTTTTATAGCGACCGCTCTGATTCGGACCAAACCTGCAATTAGCGGCCTTCCGATGACACACAGACAGGCACACATATATATATATATATATATATATATATATAAATATGTATATATATATGTATATATATATGTGTGTATTTGGGTACGTGCTCTAAACCAATTACGGCAAAAGACTGACACGAGTTCCAAAGACTCAGACTTGTGGGCTTTTATTGTCCACATTAGTTACCCCAACCAGATCGTGCGCTTGACTCCATGCTACCCATGATGATCGCATTGATAATGACAGCTTCAGATTTAAAGTTGAACTGAATTAACTATACGATAGCTAAATACTCTACCTTGCTTAAAGAGTTCTACTGAAAGTTTTTCATCTAAAAATATATGTACTTTAAACTATAGAGATATTTCTTATAGATAATATCTTTATATATTATATAGACTCTCTTTCTTTTGCTCTATCTCTCTCTCATTCATTTAGTTAGTTAGTTAGTTAGTGTATTTGCCAAGTTATCGTCATGATCAACTCTTTCTCTATGAGTTTTCATCTCTTTTGTCGCTGGTTTTGTCGTTGGCTTTTTGACTTGATTAATTGGAGAACGTACTGGTGCTGGCATTGCTTTGTGTTTTTTTTTTTAGTCTACGGCCTTTTTACCTAATGCCTGCCAGGTGGCACTCATCGTCATCTTCGGTTTACCGCTTCCCTTCCAGCCTCAGCCTCAGCCTCAGTCCAGCTGAGCACTTTTCATTGATGTGTACCTTAATTATAACGCCATCGAGTTGCGTCATCATTTACAAGCGCCGCGCCACAAATCTGGCCAAGCGCATTAAAGGTAGTACTTATACATATAAATGTATATATATATGAGTATATAGAGTATATATATACAGTATGTGCATTGGGGACAGTGTATACATATTAGTGTATATATTGTAGGCGAAGTTCGAGAGCTCCCTTTGCTCATCCTGCAGTGGAAGAAAGATTTATTTTGTTATACTCTGAACTCATTGACCCAATTGACTCAATTTCTTATATTAGTTTTGTGAATATCTATGCGAAAGTCTGAATAAGAAGTTGTGGAAGAGTTTGTAGACCAAATATATTCTCGATCTGGGTGACGAGTTGAGCTAATGTAAATATGTTCATTTTGTTGTTGGTCTATATATCCGTCCGTCTGTTCGTTTGTCCGCCGGTAATTCTCTCTCTCTCTCTCTCTCTCTCTCTTACTCACTTTCTATCTCTCACTCTCCCTCTCTAACTCTTTAGCTACCACTCTTTCGCTATCTCTCTCCCCGCTCCCTCACTCTCTCCCTCTCTCTCTCTCTCTCTCTCTCTCTCCCTCTCTTTCTTTCTCTATCTGTCCCCCTTTTTATCACTCTCTCATTCTCGCCCTCTTTTTATCCCTCACTTCCTCTCTCTCACTCTATCTCGAACTCTATCTTCCTCTATCTCTATTTATCTCTATCTTTATCCTATCTCTCTCTCTCTCTATATATATATACACATATCTCACTCTATCTCTCATTCTCTCCCTCCGTTCTTACATATCTCTCTCTCTCCTTCTATCTATCTATCTCTTTATAGTTTTCTCCTTCTCTGTCTCTCTCTCTCCCTCTATTTTGCACTCTTTCACTTTCTCCCTTTCACTACTACAACTCCTACCAAGTATCTAGTAGTCAGGACTAGAGTCCTCCAACTAGTTTTCTTTATAAGTGATTCAAGCAGAATTTCATAAATTTCTAAATATATCCAAGAGACTTTTCATACGATCAAAAATCATAATAAATTGGTAGATTGGTTTTCTACAGAGCAGATTCTCTAACATCTAAAATTATTTAATAATAATTAATAAATCATATTTATACAAAATTAAAAAATTTTAGTTTAGCTTTGAGCCAAGGACTCGCCAAAAAAACATTTTGCTATATAAAAACTAAATTTTGAATGCATTTTTTTTAGCAATTTTTTCTGCTGGCATCTTAAGGAAATTCTGCGTGTAGAACGTAAGCCTAAGACAATTATAAATAAAGCGCTGGACGAACAATAAAACAAAACGAGAATCCACAATGCAAATCCCATCAAAATGGCAAAGAAACGCCGGGATTAGCCAAAGCTGAAATCAAGACGCAAATGCAAGGCAAGGGCATGCAAAGGGCGCAAGCAAAAGCAATAGCAATACCCGAACTGAGGCTAAGAGAATTGAGAATTGAGGAATTGAGAAATGAGAAAGGCTAACGCCGGATTTTGGATACGGCTGCTTAACAGCAAGGTAAACAACACACACAACAGCCGACACACAATGTGGCCAACAATGGCACAGTGTTGCGAATGAATAATTAAAATAATAGGTTAAGGCAGGTTGAACAAAGGCGCGCACAATGGGCTCAGGATCTGCATTGATCCTCGCTGGCTGCGATGCCCGCTGCCTGAGCCTGAGCCTAGCGCCATGCGCTTCGCACAACAAAGCAACTCTCTCTGTGTGTGTGTGTGTGTGTGTGTGTGTAAGGGCAACAGCACAGCAGGCCAAAAACAATGCAGCAAAGCGTTAAATACTGAAAAGCGAAATGGCAACTGGCAAGCGCAAAAGAGCATCATACGCCGTGCCCCTTGTTGGCCATGCCCAAGTCGATCCGTATCCGTGCAGAGCCGCGCTGAGCTGGGCAACGGACTACGGTAGCAGGCGGCAACAAAAGGCACAAAGGGCAAACACACAACTAATTATCCTATTCACATCAAGTGTGTGTAATTACTCTCGCTCGTACTCGCTCGCTCACTCTCTTTCGCTCTCCCTCTCTTTCACTCTCTCTCCTTTCTCTGCTTTGTCGGTGATATATGCGTGATCCTGACATGTCCTGCCAAGTGGCCAGCATATCCCTTTGCCTGCTGTTTTAATTTGCCGCTGCTGCTGCTGCTGCTGTTGGTACCGAAAGCCAATTACCGATTATATCTGCTGGCAACTTTAAACGCCGTCTCATCATTTTTGCAGTTGGCAGTTGTCAGTTGTCAGTTGTTAACTGTTTGCTGTTTGCTGTTAGCTGCTAGTGACACACACACACACACACACACACACACCACACACACACACAGACAGCGCACTGGCATCATCAAGCAACTGTCGCTGACCAGTCCGTCAGTCAGTTAGTCAGGCATCGAACATAAGGTAATCATCAATCAAAATCATAGCAGCACCTCTCTACCTGTCCAAATTCAAAATCCCAATACCAATAGCAATCCGCCATCCAAGTACGCTCAGCATATCGAAGACATCGGCCCACTTGTAAGCGCACTTTGACATGGTCCATGGGGCACATTGGGTGATCTGGCATGATTTTTCTACTCAAGATGAATCGGCCGGTTTGTTCGCACCCCGTCGATAAGCAGTTAATTATATTTATTCTCATCCTGTTTCTGTTTCAATTTTTTTTGTTCTGTTTTCTGTTTTCTGTGTTCGGTTTTCTCCTCTCTTACCTTTGGGCGTTTCTGTTCGGGCGGCTTCGCTTTGTGCCGCATTATTTCCAAGTACGCGTGTCTAGTTGCACTTTCCAGCTAGAGCGATATATAAGTTTTGTTCACCCGATGTTGCGGCGCCAGCAATGATTAATCAATGGCAGTCAATATCCACACACACAAACTTACACACACACACTCGCACACTCGATTGCAACAGTTATTGTCTCTAGTCATAGGTGTATGCGCTGTACTTTAAGGAAAACCGTATAAATCATAATTTCATTTCTAAATTGTAAATCGTCAATCAACATAATGAAATACATTTCGTGCCCTCAGAACTATTCAAGTCATCTACTGCAAATGAGCCAGCACTTTTGATCGATCAAAGACCAGAGACCAGAGACCATAGCCTCTCATACGCACACGCTCCCTCTCTCTCTCTCTCTATCTCTCTCTGTCTCTTTCTCTCTCTCCCTTGACATGAATTAAATTTGTTTATCTTTGGCAGATCAGCAAAGCTAACGAAAACTTTTCTTCACAAAATGAGATCATATAAAGTGCATATACTATATATGTATATACATATATAATTGATTTCAGATAAATTATTTTACATTATAAATTTTAACAGTTCCTCTTGTAGCACTAGAATAATCCATTTATACTATTTATATGCATATATTATAGATTTCTGTTAAATAATATATCAATTTTATTTTGTGAATATTATAAATCGGAACATTATTTCTTGTAGTAACAGAAAATTTCATACAGAAGTTTCAAAAGTAATATGAAATGTGATTTAGAGGCATTCAAAAATTGAAATATTGAAAATCTTACAGCAAATTTCTAAATTTATGAATTCCTCACACTTCATATTTCAGATTTGTGCTATAAATTTTTTAAAATTTTAATAATGAATATTTTATATCTAGTTTATAGATAGATTCTATAATATTCTTGAAGTATTAATAAAATAAGTAATATTTTGAAAATCATATTATATATATTCCCAAAAAAAACAACATTTTTTTTTCTTTTTGCAAAATTTTCGTTATCCGAGGTGTTCGCTAACCGTAGGTCCACTGTATAAATTGAGCTAACTGTATCAGCAACTGGTAAGTCTAAGGGATATATTCTCTTGACTCCTTTGCATAGTCCTTTGTCAAGCATGCTAAACTGTGAGTACAGTTCGCAGTGATATGCAATTGATTTGGTTTCTTTACGATGTCTCCGACAGTTAACTTTTACCATAATTCAGTCTAACTGAGGATATGCTAAAGTTTTGATATAGATTTGAGTTTGGATGTTTATGATAAACCTCATCTTAATCTGCTATATTTAACTCTCAAAGGTTTCGGAAGTGCTTCAAGTATCACTTCACATGTTTGGCTGATGGATCTACAAAATTCTATGTTATGCATTGATATATTCATAATTAATGTATGCCATTTAGTGAACATGTATAGACTTATATGTACATCTATATATATTATATTACACATGTATATACATATATATGTATATATATGTCATATTCAAAACTTGTACACATCTGGATTATGCGCACATTATGTTTAAAGCGAACAAAATAAAAAAGAAATGAAAAAAAAAAAAAAAGAAACCCCTTAATGAGGCAGCCATGTAACCCCTTGGTCGAATTCAGGTCTCTCTCATTCTCTCTAAATGGGTTACACCAGGCTATCAACCCAGCAATTTTGATGGTTTTATTAATAAATATTTTTCATTCGTAAGCGAAAAGGGATGGACGGGGCCACACCCCTTTTGCCAATGAGCTTCACTCGCATTCAAATCACTCAGTCAGTTTCAATGCAAAAAGGGTTAAGCTTAACATAACGAGAGCAGCATCAAACCATACTAAAATCACATCAAATTGCCAGCAGAACCTGAATCTAGGTTAGATGCATAAATCAAAGCATCAATTGAAAATTTGTATATAAAATTTGTTGAAATATTAATTAAATCTTTTATATATTTTTTAATTTTTTTTTATTTTTTTATTTAAAATATTTTAAAATATTTATTATTGTTATTATTTTACTTTATATATATATATATATATATATATATATATATATATATATATATATAAATAAATTGAAATTGTTTTAATAATTTTTTTATATTTAAAATATGTTGAAATATTTATTAAAATTTTATATAATTTAAATATGCTGAAAAATTTAGTAAATCCGTTATATATATATTTTTTTTGTATTTAAAATATTTAAAAATATTTAATAATGTTATTTTTTAACTTTTTGTATATAAAAATAAGTTTACAAATTTTTAAATATATTTTTTTATATTTAAAATATGTTTAAATATTTTTAAAAAATTTTTATAATTAAAATATGTTGAAATATTTATTATTTTAGTATTATTATTTATTTTTATTTTTTTAATTATTTATTTTGTAAATTTTTCGATATACACATATATATATATGAATTCTAAATTTTTATAAAATCTTATATTTAAAATATGTTAAAATATTTAATATTATTATTATTATTATTTTTTATTGATATTGTTTTTTTTTTTAATTATCTGTATATATATAAAGTTCCTCCAATACATCATATTCAGTGAATCCTGCTCAAGTGATGTGATTGCCTGCTTCCAAAATATATCAATAGATGGCGCTGTCATGCTGATCGTCGGGTTTGTGCCATTGATAATGACAGCGAACAAAAAAAAACAAATGTGACCAAATGCGAAAATTTATGTAATTGTCTTTTGCTCGCATGTCCTAGCTGAGGATATTCTTGACAAGTGTTGGTTAACTTATGCCTATAGAAATTATATATTTCTTCACTTTGAAAACTTGTTATAAATCAAAAACGAAATCAAAGATTTTGAAAATGTTACGACTGTTAAGCATGCATAAAGTAAGTAAACATGAAATCTAAATGAATTTCAATAAAAATAATTTTAAAATTCATCTGATGCAATTGAAGTGAAAATGCCTTTGATAAGCTGCATGCCGATAATCAAATTCAGCTTGAATAATCTCAGCTAAATCCAATATTGATTCAAGACAAATCTCTAATCATGCGCCTGGCTTTTGGCGTTAATTTTGCATGTCCTTGACAGGATTTAACTTTCTCTGTTGAACAGGTCTGACCTTTCCGCTGGTATAGTGGCCAGAGTGAAATAACAATATTATGATGGCATACAATGTCCACATGAATAACATCAAAGCCACGACTGATGCTGATGCTGATGTGGATGTGGATGTTGTTTATCTAAGGATAATGGATAATGTGTTTGCGTCTCTGGAATGTCAAAATAAAAAGTGTTTCAAACGCAATCAATCGAAATTAATTTGCATAAAGGAATGTCCGCATAGGCAAGCAACAATTTGCGACTCTTTCCGCAGCTGGTGGTGGTAAAGTGGTTGGGCGGTTGGGTTCACTGGTTGTGTGCGTGGGCCTGCTCTGCCCTGGCTTGGCCTGGGGTTAACTTTGCTCTTTGTTTGCTTGATTTGTGGCTGCCTCTTTACAATTAGATTTTAATTTGTGCATAATGAGAGCCGGAGTAGGAAAACTGCCTACCAATATTCGCCTCCATTTCCAGCCAGGATCAACAGTGACAAACCCATTTTGCGTACACATGTTTTTCTATGTTCAGCATAATGGGTATAAATGGTTATTTGTGGTTGACCGTAGATGATGGAGCTGCGTACACATGTATATATGTATATATACATATATATATATATATTCTTGATCGGGTTGATTAATCAAATTGATCTAGTCATATCGCTTACCTTATCTAGTTGTTTGCACTCAATTTGATATATAGATTCCGTTAGCAAATGTTCATTCGTTTTCGTTAGCCTATCTACCTAGCTACCTTATCGATAGTAATCGATGTTTTTATTTGATTTCTCAAGAATTGTCTCATTTCTTTTCAATTACTCATTTGATATATACTTTATCGATAATAATCGATACTTTGTTTCTCAGGCATAATTTGTAGAGCACTTGTATTACTGCACTTTTCGATAATTCGTCACATTTGCAAAGTATCGATACAAGGCAATATTTTTATTTGTTAACAATTTCCGGAAAAAATTTACAAAACGTTTCTTTAAGAGATAGATCCACAATATGTCTTATCAAGTTCTTCTACAGACTAAAAATATATCTAATATTTAATCCATTCAACTTATCTCAACTCCTGAAAATATCATTCATATTTTGTATTTTAAAATTTAAGCTACTTAATAGCTTTTATACCACGAAGGGAAATATCAAAAGCCTTTACTTATTTGTGTGAGAGTTACGTAAAATCTCTCACGAAATCTAACTCTAGATACTTAAAGTCTTAAAGTCGTATACTCCCTATTGAAGCACTTTCACTTGTTGTTATTTCCTCAGTTTTTTTTTTTTTTTTTTCTGTTTCATAAACAACATATTCATTGAGCTGAAGTTCAACGTTCGGTCTCCGGCTTCAGCTACGGTTACGGCTTCTGCCACGGCTGCTGCACACACACATCCACATCCTCGAATGGCCCAGGGGCATTTTCGGCTCGCAGCATAAGCGTCTGTTGGTACAGCTGAAGTTAGGGTTTAAAATTAATTAAGCGGAAGTAAGCAAGTACGTTTGATTGTTTTAGACAGTTCCTGATTTTTATAAAATTCATTCTCATTTAATTTAATATCCGGTATTTAAGGAGCGGGAACTGCCAGTAAATAATCATCATAAGCATTTAAAGTTCATATTTATGCTCAAATTATTTAAGCCAAAGGACATTTTATATATATTTTAGAAAAGCTGCATAGATGAAAGCAATTTTAATTTTTAATATGTAATGAAATAGAAATTATGTTTTCGGTAACTCCTTTAACTAATCGGAGAGGCTTACGACTTTATTAGACTCGAGATTCTGAGGAACTTTACATAATATTTCTTATATGATAATTTTGAATAATATTATGTATTAACATTTTTATTATTTTTTTATTTTCATATTTTATTTTTTTTTAAGTAATATTGTTTCAAAATTATTCCTAGATTTTTTTTTTTATACTGAAATCTCCCAGCGAGATTTCCTTTGGCTAGACATTTCGATTAGCAACGTCTGTCCATGAGTTGACAAAATTGTGTGCAAATTTAAATCAGGTTTAATTAATGAGAGTGACTTGTGCTATGACGCGGGCATATTGTATAATGCTCTCGTTTTTGGCGAATCATCCTGTTCATGCAGTTACCACCTTTCTATATATATATATATATATATATATATATATATATATATTATATTTAGGTCTTTTTTTTCCGGGAGTGCTGTGCCGTGTTTACTGTCACTTAGGGATTGGAATTTCTGTGCTTTTATTATGCACAAATGACAGACTGTCCCCGTGCAAACACACGGATGAAACAAAGCAAATCACGCAACCTATTGCGATATGGCATGTTGAACCAATAATTGAAAAGTACAAGCAAACAACACACACAAACACACACACACACATATTGCATTGAGTATCCCCTGAGCCAACGCCTATGACAATCATCAATCATTTAGGTGTTGCTCCTGCTCTGGCTGCTTTTGCTGTTGCTGTTGCTGTTGCGTGTTGTTTTCGCTGTCATATCGAACCGCTGAGCCACTCGCAAGGCCGCAGCACCACACCCCACATTAAGCATCAGAAGAAGCGCTAATTTGTTATACCCTATGTGTGTGTATGAGAAATCATAACAATATTGTCTTTAATTTTTCGAGTAGGAATGCTTAAGTGAGAGATAAAAATGGAGATAGATGGGAAAAAGAGATAGAAAGAGAGGTGGAGGAGGAGGAGGAGGGGAGGAAGAGAGAGAGAAATAGAGGCAGATGTGGAGAGCTTCACATCGAAAGGGATAGAGTCGCTGCCTGAGGAAGTCTCAATCCGATGCTATCTCTGTCTTGCCACGACCTTTCTATGCGATTCTCATTCTGTCTGAGTGAGTGTGTAGAATATGAATATTTACCACTTATGCTACATCTTTCATTTTTTGAGTAGAAAGGATAAACTGAAAAGAGAGTCTGAGAGAAAGGCAGAGGGGAAGGGAGGGACAGATAGAGAGAAAAAGAGTGAGAGACACCTATACATCAACTAATACACATCTACATAAAATCAATTGCTAGATTCACTTTAATTTGTGTTATAAACTGTCGCCATCTTACCACATAAACCATCACCTTTATATGCGATTCTCAATCCGTCTTTCTTCACTTTCCCAGTGCTGAACTTGATTATAGACCATTTAAAGCGCCAGCAATCGCATTTTAAGTAACTTCCTGCCTGACTTTAATAATCATGAACATTAGCTAATGCTCAACTGGCAGTTCTTAGAGTTTCGCTTTTGTTTTATGGGGCTCTCGACTTTTGGCCTTCTAATTGGAAAGAGGTTGAACAAATAAACACAAATCGTAATAAAAGTTTATATGCAATAAATATTTTTTCGGCTACAGACGAGCGGAGTAGCTTTTGAATTTTTTATTCGCACAAAAAATAAAAACAAAATATATATAAAACGAAAAAAGAAAAAAAAAATACAAAATAAAATTGAAAATTCAATTTCGCAATCATTTTGGCACCCCAGACACCGACACCAGCTACTAGCTACCAGCTGCCCTCGCAGCCCCACCCTCTGCCAGCTGTGCGCTACCCTTGCTGGAGATTAAAAACGACAAACTCCGAGCGCGACGACAGGACGAGCCTGTAGCCAGACGAAACCAGACCATGCCAGGCCAGGCAGGCCAGGCCGTACCATGCCGAGGACATTCGGAGTCACGTGATGGGATGAATATGCTGTTGCTGTTGTTGGGTGGTTGTGGATCCGGATCTGGTACCGGTTGTGGCCTCCGGAGCGGGCGGCTTCATTAAGAGCAGCAGCCAGCGCTCGGGAAGGCAGATAGTAATTGCCAGGACTTGAAAGTTTACCCGGCTAGATTTGGATATAGCATGGAGCAGTATGACAATCTGGAGCCTTCTCGTAATAATAATTAAAATACAAAAAAAAAGTTTGCCAGCCTCGGGAAAAAATATATATACTTATACACGGAAGAGGAAGGGTGCCAGCACTGGGAGTTGAAGACAAACCCTTTTAAAGAGTTGCCATTTGCCGAATGGATTCCCAAATAAGTACAGGCTACACTCTCGGGCCGGGGCATTATTAATTAACCCGTTGTTAGCCCATAGCGGGCTCATTTGTTCTAGCTTTTTTTAAATTATGCACCTATTAATGTTTAAAATGCACAGTGCCCAAAGAGCTACGTTGAGCTCGAATAGCCGTCCATAAACTTTTATGGGAGCACAAACCGTTGTCAAGGAATTATGGCCACTTCGTAAATATGCAGCCAAAGGGTCACGCCCATGTACCTATATAGCTAAATACATAAATATTTGCATAATTATGTTGTCATAAAAAAAAACCTAACAAGAAGAGAGTAAAAACAATCAGCGACCTAGAAGCAATTTTATATTTGACGCAAGGACGAAAAGAAAGCCAAGAAGTGAATCTTAAACTATTCGAAATATTTCTAAAATATATATAAAGCCAATTTGGTCAATAGTAAAGTTTGTAAATCGCATTCTGGCTTGGTTCGTATTCTATTCTAAATCTAAGGGAAGCTAGCTCTACTAAGGGAAGCTAGGATCCATTCTCTACTAAGAATTGGACATAGTTCTAGAAGTTAGGATCATTGGAAATAATGTTTACCTTAACTCATTGAATAACTGGTTCAGAAGCCTGTTAGCCTAATACAAGCTAATCTTATCAGTCAACATGCTTTAAGCTTAAAGTAAACTCTAAATGCCTTGTCCTTGAGGTCATAAATCCATATTGTTGCCGCTGCTGCTGCTGTTGTGTAGTCTATAAACGCTCACGCATCGAGTTTATTTGTAGTATAAATGTTCTATAGAGTTAATCACAATGAATACTAAAATACCAAAATGCTGGAGTTAAGTTTTGGAGCATTCAACCACAAAGACAACCACCGCAGCAGGCATTTAAGGAAACGTTTTCAATTAAGGCCAAATACCTTAAGGTAATGTTGAAATCACTTAAAGGAAATGATAATCACTTTGTACACACACACACTCGTTCAAGTCCTCGGGGCTGCTTGCTCACTTGCTTAGCTCGCTTAGCTGGCTGCTCTAACAAAAAGTGAGTAAAGTTCGGGTCCTTGAGCTCCCCGTCCAACTTGGCGGCAGTTCAGTTCACTTGTTTTTGTAGTGGATTAACCCGAGCAAAAGAAATAAATTCACCTGCAGATGCTGCTGACGAGTACCTTAGCGACTGGATAGCGCTAAGTCCCCTTCCCACATAACCACACACACATACACACACACACGCTAGGAAGTCTCTGCGCATATGGATCCAATGGGCTCGGAAATGGCAATACCATTGTGCTTTATCAGGGTTAATGGTGGGGCCGAGGTGGCGGGTGTTGGCAGGGTCTGATGTTTGCTCGAGCCGGTTGGGTAGGGGTAGCTTTTGCCAAAAGGAAAAGGTAATTTAGTAAATAATAGGGTCAAAGACAAATATTGTTGTGGGTTCGCCCAATGAGCAACGCTTTCGGCGTGTTTTGTGCGTGAAAAGCGTGTATAAGTTACTTTGAAGCAATTGAGTCCGATTAACTGGCAGCAGGCAGCAGCAGGAGGCAGCGGGCAGCGGGCAGTGCGTATCTAGTGGCTGCCGGCTGGGACATTGACCATCGCCTCCCCTTCAAGAACTGCACACATTCCACATATCCCACGCATCCCACACGCCCGGCACCCCAATGCAGGCTCTAACATATGTGTGTGCAAATTTACAGTAGCAGCAACTCGAAAATTGGGTCTACTTCAATTTATTTCGGCTATTTGTAAATAGTTTATCTAAATGCAATTGAATATGGTTTAATGGGTTCAATATTGAACGCTTTATTATGATTATTGTCCTTTCGATGTCATTATAATCTTCGTTGTCATTGTCATTGTCATTGTCATTGTCATTGTCATTGTCATTGTCATTGTCATTGTCATTGTCATTGTCATTGTCATTGTCATTGTCATTGTCATTGTCATTGTCATTGTCATTGTCATTGTCATTGTCATTGTCATTGTCATTGTCATTGTCATTGTCATTGTCATTGTCATTGTCATTGTCATTGTCATTGTCATTGTCATTGCCATTGCCATTTATGGCATACACTCTAGTATCCAGTAAGTATATATGTATGTACATATATAGATAAACCTATATATAGTTATTCATATTCTGTTCTCCATTTGCTTAAAGTTTTTGAAAAATAGTAAGATTTATGAGATATTTCCCCTCACTCTAATTTTGGCCGTAATTTAAGATTCTCTAACCAAATATGCGTAATATGGATGTACGTCCAAGTGAATCACAGTATTTTCTAATCAAAGCAAGTCAAAAGTAGGTAAATGGAAGTACGTATTTTAAAAGTAATATTTTGTTACTCACTTACTTTCATTTTTTTTTTTTTGTTAATGTAAAATTTTGTGGCTTTTAGACAGTTCACAACGTCGGGCTGGGCGGAAGCTATGGACAAAACTTGTTCTTTGATGCAATATTTTTGTTTTTTTTTTTCCCATTCTATTAAATTTTTTTTTTGTGTTTAGTCGCGAGCTATGGCCAGGCGGGGGCATGGTAACTGCCAACGGGATTCGCGTTACGGGAATGGTGCGACGGACATTAAGTAGTAGAATGTTGTCTTTATAACACTGTGAACACAAACAATGGAAAGGTCACAGCATGCCTACGGCACAACAACAACAACAACATGAACAACAGGAAGAGCAAGGGCAAGAGCAACAGCAATAAGGACAACAAGTCAAGAAGACTCACCCCGAGCAACAATTTTTCAATAAATTAGGTTTCTTTACAGATTCCGGCGTCGACGTCGACATCGTCTCCGGATCCATTTAAGTCGCCGCGACGGCATGCGGCAAAGCAATTCACCCCATATTTGTTTTGGCTTTTGTGTACGCAAACGAGGGCGAAACTTTTAGCGAACCAACCCCAACCCCGCGACCCCCACGACCCCAGCCAAGTTGAGGTCCAGAGGCCAGAAGCTGGTCGCGAGGGCCGCGAGCCAAATATGCTTTCGGCTGCAGTAGTCGCTGATTTATGTTCTTTTTAATGTGGCCAAAGTAAATGTCATTTAATTACACCCGATTTAATGGAATTTTACGCATTATCGGTAAGTTTTTTTTTTTTTTTTTTGGGAAAAGAGAAAAAGTTGAAGCAGAACAACTTGCTCCTTGTCCACTTTGCCTAGCCCCTGGCCCTTTTTCACAACTCAGCTGCGGTCTGCAGTCACTTCAAAGGAATGCCCAGCATTTTTCTCGAATACAAATATTTGTTAACTTTTTTAGTTTACAGATTTCATTATGCGTTAGGCAAACGAAACTTTATCATCATTGGCAGAGCGAGCATTGAAATTTGTCTTTATGCGATAAATATGTGATGAGTTTATGAATAATATATTTAATTATGAATATTATTCTCAATTCTGTTTGATTTTGCTTTATTTTTATTTCATTTGCGGCGTGTAATAGTTATATAGATATGTCTTTGCGATTATAGGATTGAATATTGAAGAAATTTCTTACTTTTTATTTAGACTTTTTAAGATTTTGCTTAATATTCAGTAGGTAAATCTTAAAGAATTCATTTATAAAGTGATATGCCTAATTGGATTAATGCATTACGTACGTTCGTCTATATGTCTGTCGATCCGTTCGTCCATCTATCCGTTCCTACTTTTATTTGTACATCAGTCCATCCATCCGTCCAAAATTTCGTTTGCCATTTCAGCGCTATTGAAACTTGAGACTTGAAATTTACAATACATACTATTATAATATATTATGATATTCTGGATACATCCACTAAAGGCTTGACATATTGACCAATTCTTTATTTGGTATATTATAAACTTTATTATTTATTATGTTAGAGATTTGATATTCAGAATATAACACTCGCTTTAACAACTCAAATTTCCAATATATGTAAAGCTCCAACTATTTTTAGTGGACTGTTTGTTGAGATCATTTGAGAGCACTAAGCAAGGCAACAAAAATTTAGTTAATTTGCTGTTTCTAACGCTTGTTAGCGTAAGCTTCAAAACTTCATAACCAGTTCAAGATATACTATGTATATATTTTTTCCTTTGTCAAAGTCTTGTGCCTTAGAACTTGACTTGGCTGCATAGTAAATCATCTTAGGGTGTCAAATCACATTGAACTCTCATCCTTAGATGGATAAGTGCAGACTTTCTACTTTAGCATTCTTCCATATGAGGCTGAAATCTCATTGAATAAGACTATTCATAACTAAATGGCATATCATATTCAATTCATTCAATAACCCAATAACTGCTATAATACAGCTATCGAAAATCATATCACTCTGGCTGAGTCAGCATACTCAACAGGCGCTGCTAGACAAAAGCTGATCTCTAGCTAGAAACTAGTAACGCTTAGCCAACTTCATATATATTAACTTTAGTAAATAGAATTATTAACTTTCTACACAACTTAAAACTTAAGAAAAGATTCTGAGATCCTCAGCTTAGAGTTAAGGTATCACAGGAGCAAACTTTAGCTTAGATTATTCATAAAATGACATCTATATAAATTTCAAATTTGTTTCCTCAAGTTAACCTGAAAAGAAAAGGACCCAACACTCAATCTCAATTTGAAAAAAAAAGAAATCTGCCATTTGTCTTGGCTCTTGTCTAAAGAAAATGACCTTCAACCGCTTAAGGACGTTAAACTCCCACGATAAACAACAAAAAAAAAAAAAAAGAAGAAGATTGAAAGAAGGGAAAAACGTTTTACCAAGGGCTAATTATAGCTGACAGTAGGTGACTAATCTGTAATATTACGAAAATCGGTGTAAAGGCATAGAGAAGGAAGTAAATGGCTGAAACGCAAATATTTCACAGCACATGGCATGGTCACATCTGTCCCAGAGCCAAGCTAAAATTGCTTTCGACGGGCCGGATGGAATGGTGGATGGGGAACGGGAGCTGAGTTGCATATTTCAACGAGCTCCAGTTTCGTTGATTGGACATCGAAGAGGTGGGCTGGGGGTTGGCTTTATTTGAGTTGGGGACTTTTGGGTGTGGTTTGCCCTAAACAGCATTAAAAAGCCCTGTCCCAAGCTGTTAGAAGAAGGTAATTGCTATAAAATTGCTTTGTAATTGCTTACTAGATACAAATAGCCGTCACATTAATAAAAACACAACACCAAAAAAAAAAATTACGAAAACGAAACAGAGTAAAAATGCGGTCTTTTAAAGTAAAGCAACGACCAGCGATGCCTGCCCGCTGTCCCGCCTCCCTCTTCTTTCTAGCCACTCGAGCTGGTGACGCTGATGTGGGTCTAACACGTCGACCCCTCAGCTAGCGGGCGTGCCAATTCACCACCCACTCACAGCGAGAGAGAGAGAGAGAGAGAGAGAGAGCCGAGCAGCGAACCGCTTTATTTAATTAGACGCTCACAAACCAATTAATCAATTTTTGGGCTGCCAGCACCCCCACTCGCAATTACCCCTGGCCCTGCCTTGCCCACTGACTCTGTTTCCCGTCACTCGATCAACCCTGCACCGCTGTCCGCTGTCCGCTGTTCGATGTCCGCTGTCTTTCTCTATTGTCAATGTCAAATTATGTACACTTTTATGCTAAAATGAAGTAAGGACGCGCTTCGGCTTTTGGGGCCACAGTAATTCTAATGAAGAGTATCTACTCGCCTGATACAATACAACAACAACAACAACAACAATAACAAGAAAGGAATTGGGAACAAAAAATACATGGAAATAAAATCTCGTTTAAGACCATTTATCACCCGACAATTTGTGTGTTGGGCCCAATTTTGTTTTGCTGTTGACGTGATATTATTTACAGAGGACTGATTTCACCCTCTTGGATTGTTAACCGCATTTACGTAAAGTTCAACTAAGTGTTAGACGGCCTAAAATATTTACAGAGGCCCAGCCAGGTCAACAGCCAAATCACTCGCAGACAGTTTCGCAATTTCAATTTTCAATTGAGAAAAGCCAATTAATTTACACAAATGTCTGCAATTGCAAATTGGGCAACAGGTAAAGGTAATCAATATCTCAATGCAAACACACACATATACAAGCTATATATATCTATAAAGCTGATTTAGTTAGCTCAAAAGAATTGCTAAGAAATCAATTGAATTTTGATATTTTTTAGCTTATTTTTTGATTATTTGATAGAGCTTAAACGTTTGTGGAGTTCATTCAACAGTTTTTTAATTTCATTTGAATTATTTTTTCTAGTAAATTGGCAATATTGTAAATATTATTATCTTAAATCAAAGAAAGGCAATTATATAGCAGCTACAAGATAGCTCATTGAACTAGTTTACAATTGTATATATCAAATTAGAAGAAGTTTACGCCAAGCCAAGACAATGTTTGCTCAGAACTGAACTAGTTCGCATATCAAATATTAATTTGTTGCAAAGATTTGTTCAAATTTGAAACAACTTTGGCATAACAATTTTGTAGAAGTTTCAGTAAAGTTCTTTGAACTAGTTCAAAACTGAAATAGCTATTTAAGTGAAGTTTCAATTAAGATTGTGAAACTAAGCCAAGGTCAACTCAAAGTCGAAGCGAATAGAACTGAACTGAAATCAAGGCTGATTCAGCTTTTGGAAGGACAGTTTAAACAACAGTTAGTTAAAGCTCATTGAACTGGTTCAAGTCCCAACAAGCCGCAATCATTCCTGGACTGAACCATAAATCATATTTGCTAAGACAATTCCAAAGGAAACAGAGAGAGGCAGATAGAGAGAGAAAAAGAGAAAAAGGGAGAGAGAAAGAGGTAGACAGAGGGAGACAGATCGTAGGAGAGGGATAGACAGATAGAAAGAGATACAGAGAGGGAGAGAGAGAATGAGGGAGAGAGGGAGAGAAGAAGAGAGAGAGAAAGAGAGAGAAAGAAAGAGAGAGAAAGAGAGATATAGAAATAGAGGGAGATAGAGATTGCCTTCAAAACCCTAATGCAAATCACTGAAATAAGTGAAAATGGAATCGAGCATCGCACAGCTGATATAAGGGGAATCATTTTGTAATCTTTCCCATTCCTCTCCACATGTTGTGCATTACAAATGCGAAAGCAAAAATTTGTGCCGAAAATTAAATCTTATTGTTTATTAAAGTGCCATGCGAAATGTCCTCAAGGAGGAGTCGCAACGCCAGCCAAATGACAATGGAGCGGGCGGGCGGTTGTTCCCGCCCCCCCACAAGTGTTATATTCGAGCTTAATATGTAACTGGCCATTTACGTGTAACGCAGAGACAACGGGCAATAAAATATGCAGCACAAGTGTAAATGAAATGGCAAAGGTGAGCGGGAGCGGGGGCGGAAGGCAAAGAGCGAAATTTGCATATTAAAAATTTAGCACATGCACTTGAGCTGGATGGGATGGCATGGGATGGCATGGCATGGCAAGGCATGGTATGGCATGGAGGGTGCCATCTAATGGCCATAAACGCGTGTAGTCAATGCTAATGTGGCCATTACCATCGTGTGAAATTCATGATCTCATGCAAATCCACACAATCCGCATGCCGTGCACACATCCGGCCGATAAAATTTGCAACTTTTTGGTGACAAGCGATGGGCGCAGCAATCAAAATGTAGATAGCAATGGGGCAGGGCAACTGGAGTCGCAACTGGGAGCCATCTGACGGCAAATGGGGAGAATGGATGGCAGTGGCTGTGGTAGCGCCGTTGGCGTTGCCAGCCACAGTGAAGGTGTCATAAAAATCCTATTATGCACATTACAATATCAAAAGAACATCGCAATGGATGCCACGGAATCCCAGGAGGAAATGCCTAACATGCGAAATACGACGACGACCACGCAAAAGGGGCGCCAGCAGGAAAGCAACTCTGGCAATCGAAAAACCGGAAAGGGAATGCCAATTTTTGGAATGGGCCAATTCGAAACGGGAACAACAACCAGGCAACCAGAAAGGTAGCTGTAACCGAACTGCAAGTGGGTTGCCTGTAACGATTGAAGATGTTTAACTTATAATTTGGAAAATAAAATTATTGATATTTTAAATTGAGAATTCATATAGAGAGAAAAGTTAAAAGATACCGATACATATTTTGGATAAGTAAGTTATATGGAATGGGTTTAATAGATAGGATAGTTAGATGGATAGAAAAGATAGAACAAAATAATAACAGATAAAATATATATGATAGATGGATAAATGAATTGATATAATAGACAAGACCTATAATCATATGGGAATGATAGATGGGTTAGATAGGATATATGTAATGGATGACATAATTTGATGGTTTATGTAAGATATATAGATGATCTATCCCATCTATCGATGGGATATAGACAAAGATAGTATAGGTAAGATAAATAGATAGTATGTATAGTATATGTAGATTGTATACATGTCCAGATATAAAAGATAGTAGATATAGGTAGTATAAATAGTTGCTTAGATATAATTTTATAATAAGATCAATGAGACGTAAATATAAGTAGAATGTTTATATAGGCTCAGATAAGAAATATTGAAAAGAAACATAGACAGGATAATTGCACTGTTATAATATATACATATATAGCGAAACCATAAATGGATAAAAATAGAATAAACAGAATAGTATGAGATGATGAGAAATTCGGTTGGGATAGAAGATAAGACAGATCGTATAGATAGATTAGATGCACATGAAAAAATAAAATGTAATGCATGGAATAGATAAAATCTATTGATGTATCTATCTCATTTATTTACTTTATCGATATCAGATAGATACAATCCTATTTGAAATATAATCAAATAAATGTCGAATAGCTTCACAGCTATTTTTTTAATATTAAAAAAAAAAAAAAAAACACTCCGGCAAATTTCCAACAGACTCTTCAGTTTCGCACCCTCTTGTCGTACTGCTGTGACAGCCCTCGGATGAGCTGGAAATCGCTTTTACAGTGTCTTCTGACGGATATGCCCCAATAAAATGAAGCAACCAGAAGATTTTTAATAAATTTGCAAGCAAATCAACCACTGCTAAAAAAAAAATAAAAGGTGTCCTGGCTGCGGCTGCGGTGCCTGCGCCGGTAGTGGCAATGCCACAGAAACCGAGGCTGGAACGGTGACTGTGGCTGGAGCCGGGGCTGTGGCCCGATGGCAAAGTTAAGGCCGAGGCATCAGCAACAACACCCAAAGCGACATAAATTATGACAAAATATGAACCATTGACGATGCTACCGGGCAAGGGGCCAAGGACCACGGGGTCCTTGGCTGCCGCGACTGCTTCCGTATGGTTGTAACGGCGGAAGGACGACAACCGAATGGGCGGATGGGTCGTCAACGTGGACGCGAAGGAGGAGAATGGGAACGCGTACGCGTACGCTGATGCGTATGCAGAGGGTGCGTATTTTATGCTTTGGGTGCCGAGAAAAAGTGGCAAAACATAAAAGCGAGCAGCATGAAGCGCATAATAAGCAAATTATAGAACGTTTAGAAAGGACAAACCCACCTAGGCCTAGGCCTACATCGACCCCAGAGTTCAAGGCAAACATCGTAGACGCTCCGTCATTATGGCCAGAAGGAAAACTGCTTCTGTTTCTGAATCGAGCAAATTTACATTCATTTAAGCAGCAGCAACAGCAGCAACAGCAGCCGGATGGCCATCATGGAATGGCTGGGGAGAGCTGGCGCCGGGATGGGAGTTGGCGTACAATAAATTGTTTCTATTACTTATATATACATGGCAATGAAGCGGTAAACACACAAATTTTATAACCCAACGCAATTTTCAAATTACTGACTGGCTGGTCCACCTAGCCATATAATTCCCGAATTTAAGTATTTTTGGGGAGATGCTGTGCAGCAGCTGTCAAGCCACATTTGAATTGTTAACTAAGTGTGCTCTATGGTAGATTTGATATACTTACAATAACTGGTATAATAGAAACTTCCAGATATGCCAAGCATACTAGATATACTAAATATGCTGGATATACCAAGTAAACTCGATATGCTAAGCAGCTAGATACAACTTGAGCTTCGAAGGGTATCAAATCTTCATTGTAAATTCATCAAAAACCAATTTAAAATCTATATAAATATTATGTTGACGCTTTACTTACTCAAAGATACCAAACTCTAGTCTATCCCAAATATAGAACAGACAGTATTCTTCTCTTTCATATATCGATAATGAACTCTGAGATCCTATCTACCGCACCGTCTCTCTGCTAAGGCTACACACACGGTTTCTTACAATTACAGCACATTCGTTCTCTCATTGTCTAATTTTACATTAATTAACCGATGCGGTAGACATTATTTGATCCTATTTAAGCTCGAACTTTACTTCATACTGTTTAAATAAATAATGAAATTAAATACTTGTACATACATATAAATATGATTCCTGCAACTAAATTCAATAAATTTAAGCTTCAACAGTTTCCAATTGTTGGATGCTTTAGAACATTGTGCAATTCTCATGAAAAGTAACAAAATGATCATTTATGTTATATGCCCTATATAATATAAATACAATATAAATATCTCATTTTCGTATGTAACTTGTGTATTCATTGAACAATGGAATAAAATACAAATGCTGCCAGCAGCGTTCAGAGCTTGAAATAAAAGCAAACCATAAACCATGAACTAATGCATCTGCACAAATGAGAGATATTTGTAAATGTAAATGGGTTTTGCGCAGGGGTAAGTGCAGGCTAAAGCCAACCAACCAACCACCCAACTCAGTTGAGGCCAACATCATTTGCGCCAAAATTCCTTCTATTGTGTAATTGTGCAAATCTACAAAAATTCAGCTAAAACAAGTAGATAAATTATTTCAAATTTGGATTTTCAAATTTCGTACTTTAACCATTACGAAATTCTGCATAATAGATGAGAGAATCTCGTAATTAAACAGTTTGAAATCGAATAAAACTTGATTTCGCCCTCAAATTGCATGAAATTTTGAACGTTTTTACCGAAAAGTATGCTATGAAAATTATTGCGAAATTGTTTCAAAACTGTATAATAAAAATTCAATCAACTTTTATTAGAGTACCTTTGATAGAATATTAATGGTAGCATGAATGTAGTAATAGAATGCTATTATAGTAATAGAAGTGGCGTAGCAATAAAATAGTAGTATTAGTAGAATGGTAGTAGTAGTAGAGTGGTAGTAGTAGTAGAATAGTTATAGTAGTAGAGTGGTAGTAGTGGTAGAATAGTAATAGTAGTAGAATAGTAATAGTAGTAGATTGGTAGTAGTGGTAGAATAGTAATAGTAGTAGAATGGTAGTAGAATAGTAGGTTACTATTAGTAGCAATAATGGTAGAATAATCGAATTCCATTCCAATCTAGTAGTAATTGTAGTATTACTTATAGTAGTAGAATTGTAGAATACTAGAATTGGTAGTAGCAGTAGTCGTAGTAGTAGTAGTAGTCGTAGTAGTCGCAGTAGTAGCAGTAGTAGTAGTAGTAGTAGTAGTAGTAGTAGTAATAGTAGTTGTAGTAGTAGTCGCAGTAGTAGTAGTAGTAATAGTAGTAGTAGTAGTAGTCGTAGTAGTCGAGTACTAGATTTCTAGTAGTAGAAGTTGTAGTAGTCGAGTACTAGAGTTCTAGTAGTAGAAGTCGTAGTAGTCGAGTACTTGAGTTCTAGTAGTAGTAGTAAAATAATAGAATTCTTTCTAATAGTAGTAGAATAACAGAGTTCTAGTAGTAGCAGTAGTAATGAAATAGTAATAGTAGTAAGAATCGAAGTCTTATAAATTAGTAGTATAAGTTACAGTACACTAGTATAGTAGTAGAATCTTCTACTCCAAACGACTCCAAAGAGTATCCATAGCAAATTTACAAATATTCAGTCTTTATAGCACATCTATGCAGCATATATAGAGCATCTATAGAGTATTTACCCACCTGCTATAGTCAAGCATTTTTTGTTTAGCATTTTATTTATTTAAACTTTTGTTATGGCGCTTGCATATAAATTCATAAAACCCAACTTGATTGGGCCACAACTATGTATAATAAATTGAAAAGAATCCCTTAAAAATCGAATACAATTTTTATTTTTTTACGAGTTTACATGTGCGAGTGTGTGTGCGGGCGTGTGTGTGTGTGAGTGGGTGGGTGGGTGGTTGAATGTATGGGCTAACCACATCAGGCACTCAAATGTCGTGGCTCTCTTACCTAGGCATCATTGGCATTGGCCACACTTACCAATATCCCATCGATGCGGCATGTGATGCGCATACTAAACATTTCGCATTTCGCCTCTGATTCGGATTCTGGCCAAGATTTATACTTAACGGCAAGTGGCATTTCAAAGAGCACGCTAGAGCACGCATGAAACGGTGCCGGTACGGGTCGTACGGCTGTCCAAGTGACCAACACCCGCTTCCCTGGGGTGTCGTAATTTCCGAGATATGAATGTAAAACAATTTTTGGCGCTACGCAAACTGTCGAATGTGCGTTACTTTTTAATTTGTTAGTCTCTCGATATTTGCCGCACAGAAATCGATATCCATAAATATATATATGTATCTATATATCCCACATACTGCTCGTATATACATATGTAGGTATATATATTTCCTACACACACACGCACGCTCGCATGATGTATGCTAATGTTTGTGCAGTGTAACAAATTGTTTCTCTATCGCTGGCATGAATCAAATGAAAAAACAATTACAAAAAAAAAAGAAGAGAGAGAGAGAGAGAGAGAGAGAAGTAGAGAAAAGAATGAAATGTAAGGGCTGGCTGAGCGCCCTGTTGGCATTCCACAACAAGTCACGTGACCCAAAAATCACAATAAATCCGTTAAAACTCCATGAAAATACTTTACCTAAATTTCAATAAGCGAACATGCGAATGAGTCGCAAAGCAAGCGACTCCCCCTCCACTTACCCAGACATTCGCATCGCCTTTCAAGGCAGTCGACTCGGCGCCTGGGCTGGCACATTATTAACTTGTCATACAAAGATAAAAATTTATCAGCGTAGATGCGTGTGCCGTGTTACTTCACAGCATGAGATCAACATCAACGTCGACAGCATTCCAGCAACCAACCCACGTTCAAACCCAAACTCAAACCCAAACCCAAACCCGAACCCGTACACAAAAACCAACCCAACCCAAAGGAAACCCAAGCAGGAACCCTCCCACTTGCCATCGCTTGCTTTCGCGATGCGACGCGATACGCAACGCAACGGTCGAGCCGGTGAAAATATGAAAAATTACTATAAAACGTTTTGTGGCATTTTAATGTCCACAAAATACGCTTTGCGCTTCCTTATGAAAAATTCAAAAGAAAATAAAAACAAGAAGAAAAAAAAAACAAGAGACGGACACAGCCCAAGCAGCGCATAAAATGGACGTAAAAAATGCTGTGCATTAACTAGCATTACTTTCTTAGATTTGTAAAATTATAACAGATGACATTTATAAGTAGGAAATCCAGAAATGCGGAAATCCTCAAATCCGGAAAAACAAATATTTGTTTATATAATTGCATAGAATGCAAACAAAGCCAGGAAATGTTTTTCATTCTTTTTTATGGCTGAATACTTGAATAGTTTCAGGTTCTATTGACTTAAAGGTCCACTATGATAATATGATCTGATATGTGTTTAGAATAATATTTTATATATTATATCGGAAATATTAGTTTAGTCTATGTGGTCGATGTTTTTGGCATGCCTAAAATGTTTGCTTGACATAAAGGATTCTAGAGCTTTCGGACTGATCTCGACATCTTTCTAACTAAGTATCTCCAGTTCTAGAACCAAGTATTAATAATATTACAATGTTTAGAATCAGTTCTCAAATATATCAAATTGATAGAATTTTCTTTGAAAATTTCTGAGTCCTTACCCCTATTATATCCCATAGATAAGGGAATTTTGAAGCTTAAGCTTTAGCTTAGCCCTAGCATCTGCTTAGCATTATCTTTAATTATTATTCACATGCAATCCATAAAACTATGATTTATAAAATCAGTTATAAATCACGTCAGTCTCCATTGCATTTATCCAGCATTGATAATTAGCCTGGTTGACTCGTATTGCATTGCAATTAACTTGGCCAATGCCATATGTTGTACTTAGCAGCTGTTGAAGTGGCCTAAAACGTTGCCGTCTATAGCATCTTCTGGCTGCTGTCTCATTGATATGGATGGCAGCATGTCACTTGCTCGGGTCTGGAAATCAGGCATTATTCATTAGGCGCTGCCATTCAATGGACGTTCAATAGTTTTCTCGACCCGGAGTTCATTTAAAGAGTCGAAGCATTTGCTACATTTTGATTGAATCCTTGGCAGTTGCTTGGTTAATTGAGAGCCACAGATAAAACTGTGGGAAAACTAATTTCACAGGCGGGGCGTGTGGGCGTGTGGGTATGTGGGTATGTGGGCGTGAGCATGAGTGAGTGGCACACAAGCGGCTGTTAAAAGTTGGGCTTGGGCTCCGGCTTGGGCTTGGGCTTGGGCCTGTGCCAGCTGATAAGCATTTCATGTCACATCCTTAAGAGCCTCACAGGAGGACGACACATACATCAGAGTTCACATGCAGTCCCCCTTCAGTTGCTGCTGCTGCTACTCCTGCTGCTGCTGCTGCTGCTGCTACTCCTGCCTCTGTCATCGTTACTGTCACCGTCAGCCAGCGCTTAAGATTGCTTTCAACGTCCTTAATTGCTTTTTTTTGTGCTCTACGTTGCGTGTGTGTGTGTGTGTGTGGTGTGTGTATTGCCATTCTTTTGATGTGCCTGTGTGTGTCTGTGTGTGCGTTGTTTGGGGGGCTCGGCTAGTCAAGCTTTTGTCATGGGACGTGAACGTGAACATGGACATACGAATAGGTTGCGACTCTTTGGACGTGCTGCTAATGCTGCTGCTGCTGCTGCTGCTACTGCTCGCTTGCTCGCTTGTGCGTCGTCCTTATTTTCGCAGGAAGCGTTATTTCAATTTCCGCCTTTCCGCTTTTCCTTTTCCTTTTTCGCCAAACAGCCAGACACGCCATTATTGTTTGACGTGTCAGTGTTAATGAGTCATTGTCCATTAAGTTTGCTCATTTCAAACGGGCAATTAAATTCGACTTTATTGCACTTCAACAATATCGAAACGAACGAGCGAGCGAACGAACTTCGACACACAGATGGACACTAAAGCCGACATTGAGACCGCATCGAATCTGGGCAGCGCATGATAGAACAACACAACAAAACACAGGGCAACACACACACACACACACACACACATGCATATACATATACAGACTCTCACCCACATACGTCCATCAATGAGCATATCCCAAACTCGAATCGAAGAGGCGTGGAAGGCAACTCTTAACTAAGTAGAGCAATAAATCAGCATCTAGGCACAACTAAAATATAGAGCTTCAACTAGCTAGAGACTCTCATGAACTCATATTAGAAATGCTATATTGCAAATTTTCAATAGATCTTATAGAAAATATAAAAATAGAATTTAAAAAATCAGCTAATATATCTTTAACGTTCGTAAAACTTTGTATACCCTCAGACATACCCCAATACATAGAGACCTTCAAAAATATACCTATCTACATAGGTACATACATACAGTAGAAATTTGTTATATCGACTCCGCTTATAGCGTTCTTACGGTTATTGCGACAAACATTCCGGTCCAAATCCTAACTTTTGTGTGCAAACTTATTTGGCTATAGCGTCTTCCGGGTATAACGACGACTACCCTTGAGCGTCGTTATAACCGGACTGTACTGTATATGTAGAATTTCATTTCATGCTCAGCCGTGTAGCATCCTGGTTACAGTTAAATTTCTTTAAATACTCAAAATTTTGTTTATAGTCTTAATAATATAAAAATATTATTAAAAAATGAATAAAAAATGCAAAAATAAATACAAATTAAAAAAAAGGTCTATATTATTTAATTTAAAAAAAAAAAATAATAATAAAATAAAACCTTTATTTTGGCATCTATACAAGAAAAAATCCTTACAAAATCATATTGCTTAGCAGTTTAATAAATTCCTTTAACAATTATAAACATCAAATATCAGCAAATGAAAATCCAAATTAATTTTGCTCACTTTTCGTCTTAGCTGCAAAGCCAAAGATTAAGTGAAGGGCAGCAGTTCAATGAAAGTTTGAAACCCCTGAGGACAAGCAATGTCACATGTCAGGCAATCTGATACATATAACATATCTAAGTATATATAAATAAATTTAAGATTTATATATATATATGTATATGTATGTATATATATTAGTTATAGCAGGGTATGTCTCCATTGTCATAAATCAGTTGCAGCGGCCAGCAAAATATGAAACATGGCAGCATAAATAATTAACAAACTTGGCTCAAATGATAAATTTTTTCGCAAACAAAGACGAAAGAGATAAGTTCGTTTAATATTTATGACAAAAGAGCAGAGCACATACGCCACTGGCCGACCTCATCAGCCTACAACATATACTAAATATATGTATAAATATATATGTATATGTATATGCCCTTGGCACTTGACACCAGTATGCTGAGCCGTAGAGGAGTTTCACTTGTAGTGCTCTAATCAGAGCCAGAGGGGTGTTTGCTCAGCTCGGCTCGTTTGGTCTATTGTCAGTGATTTACGAGCGCCCCAATCATATGGGACAACAGTGGGACAACATCATTCCCAGAAGCAACACACACACACACACTCGCACACACACACACTCTCGCACATTGTATCATAATTCGTCATTGCATTTGATTTTATTTCGGCGTTATTTATTTGAATTATTTATTTATCCTATTATACGCACTGGGCCCGGTTGGCCGTCAGCCTCTGGCTTGCCCTTTCGTATCTTTTGACAATAATACAACTGGCCCAGCACTGCCCATCCATATGCATAATATGTTTGTCCATATGTCCATTTGCGTGTATCACAGCTCTCACGTTCCACGTTCCGCCCACGAGCCTTGGCCCTGGCTAACGCCAATCAATAATGTGTGCTGTATCAAGATTTATAGGTTTTGCATTTGCTAACAGACACACACACACACACACACACACACACATGGGCACACCCGCACACACTCATTCGCATGCCACAATTCCCCCATAGCCATGCGCACGCAAACGAAGGCTGACCAAGAGGGTAATTGACACGTGTTTCTCTTATCAAACTCTCATATTACTTAACAAGACTAGTTTGCAGTGTTCTTTAAGGGGTACACGATTTTAAAACTCATATATTGTAGTTTACCTAAAATTTAGTAAAGCCTAGAACTTAACTAGGCAGAATAACTAAATATATAGAAAATCAATTAGCATATAGAATGAGAAATATATCAAAAAAAATTTTTATAAAGACTAGAAAGAATTGGAAAATATATAGAACAACTTTTTTCATCTGGAATTATAAATCTGTTATCTATAAATCTATATGACAAAATTTAGAAAAAAAGTTATTACCTGGAATGATAAATCTATACCCATATAAAGACTATGAAAGCGCTGAATTGTACTAAAAAGAATAGTCAAATATATAGAACGACTTTTTCATGTGTGTTTATATATACATATATCAAATCTATGCAAAATTTACTTTAAATGTAGACTAGGAAGAATAGCAAATATATATAGCAACATTCTTTTCGTAATACTAGATTGAATGAGATATATATATTAATATTTGCTCAGTGCTTGCAAATATATGTTGATCGTTTCTCAATGTCTGCATATAAACGTCTTTCACTAACACTTATGAGAAAAATCTCAGAGAGAAATTTGTTTGTTTAGTTTTTGATTGACTCTTATAAAGCAAAAAGTCTATTTTGTATGTATTGGTATGTAAGCGAGGGTCTTACTCGCTTAACACACAGCGTAGTTTAATTGAGTTTGTGCTTGCATATGTGATAGTGAAGAACGTATGAATAGACTCTTTGACTCTTTGACTCTACCTGCTCAGTTACTGAACCTCTCTGTGCCGAGCATTACACGAATGGATCAATGTAAAGCGCTCAAGCGAACACCGAAACGAATGGAATCGAAGGCTTTTCCCGAGTGAGGTGATGATTATTTGCGATTGATCAAAGCTAATCTAGTCAATTTTCGGATGCCATAGAGATCAGTCTAACATTCTTTACAAACTTAAAATATATTTTGTTTGGGAAGTAAGTAAACTAAGTAAACTAAGGAAACTAAAACTAAGCTTTAGTACCAAGTATTGCATTTTCATGCATTATTAAAAACAAACAAAACAGAATCTAATTTTAATTACAAAAATAAAAAAAACAAATTTATTTAATGTTCAAAGAATTTGCAACTTGAATATTATTATTATTTTTATTTATTTATTTTTTTTTTTATATAAATGAAAAATATATATTAATAAATTATTGCAATAATAACATATTGTCAAAGCTTGCATATTTAAGACTCTTAGTTTTTAGTTAAGAATATAGCAATATGTTATTATTTTAAGAATAAATTCAATAAATTTAATAAAATTTTAGTCAACAATGTAGACGTATTTAACGAGGTGCGTATAAAAAGTATTGTTAATTCTGTGTTTATAAAAAATAATAGTTGATTTTATGTTTCTTAATAAATATCAAATTTTTTATGTGAATTTGAATGTAATCCCCATTAGACATAGTTAGAATATAGATATTATGCCAATCATTTATACAATCCTCAAACAAATCTTACGCTAAACAAGAAGTCGTAGAGTAATGTCATCTTTGTTTCTTAAGCCACTTGGATCTTAATAGCATGATATAATCACAGGTGCCTTAAAAATTAATATATTTAAAAAATATATTATGGTTTTATGCGCAGAAGCCAAACAGTTGCCAAAAGAGTTGAAACTTTTCTCCCATAGATGAAACAAAATCTTTTTTTATAATTAATTTACATAATTTCCAATTTTGCTATAGTTTTTGAACGGAGCTCGTACAAATTGCTTAAAAAAATAATTTTTCAATCAATGTAACACATTTATCTATGTAGAAACAAAAACATGTTACATTTACATGAACTAATTACTTGAAGCTTTTAGCTTATGGCTTCATATATGGAGATGAATATTTATGTAAGTGTGCATGTGTGTGTTTGTTTGTGTGTGTGTGTGTGTGTGCAAACTGTTTGCATCACACAAATAAATTTGCGGTGATTTGTAGAGTTGCGTTGGCCAAAGCGCATTAAACTGGCTGCAACCCATATAAATACAACTCAACAGCATTTAACTACTTAGCGATTACACACAGACACAGGCAGACATACACATACACACATATATGTATGTATATATGTTATATATAAACATCAACAGAAATACTTCATGTGCGCAAACAAAGGACATCTTTGTGTGTCTGTGTTTGTGCTTAATGTATGTCCCCGCCAAAATGTGCCCAAAGTTAAAGGTAAGCACTTCCACTAGAGATGAGCGCGTGACACGCTCACGAAAAACATTGCATACTTATAGAGACAAGGGATGAATTAACAGGAATATTTCAAATGCAAAATTGAATTCATATTGTAATTTTGCCTATATTCTAAAAATAAAATATCTATTATATTTATATATAAAAAATATATATTTAATAAAAATTATAAAAAATATAATAAAAACAATATTTTACAAACAAAAAGTTTGAAGAATATATAAAAAATAAATATATAAATAAAATAATTTATATTTAGTTATTTTATTTTTAATTATTTATTAATTTTTTAATATTTTTTTATCATCTTTTATTTATATTTAATATTAATATAGCTACAAAATAAATTATTATTATTATCAATAAAAAATAAAAAATAATTAAATAAATTTACAATAGTAAGAAATATTAGAAATAAAATATAAATATATAAATATAATATAAATCATTATAAATATAAATATTTAAATAACACAATGCACAATAATATGTATTATAATAAATAATATAAATAAAATAAAATATTATATAAGAAATATTTGTATTGAAAATATTAGATTGCAAGAGAAAACACAAAAATAATTATATTAATATAAATAATCTTAAAACAATAAATTCAATAAAACAACAAAATTGTAAAACATTGACTCATCTGAAGATATCTATAAGATATGATTTAACTTAGCTCTATGCCCAACGTGCTCTAAATTAACTTCACGCTCATCTCTAGTTCGCTTCGGAGCGGGGCGAGAGAGACCATAAAAAAACGAACTTCATTTATTCGCAAAGAAATAAATCTTTTAATGCACATCGGAGAGTCGTTATTCGGGCATTGTTTTCTCATTTGCCACAACACCTCTACACACACACACCCGCACACACACAATTGGAGGGCATATGTCGTGCGGTGCGGCCATCGAATGGACACTTTTGTCCCGTGCTGCCTCACTGAGCAAATGAACTTTGAATGGTTCCATGTATTTCAATGATTCTAATTATGGAGACGCCACGCCCCGCCCCTCTCCGCACCGCCCAGCCCTACACGCCCAGTTGCTGGCACAAAACTTTCTTAAGTATTGCGTGCATCATTGTTATTGTTTTTGTCCTTGGACGAGCAGCCCAAATTGCTTTGTTGTATGGCGAGGCCGCCATCCGTTGGCATGTCTTACCTATACACACACACACATATATATAGATATATGTATATGTGTGTATATCGTGCAACTGCTTCAGTGCGTGGGCGGTACGCTCATTAGGTTTCCTGTGCCGCCATCGCTTCGCTCCGGCTCGATTATGACCCATGCAAAGTGTCCCACAAGGGGCAGCCAGTTGTCGCGTTTCTCCTGTTCCAACTTTATGTTATGTGTTTATGTGTCCATTTCTCTGCGAGTGTGCATGCGTGTGCATGCGTGTGTGTGTGTGTGTGTGACCTGCGAAAATGTCTGTGTCAAGTTGTGAGTAATAATGCGGAAATGCCAAAGAATAGCACAACCAAAATAAGCTCGTAAATAGTCAAGCAAGCTGAGACTGTTCATGCAAGCCGAATGGGAAATGCTCTGAAATTCAAAGAAAAAAATAAATAATAATGAATTTTTAAAGATTTTAAATCATTTATGAATTAGTTTGGAGTACAAAATAATAGACTATTCTACAAAATATTAAACAAAAAAAAAAGCAATTACATTACCATGCACTTCATAATAAGCCTTAGCATAAGATAAACTAAGTTGCATACCAGACATTACCTTAATCTTAACTTAGCTGGGCTTAATTTATATTATTAAAACTTCATTGACTTACTCAGCAACTTAACATTCAATGATTAATAATCTTTACTATACATTTTTAACATGATTTTGTATATAAGCTTTACAAACATTTGCCATGGACTTGTTTTCATTGACATGTACAAAAATAAACTTTAACATGAGCTTCTACAAAACTTTATAGCTAACTTATTGTGTTCTTCAACATGAACTTTACCAAGAACATTACAATTATTTTTAACGTGAACTTTACCATGAACATTATAATGAGTTTTAACGTGAACTTTACCATAGACCATAAATACGATGAGTTTTACCATGAACATTACAATCAGTTTTAACGTGAACTTTACCAAGGACCATAACTACCATACCTTTAGACCATAACTATGATGAGCATTATCATGAACTTTACAATGAACTTCAACGAAAACTTTACCATAGACCTTGCCAAGAACTTTAATAGATTAATTAACTTGTATAAACTAGATGCTGCACTTTAACATTAGCACTACAATGTGCCTTCTTTTTCGGCCAACTCTTAAAAGTATGCTCAAAACTCTATGATACATAATGAACCAATTCATATATAGAACACATAATATTCCATCATATTCTATCATGGCATTTTGCCAGCTGGGCACGTAACACAACATATTTACCATCTGACATGTGTCACAAACTCGATGACATATGCGATTAGATCGCTTAATTCGCAGCTGACAAATGTGGTGGGAATGAAAGGCACATTAATTAGCTGTACGTGTCCATGCATTACAGTAGCATTTGTTGTCCTTTTTTTTTTGTTGTTGTCCTTTTTGTTGTTGTTGATGTTTATGCTGCGGGTTTGTCAAGCCGAACCAAATGACTAAATGCTGTGAACACTCTCAGATGCCACTCAGATGGATGTGCCCATGGACCACGTACATAAGCACATAATTACGAATCTTTCTTGTTCTCTTCATTTATTTTATTTCGCTGTTGTTGTTGCTGGGTTTACTTTTTTCTGTTGTGCTTTGTGGTAGCGAGAAAGTTAAATTGCAGAAATCGCAAACTTTACTATCTGCTAGCACAAAAATAATGGAATTGTGTAATTAACGAGACTCCAGGGTAAAGACTTGATGAAATGCCTTTTGCCAAGAGTTATGCTCGCTGGCAAACTCTGGCACATTGTGCGTGCAGAAATTGTCGCCATTCAATCTCTTTGACTTAACTTTAACCAAAATGCCAAGTAGCAAGGGACACAGAGATGAGGGTGAGAGAAGAAGAAGGAAGTGGGAGTGGGAGCAAGAGATAGAGATAGAGAGAGAGAGAGAGAGAGAGAGGGAGAGAGGGAGTAAGACCTTACATAAATGTATTTCATCAATGTTCGATTCGTAGTTTGCTTTGCTACACGTAAGTCGAGTATAACCAACTGCTTAATACCCTTTCAAGTTTTTTTTAAAGATATATTGCTCGTTTTATTTTGAGTACAATGTAAACTATTTTTAAAGTAATTAAAACAGATTCTTTGCTTCATTTCTTAGTAGACATCTTCAAAATAAAAAATATATAATATGTAATATATAAATAACTATTTATATAAGGTATTACATAATATTTCAATATATTTTTGTTTATCAAAAAATTGTTAATATGCGCAAAAAAAATTGATTTATAAAAAAAAAACTTTTACAATTTATGTTAAAAATTGTCCTAAAAACTAAACTTAAGTTTCGACAAAAAAGAAATATAATTGGATATGAAAAAAAATGCAAATTTGCCATAAACTTTGTAGTAAAATTACAAATAAAATATATATATATATGCATAGAAAATTCTAAAATATATATATGTATATAAAAAAAAAGAGTACATTAGAGGTATCTCTAAGCAAAAACAATGCCATTGAACAATACTCGTGTGAGAGAACAAGATAGAGCATTAGCCAGTTAGAAGATTTGCTTATAGTTGGTCGAGTTGTCGCTTCGCTGAAAAGCTTTCAATTTCTTTTTGTTGGCCTTAAAGGCTGCACCGGGCTGTGCCACGAGCGCAGCGGCTGCGGCGGCGGCAGCTGCATTGCGATCCTTACGGGTGACGGGCATGTCGTAGGGCGTGCGCACGATTTCCGGCAAATGGGCATAGTAGACGACGCGTTCGTTGCGGTTCCGGGGCGATGATAGCTGCTGCGGCAGCTTGGATGCAACATATTTGTTGCTGTACGAGTCAAGCACGGGCATGGCCATGGGATCGTCGATATAGCCACGCCTCGACTTGATGTAGTCGGCCGGCGGCGGCGTGTCCAGCTGACGGTCGGGATACATGAGATAGGGTTCCGGATATTGGGGTACACGCGGACTGTAGCTATCGTAGGGATCGAAGCGCTGCCGATGCACGTACATGTCCTCATAGTACGGCGGATAGGCGCGATGATACTGCTCATCAAATCTGGGGGGAGAAAGGAACAGAAAATGCCAACTCAAGGAAATACTCTAAGGCTCACTTGAACTCACCTGTCGTAGCGTCTGATGTACGGATCATACGACCTGGACGGATACATGGCAATCGATTTGCCCGTATACTGTCCATACCAGGGCAATGGATTGGCCTTCGGCCTCTCATCCCCGGACTTTCGTACATAGCCCAAGCTCTGCTCATAGCCAGGTGTACGTATCGCTGCAGCGCCACTCAGATCGTTCTCACCTGGCGCAGTGTCCACTGCGCGCCGACCCGTTGTATAGTAATCATAGTCCGCATATCTAGCCGAGGATTTGCCAGCTACTCTCAGCTGTTGGCCCGCTGCTCCATGCTCCACAGACTCGGCTGCCTCCACATCCATAATGCTCTCCGGATTCTCCAACTCTGCATTCCGATTGCTATGCTCGTAGCCAGGCTCCGCACACACTGCGAGCACCTGCAGGCAGCATAATATGAACAGACTTTTCAGCTCCATCTCGATGCGATGCCAACTGCAGTTGCCAGTTGGCCAAAATAGACTGATGCCAGCCAGCAATCACTGGCCAAAGAGACGATGCCACTGCCAATGACTAACAATAGTCCGGCGACATGGTAAGTTTAACTTCAATACGTAATTGTATTATTGTATTTGTCTCGTTCGTTTTTTTGGTTCTATGGTCAGTCTATTGAGTCAGTCAGTCCATGAAGCGCAAGAGTGCACAATTCAAGTCAAGCAGCAAACTAGCCCCTCGAATACCCATTGTGCAGCGTTAGATGAGGTTGTATATGCTACTGAAAAGTATTTGTCATAAAGACGACTTGCACTGACTATCTAATGCTCGTTCACAGATCGCAAACAGTTGGGTTTATAAGAAATTCAATATTTCCGTTATGCCATGCTCTAGGAGTTTGGGGTTCCACATTGTTCCTACAGCAGGAGTAGCTAAATATTGATTCTACAGCAACTCAATATTGATGCACTGCTAAAAAGTAACTCTAAAACTAAGACATTGATGGATGGACTACATATCGTTTATAGGTCTTATTCCGAATCATCTAGATGCGCAACATAGATAAAACTACAAACTAACTGTAACTTGTTCATCTTAGCTTCAATGTCTAGCATGACATAGTTTTTCTTCTGATCTAGGCTGCGTTATGAGTAAACGCATGAAGGAGTTCAACATTTATCGAAAACTTATTCCACTTAACTCTAAAACCAAGCACCTCGGAACGAAATATATCATATTCATAGGTATATATGCTGTAGAGCTCAACAAAATAATTCTACCGCAAAGCTTGTTATGGATTACCTCTACTTAGTTACATAAATCTAAGTCTATGTCGAAATCGATATCGAAGTCAAACTGTAGCTTACTGTAGTAGTACCATAGTAGCTAGATAACTATATGCATATATAACTATATAATTATATATAGCTATATATAACTATATGAGAATGAAGTCTCTAAGCAGGCCTTAGTTTTAACAGCCAGACATTCCATAAAATACTCAATCCAAATTTTTACAGAGTAACTCAAGTCGATACGCTCATTGAAGTACAGAGAAGCTCCACCTAAAATTGATTTTGTACACATTTAACACACAGACACACACATACACAAGCACACCCACACACACACACCCGAGCACACGCAGCATAAAAGTGCATATTCTCTTTGAAGTACAGAACAATAGAGCAGCTCGAACTTGTCCAAGCCACGCTCCGTTGACTGCGACAAAATGCATTTCGTGATTTGCGTTTGAAAACAAAGAGCTAGAGAGAGAGAGAGAGCGAGTGTGTGTGTGGGGAGGGGAAGAGAATAACTAACGGCATTTCGGAGCTATTAGCAATATGGTCAGGGTTTTCAATTCAACAATTCAATGGGAATTCAATTAATTGTGAATTTAATTATTATGAAATTTGTATTACAAATATATATTTCATAAAATTTCATAAATTTAAATTATCAAGTCTTAAATTTAAAAGTGATATAAATTAGTTTTGAATAACAAATTAATATATGTATATATATGTATATGTATGTAAATCATTTGTAATGCTGGACAATTGTTTTTCTTTCTTTCGCTTTTTCAATCTCTTTAACTAAGTTCTCTCTTTCTTTTTTCTCTTTTTTTTTTCTTGTTAAAAAATAATCATGTTTTGTAGCTGTGACAGCGTTGACCCGAAATGCATCGATTCGGGCAGATTTTTAATTTGCAACAGCCATCTTTGGCATTCTAGACACTTTCGCTGGCGATCCTCGCGTGTCACATCGACGCCCAGTCCATTGGCAGCCCAAGAGTCCAGATTTTCTTGGATCATTGGCAAGAAGTTTGATAATATGATGCGCAGCGTATCGCAGGCTCTTGTGAAATGACTGCAAATTAACATAACAAATTTTATGATTTATAATGAAAGTTAAACAGATTTAAAAATGTACTTACAATTTATGTTGACTTTGCAACAGCTCATTCAGCTCTGGTAATACAAATGTACAGAAATCCAAATTCAGAGAAGATCTAAATGAAAAGTAATATAAATATATATAAGCAAAGAAACACAAATAGGATGACTTACGGCTTCTCCAGTATTGCACCTAAAAGATCTATGAAAATGGAGCGTCCAGCTGATTTCGCCAACCTAAGTGCACTTAGAACATCATTAACACTACAAAGGAATCAACTAAGTCAATAAGTATTTTTATTAAACATGGGAAACCAAACATGCTCACCGTGTTGAATTGCGTAGCAAATCGAGACTGGCTTGCCGATTGCTCAATTCCTGGAGCACAGCTTCGTGTGATCGCGAGAGCATATCAAAATCATATTGTTCATCAATGAAATTACGATTCATGTTCTTGCCGGAGGTTGGTATCAAATCTGGACGGTAATTCATTGTTTGCTATAATTAAAAAAAAAATATTTTAGAATAACAAACAAATTAGGAATATATTAACTCGATACACACATGCGTATGCTTCTCCTGGACCTTTGTCTGTTGTGCTGGGGTACGCATATCAAGAGTCGTCCGGGATCTCATTGGTGGCTTCGTAATAATCTCCACACTAATATTCTTCTGCTGAGCATTCTCTTTGTAGAATTGACTCTGTGAGCCCATCATCGTTCGCTTATTCTTGTTGACAACAGTTGTGGACGTCGACTTCTTGAGTACCATATTATCGTCTAGCTTGTGCAGCTCCATTGAGCTAACTGATGATGCCTGGCCCAGCTTATTGTTGCCGAAAATTGCCGTCGAAGTCTGTTTGGTGTTGCCCATCGCTGTGCTGCGTTTGTGCAAAGTTGTCGTTGTCTTCTTAATTGATTTCGATGAGGCATTTATTGTTGATGCAGGTACTGTCTTGTAGTTGCTGGCCGTGTAATTCTGATTGACTGGAAAGTCTTCGGCCATTTCACAATTATCATAGTTATTGAGTATTGGCGGATTGCTATCATTTGGACTATACTCGACATCATTTGCAATTTCAGCCTTATCCATTGGATAGATGTAATCGTCTGGTACGTGCAATGAGCTCGGCCCATAAACATTCAGTACACGACTCGAGCCCATATCTATGCCATAGCTATAAGGCAGATTATGTAAGGAGGACATTGACGTTGATTCGATGTGTTCCTGTGCCGCTTCATTCACAACTTCCAGACTCAAATTTGGTGACGATAGCTCGTCGTAAGTTTGACTTTTATTGTCCTCTTGCTCTTCCTCCACTTTGGCCGGTTTAGCTCCACCCATCGATATTCTAAACTTTTGGGTGCCACGTGAGAAGCTCTTTCGATTGGTTGAGTTATGCTTGAAATTGGGCTGAGCATTTGCGGGCTGATAGAACGGTATCACACAATCAAGGCTTACTGTATTAATTGACACGGTATCAATTTCATGGCAGCCACAGATCTGTAAAGCAATACGAATTAATAATGCTCTAACATTACTAACTAGCTCGATAACTTACAATCTTATTTTTGATCACTTTCATGTCATCCAATGAGGCCCAATTACCTTTGATGTGATCTAATTCACGGTCTGGTTCCCATCCAATCACAGATATTCCGGCAGCGCTGCCCACAAACAGACACTCGCCATTCTCGCTAATGGGAGAAATATTATTCAATAATATTTCAGATAATTGCTCGCTCCAATGACTTACCTAAATGTAATACATCTGATGGCCTGACCATAGAAATGAGACGTTTGGGAGACAAGCTGCTGGTGTTCCAGATCATAGATAGACACTGTGCCATCCGTTCGGCCCGCTGCTAGCAGAAACTCAAATGGATGGAATTGTATGCATGTGATGGCGGTAACTGGTGGCTCGGCTACAAACTCCATTATCTGTTTGCTTTTGCGTATATCCCATATTATTATGGATCCTTCCAGGCCAGCGGAAGCAATCCAAAGTCCATCAGGTGAAAATTTCACTGAATTCACATGCGATATGTGTCCTTTGCAAACTTTAATGCATTTATTTTCATTCTGTACATCCCAAAGTCTAAAAATGCAATAAAATTTGCAAAACAAAATAAATAAATAAATTTAATAAGCAAATAAACAGTTCAAAGTTCGCACCGTATCGATATCGACAGGTAAAATAAATAAAAAAAAGTCTAAAAATGTGATTTGCACCAAAAACCCGTTCAAAGTCGGCGCCTTGTCGATATCGATATATAAGTGGCAGCCCTGTATAGCTATGTGCGATAGTATCGGGTATGAAAAATATCAGCAGAGTAAACATTAATCGGCTAACATTCCATCACTTCGAATGGTCTGGCAATATAAGAATTGATGCGAGACTCTGTCCGTAATCCAGTTTTTGTTTTCATTTTGCAATAGGCTTATCGATAATTTACAGTGCACTTTGTACCGGTGATACAAAGATAATTCTTCACTTAAACAGCCAATACATGAGATAAAGGTAAATTATTCGTGCATCAGGCATTATTGATAAATGTTTCGTGAGTTAGTCTATATGTGTGTTTGTCGTACACATATATAACTATATATGTATATATGAATATAAACTAAACAAAAACGTATGTTTCATTTGTTTGGAATATACGAGATTGTTTAATTGCATGTACCCATTTAGGACTTCGATCAAACATTAAATAATTTAAATTCACACACGTAATCCAAAACTTTTCTCAATGCAAAGTAATAACTAATCTCTAACTGCATTAACACACACAGACACACATACATATACAAGTCTACGTAAGTTTAATGTAAAGAATCTAATCTAATACTGATATCCTATCAGTGAATATATATTCATATATACATATATCTGTGTTCTGAGGTTGAAAGTTCGTCGACCACTGAGAGCTAAGACAAAGTTTTTCATTTATAGCCGTCTCACAGCCGAATTAACAGTTGATTGCATCGGTATCCAACGAATTGCAGAGAACAAGTTTATAGTTGCAAACAAGTCTCTATCCATATACACAAAATGTCTTCACCAGCGAAATTGCGTTTTGATGGCCGTGTGGCAATTGTTACCGGCGCTGGGGCTGGCCTCGGACGAGAATATGCATTGCTGCTGGCATCTCGGGGCGCCAAGGTGGTGGTCAACGATCTGGGCGGTAGCCATGTGGGCGAGGGCGCCTCTCAGCGTGCAGCCGATGTGGTTGTCGACGAGATACGCAAGAGCGGGGGCGAAGCAGTCGCCGATTACAATTCAGTTATTGACGGTGCAAAGGTCGTTGAGACGGCCATCAAGGCATTCGGACGTGTGGACATTCTGATTAACAATGCGGGCATATTACGTGATCGCAGCATTGTCAAGACAACCGATCAGGATTGGAACTTGGTGCTCGATGTGCATCTAAAGGGCAGCTTCAAGTGCACACAGGCCGCCTTCCCACACATGAAGGCCCAGAATTATGGACGCATCATTATGACGGCATCCAATTCGGGCATTTATGGAAACTTTGGCCAGGCCAACTACTCGGCAGCCAAGATGGGCCTGGTCGGACTGGCCAACACGGTGGCCATTGAGGGACAGAAGAACAACATTCATTGCAACGTTATCATTCCAACGGCAGCCAGTCGCATGACCGAAGGCATCTTGCCCGACATACTCTTCCAGGAGCTGAAGCCCAGCCTAATTGCACCCGTTGTTGTCTATCTGTGTCACGAGTCCTGCGAGGATAATGGTGCGTATAAAACGATTCCCATTATATTACTATACTCCTCTCTTCTAATACCTTTCTTTCTATCTCTTAGGCAGTTATATCGAGAGCGCCGCCGGCTGGGCAACCAAAGTGCACACGGTGCGTGGCAAGGGAGCTGTGGTGCGACCCTCGATCGATGAGCCCTCAACTCTTGAGTACGTGCAGAGTGCATGGAACAAGGTGACAGACATGTCGCAAGCTACACACACCAATTCCATTTCGGAGGCCTCTGGCTCCCTGCTGCAAGTGCTTGAGAACCTCAAGTCTGGCGATAAGGATGCCATCGAGGATAGCTTTTCATTCGGCAACAAGGAGCTAATACTCTACGCCCTGGGCATTGGTGCCTCAACCAAAAACGCCAACGACATTCGCTTCTTGTATGAGAACGATGGTGACTTTTCACCGATTCCATCGTTCTTTGTCCTTCCCGGCTTGCTGCTGACCATGAGCAGTCCACTAGTGTCCACGGCGCTGCCCAATAGCAACGCCGATCTGACCAACATTCTGCACGGTGAGCAATATTTGGAAATTGTCGACGACCTGCCCACCAGTGGCACATTGCTTACCAGGGGCAAGGTGTTTGATGTCATGGACAAGGGCTCCGGCGCCGTGGTCGTGACCAGCTGTGAGTCATACGACGAGAACGGTCGCCTTTTGGTGAAAAACCAGAGCGCCATCTTTGTCGTTGGCGCTGGCAAGTTTGGCGGCAAAAAGGATCCCATTGCGGGTGTTGTACCCCTAGCGCCGGCCCCCAAACGGACACCAGATGCCTCCATACAGTACAAGACTAGCGAGGATCAAGCTGCACTCTATCGACTCTCCGGTGATCTGAACCCATTGCACATCGATTCAAACTTTGCGCGCCTATCCGGCTTCAATACACCCATCCTACATGGACTCTGCTCCCTGGGCTATTCGGTTCGTGCCGTGCTCAGCAAATACACGAACAACAACAGTGCGCTCTTCAAGGCAGTGAAAGTGCGCTTCTCAGGCCCCGTACTGCCCGGTCAGACTCTAAAGGTCGACATGTGGAAGGAGGGAACTCGCATTCACTTCCGCACTCTAGTGGTGGAGACGGCCAAGGAGGTTATTTCAGGCGCTTATGTAGATCTGAAGGACTCGAAAGCCAAATTGTAAATTCAATTTCAATTATAGATATATATATATATATATATATATATATATATATATATATATATATATATATATATATATATATGTGCATATATGTTATATATAATATGACAGCATAACCAGGCGGTGGTACAAAAATATTGCAATCAATACATTTATAACTCTGCTAAATGTAACTCTGTTCTTTTGTCTAATTTTAATAATAAAAAAAAATTGTCGACTCTAAACTACTTTATATAAGAGTCTAGAGCAATTAATGCAAATCATTATAAAATTTCCATGTGGAGTAAGGTGACTTGGCAATAAATAAATTCATAAAATGCGTAAAAGTTACTATCGACTAGATATATTTAGCTATATAGATATAGCGAGCGTATAAATACTAGATAGCAATAGACTAAGAAGCACATTGACTTTTTATTAGAAATTGATAGTCTGAGAGATATATGATATGAATACTTCCGCGTATAAAGTACTATAATATATATAGGCTAGCTTTTTTTTAAATGATACTGATATTATTTCTAGACTAGTCTAGCCTAGTCTAGTCTAGGTGGATGTTCTCAGAATATTTTGGCTATTTCAAAGTTGCCTTCTAGCCTCTAGCCTTATTGAAATTTTTGAAGAGTAGAAACTCTATAAAACAAACGAAAGCAACTGGCATGACGCATAGAGTAATATATCTAGATATATATATACAATTGTACATAAGATAATGCAGTATTATCTGCATTCAGTTATCACTTCTATATATGCAAAGATGTGCATGAATGACAGTGAGACAGAAGACGTTGTTGTCGCACTTCAAACTAATTTTCGGCTCACCTAACATATGGAGAATCGAATTATGATATCGATACAGAATGAACAAACTAATTTGCAATTAATTCTACAACTGTCAGCTGCAGCTGTGGACTTACCTAACTGTTGTATCATTGCTGCCCGATACTACGTACTCCCCGGATGGATTAAAGTCCAAGGTTCTGACACTTTTCATGTGTCCATTCAGTGTTGAATAGATTTTCTGGGCATTCAAGTCCCAACGCCGTATGATGCCAATATCATCGGCTGAATATACAAAATTATCCTTATATGCAAAGCGAACGCATTCAATCGAACGATTATGACCCGTCAAAGACTATAAAAGGAGGCAAAATAGAGAGATATATATAAATATATATGAATAAAATATGTATTTGAATCTGATCATCACTCTTCATATATACAAACCATGAAGCATTCGTCCTGGCCAATCGCCCAGAGATTGACATTGCGATCTTCGCCTCCAGTGACCAGCACTCGGCCCGTTTCACCCAAATCAAGGCTTGTGACTTTGCCATCGTGTGCCTTAATGTCATCTATATGCATATATAAATATAAATATCGATTAGAAGAAATGTTTGGATTATAGTTAAATGCGATTTATATGTTTGTATATATCTTGCAGTTCAAGTTACGTCTACGAGACATTTTATTTTCTTACTCAGAAAACTTGCAACGAGCCTAGGCAACCAAATGTCTAAACTTAATGTGAAGTTTAAAGATATGTATATTTATTTATTTATATATATATATTTTTTTTTTGTGTAGTCGGAAATTGTCTGATTCTGATCATATTACTTTCGCGGTGATTTATTGTAAATTGAGTGGAATTTCTTTTTGTTTATTAAGTTCAATAATGTATATACATAGTAAAATATAATCATATATGTATATATAAGAATTCGAGATTTATATGAGATATACATATATATTAGAATTCCTATCAATGTATATATATCTTCTTCTTTTTTTAATTTAAACAATTAAATCCAATTATATGAGATCTATACATTCAATTTATTGAGTAACACAATTTAATATAAGGCATGTTAAGATAATGTAGGAATCATAGATTTATATGAGATCTTTCAGTGGAAATACGCATATATGTAACTATATTTGAAGATCCATTCTATCTAATAAGCTAAATAATTTAACTACCTTTCAAAAGTTAATAAAAGTAATTATAAATTGATATTAAAAAATAAAAATTATATAATTAATTCATTTAATTTCTTCTAGATTTACAATGTGAATTCCATTCCTGGATAAAAACATGCTATATTCCCCATATATGCGCATACACACACACACACACACCGACACTCATACACGTATATCATTGTATTATATGCAACAGATACGGCATGCTGTAATGTTTTGACGATATTTAGGAAGTTGTTTATGTTAATATATACAATAGTGGAATGTTTGTTTTGCCTTTTTATGGTTGTTTGATGTCGTGACCTCATCTTAACCTAACTCCAATACTTTTGCACTTATCTACAATAGCTACATACATATTTACGCACGCACATTACACACACGCACACATACATACATACATACAACGGGTCACAAATGTGTAACTGCACATCTCCTTACAAGGGCTGCATCCCACATGCAATTATTTGCATGTTATTGGCCAAAATGGGTTGACACACAAACGCAAACATACGCATACAGGCACACACATGCTCACACAGATAGACCGTACGGTGTGCTTGTGTGTGTCGGCCAATAAGTACTAGAGAACTACTTTCATAGAGTTCAGATTCTATTTTACTTACATATCTTTGCCACAAGATTTCTGGGCAGCGCCATCTCCAGGAAAATTACCGTTACAGGTGTATGCTTATGTTGGGCGCAATATTATTTATTGAAAGCGACAATAATATAAGTATTTTATTTTATTTTGTCGCAGGTGTGATAATTTTTTGTGGGTTTGAGTTAAGTCGGATCAGCTGTCCGCTATCTCTTTAGTGTGTCTCACAGACAATTTGATTGAAACATACAGGAAATCATAAACGCATATAAACAGACGTAACTAAACCGTTTTACATGATTAATACCGTAGTATTATTATACAACCGTCACATAAAATAACAATAAATTTGACAATATTCACAGACTAAACAAATGCACATCATATATATATGTATATATATCAATATACACATATATATATATATACGACTACCAGGGCTGGAAACACTTTTTTGACTCATGCTGTTGCCACCTTGTTTTTACTTTTAATTACTGAAGACAGATTCTTTTTCAAAATATGGCCAGTCATTGTTCAAAGACTCAAAGTGTTATCGATACCTTTGGACGTATAACAACTCTGTGGTTCTCCTCAGGCTTTCCTCAAAAAAGCATCATCATTGCCTTGTCAAAAATTTGCCGACTGCATTATTTGATAGTTTCAAAAAGTTACTTTGCGCTGTGTGATTAAAGAACGAAAAATTAATTAAAGATGTCTTCACGTTACGATCGTGCTGTTACCATTTTTTCACCCGACGGCCATTTACTTCAAGTTGAATATGCTCAGGAAGCGGTTCGCAAAGGCTCCACAGCGGTATGCTAACAACTTGTTATGATTATTGAGAGCGCTCAAACTTATTTATTATTTATACATTCTTGCTAAAGGTTGGCGTGCGTGGTGCCAACTGTGTTGTACTGGGCGTTGAGAAAAAATCGGTCGGCAAATTGCAAGAAGATCGCACAGTTCGCAAAATTTGCGTTCTCGACCATCACGTTCTAATGGCATTTGCTGGCCTCACTGCCGATGCACGCATCCTTATAAATCGTGCACAAGTCGAATGCCAAAGCCATCGTCTCAATGTTGAAGATCCCGTTACCCTTGAATATATAACAAGGTACAATGAGCACGATATTCAATCATTTGATATTCATTACTGAAATTGCTTGCTTTGCTTTGCAGATATATCGCACAACTGAAACAGAAGTACACCCAAAGTAATGGACGACGTCCATTTGGTATATCCTGCCTGATTGGAGGTTTCGATGCCGATGGTTCGGCCCACTTGTTTCAAACGGAACCATCTGGCATATTCTATGAGTACAAAGCCAATGCCACCGGACGTTCGGCAAAAACAGTGCGTGAATTCTTTGAGAAACAATATCGTGAGGAGGATGTCAGCACTGAACGTGGTGCTGTGAAGTTGGCCATTCGCGCCTTGCTCGAGGTTGCCCAATCTGGACAAAATAATTTAGAGGTGGCCATTATGGAGAACGGAAAGCCGTTTAAAATGCTGGATCGTGATGTCATATTGGAATATGTGGATATCATTGAGAAGGAGAAGGAAGAGGAACAGGAAAAGAAGAAACAGAAAAAGTAATATCAATTCCAATTCCATGTTAAGCCATTGGTATTGGTATTATCCTGCGTTATTCTTTAACTAAAATAAAAAAAATCTTTTTAATTTCATATTTTTATAAAATTTAAAAAGGTGTACGCTGGAACACAGAATTATTTAAAAGATATGTATCAAATACATGGTCCACAAAAACAAAAATGCAGCTTTTATATATTTGAAGAGCATGCTTAATGGAAGGATAAATAAGGGCTGTGATTTTATAAATAATTCACTAATTCAATGCTTGAGACTAAGCAATAAATAATAGTATTGCAATTACTGTTAGATTATTCATGAAATGGGAGATAAAAAAAATATATTTTTTATATTGCTCGTTTCATAGTAAATTGTAAATATTGCGAGGGCACTTAATTTGTCAGGCAAATTAACGAATTTAAATGGCAAAGTCGATTCAGTGTTGACAATGGCGATACTTGGAGAACGCCTGCCAACGATAACCAGAGCTTTGCGCAAAGTTCATATTAAGCGATATTATTGAACCCATCACTAAGGCGAACAAGTGCTTTAGAACACTGGCAGCAGCAGTGCTGCGAATTGCACGCCTAAATTCATATGAGAATTTCGCTTAGTTTACTACCATCACTGTCCGGAGTCGGAAGTTGTGCCGAATAAAGAGCCAAAGCAAAAAATACAAAATACAAATTATAAAGAAATAATAGAATTGAATTGTATAAAGCGAATAACGAGAACAAGATTATTAAACATTTCTGCTGCTATACGACAACATTAATATAACAACAACTCCAGCACTGTTTCGCTTTTCATTCCCTTTGCCTGTCATTCCAAACCAAGCAACACCATCAGCAGACTAAAATCAATAATTTAGTTGTGTGGTTTTCGCGGCTTTTTGTGTTTTCTTTAAAAAACAATCAATACCCGAAGGTAACGTGTGTAGTAAAATAACAATTCACCTCAGTGTGCGTTTGCATTCGTTGACGCTTGACATATTGGTACACAATTTATTTATTTATTTAATGATTTTTCTATAAATCATTTATGATCTGATTTTTTTTTCAATATTTTGTTGTTTGTTTTCCAACTCATATGCTTAACATTATGAACAAGATAATTTTTGGCATCCTTCAAATCACGAAGCACTTAACACCGCGTTAAAAAACGCTGCCAACCCTTCCTCCCCCTCCACACACACACACACACGCACACTCACACACACACACGCACATACGCATAAGATTTAAGAAAAAACCACGTACTATTTATGAAATGTACATTCATACGTACGTACGTACATGTCTCTATGTACATACATACATGCATACAGATCTATTGGGGCATACAAATGTGTATGTACACACCTACACACACACACACACGCATTAAGTTTAAAGTTTGTATTTGCGATTCCGCATATATTGGTAGAATGCGCTAAACAGAAACAACTAAAAGAAAGGAAAAGCAGAACTCAAATCAAAACGAATCGAATCCCAATATGTACATATTGAGCTGCATATCAATGCCTTACATATATTGTCTATATACATGTATGCATATATAATGTAAATGTGTAGAGATAATGTACATATGTATATGTATATATATGTGTTTATTTTTCATTCCCATATAATTTATTTATAATGCACCTAATTATGTATATATGTATATATATACATATGTGTATATATATGTATATAATATATATATCTATGTATGTATCTGTATCCCTATGTACACACACACACACTTACGCACACACTGACGTTCCAATCTTATCTTTGGCATAAGTGGTCTGCAACGGTTAGGAAAGGCCCGTCCTCTTATCTCTCTCTCACTGTTTAGTTTCGACTGTCACACAATCATCCAATAAACCGCATTACAAACAGAGCCTTATACATATGTACATATAAATGTTATGGTAGCATTCCATGAAGATTTACACTTGCTAATCAAAATTCTGATTCCATCATATATAACTCTTACCTAGATATCAAGAACTCAAGATTTCAAGAGCACAGTGAATTTATATAAATAATTTCAATAATTCAAAAAATCTTGTAAACATGCAAATAAGAACATGTACATATATAGAGCTTTACTAACTTTTAATCATATATATTGATCTGTAGAATTTCTCATTTCGTTTTTCATGCCATAAACGAACACATTCGGCTCGCCGAATAGCAAAATTTCATTTCCATTTTGTTGCCCTCTCCTCACATTTGCTATCACTCTGTGTGTGTGTGTGTGTGTGTATGTGTGTGTGTGTGTTGACCCGACCTGACACTCTCCGTATTTCACATATATAATACAATAGAATGGGCACAGAAACGAAGAGCAACAGTTACACAGGACAGATTTCAACAAGTGGCGGCAACCCCAAAGTGATGAAAGATTCTTTATCTTTAGTTCGTCAAGCGGTCAAACAGCAGCAATCGAATCAAATCAATTTGAATTTAAATTCGAACACCAATCCGAATCCAAATTCCAATTCCAACACCAACACCAATACCAACACCAACTCCAATTCGATAACATATTCAAGCGAACAGCAACAGAACAACGCGGGTGATATTGCTAGACAACCAGCGAAGCAGGAGGATAATACACGAAGCACAGCAAAGGATACGATTGTGCCATTCGTGCCGATATATGTGGAAGAGGCGGATGTTATACAAGGTGCTAAGGATATACTGAAAGTAATACGACCTAACTGGGACCTCAATCACGTTGACTTTAAGGTAATTTCTATCTCTTCATCAGTGATAAATCATATATTACCTATACTTCATAGCCTACCAAAGCCATTCATTAATTATAGCTTCTGTAGCATATGTTTATATGTATATGTATATGTATATATTATATTATATATAATTCTAATAGAAATGATGATGATGAACTCAAAATATAACAATGTTCGTTTCGTGAATAGACTCTAGAATAGGCTCTATATATCCAATTAGAACTGCTCTTGGTATTTATCTACTGAATTTACTTTTTTTTTTACTGAATTTCACATTTACCAACAATTCGCGACTTATTGAAAAATGTAAAACATAACAGACTATATATGTACATATGTATATAGTAAACTCGTTTTCGTTTGATTTAGATCTATATAGCGTGCTGTACTCATGATAATAGTAAATATAATTTGCTGCTAAGTGTACGATTTTGCAAAGAGTCTTGAAAGGAATATGAAGGTTTATAATTTTTGCACTGCATTTCTCTCACTCCCTCTACCTCTCTTTGCCTCGCTTTCTCCCTGTTTTTAAAACGAATATGAAGATTTATAGTGTTTGCCATGGAGATATCTCTGCCTCGCTCACTCTCTGTGTTTCTCTGTCCCTCTCACTCTCTGTGTGTCTGTCTCTCTCCCTCTCACTTTCTTTGTTGCTCTCTCCCTCTCACTCTCTTTGTTTCTCTCTCCATATCACTCTCTTTGTTTCTCTCTCACTTTCACTATCTTTGTTTCCCTCTCACTCTCTTTGTTTCTCTCTCACTTTCACTTTCACTATCTTTGTTTCCCTCTCACTCTCTTTGTTTCTCTCTCCCTCTCACTCTCTTTGTTTCTCTCTCCCTCCCACCTTCTTTGTTTCTCGCTCCCTCTCACTCTCTTTGATTCTCTCTCACTCTCTTTGTTTCTCTCTCCCTCTAACTCTATGTTTCTCTATCTCTGTCTGTCTCTCTCCCCCTCTCTCTGTCTGTCTCTATGTGTATCTCTCTCTTTATCTGTCTCTCTCTCTCTCTCTCTTTATCTGTCTCTCTCTCTCTCTCTCTTTATCTGTCTCTCTCTCTCTCTCTCTCTCCATCTGTCTTTCTCTCCCACTCTTTTTGCAATGCATTTCTTGCCCTCTATCTCTATCTCTCTCTATCTCTCTTTCCAAAACGCATTTGAAGGTTTATAGTTTTTGCAATACAATACAATAAAATAACTCCCACTCTCTCTCCCTCCGCTCTCTTTCCTCTGCCTCTCTCTTTCTAAAATGAACACATTCTAACTGCATGTCAGTTTTTGTTTTTATTGCTTCTTTTTCTACACTAAGCCAAAAGTACTTAACTTTTCATTATCTAATGAGGAAACAAGTAAGAAGGCTCTAGTCGAGACGGCTCGACTACGAGATACCCTGAACCCTGCAAAAAAAGTGATACTCTTCTTCTTTACGCACTTAGAGGCGCGCGCTCTGCTAACTGCGCAGTTGCTGCCGTGGCTTGGGGGTGGGTTGGGCTGAACTTTGGACGCTTATAACTCCATTTCTAGATGGACGATCTTCATGAAATTTTTAGAGTAGATTAAGGATAAAAAAATCTATCTATGTGCTAAATTGCAAGTCTCTAGTATTTGAATGGCGTTTTTTGCAAATTGTGGGCGAGGGGGGCGTGGCATCAAAAATCGGAACTACAAAATCTGCGTATTTATAATATCTATCTAAATATATAAAGTTGAAGTCTCTGGCTGAAACAATGTAGAAGATATACCCTAAAAACCTAAAAAATGTAAACGAATTTTCGATTTTTTATCGATAATTTGGAAATGGGATGAGTTATCGAAAAAACAAAATAAACTTGTATTGCGTAGCTAACATACGAGTGTTCATGTGAAATTTCAGCTCTCTAGCTTTTGTAGTTTCCGAAATCTCGACGTTCATACAGACGGACAGACGGACAGGGCTCAATCAACTAATTTTTTTATGCTGATCAAGAATATATATACTTTATGGGGTCTGCGACGTCTCCTTCTGCCTGTTACATACATTTTCACAAAACTATTATACCCTGAATTCCCATTTTCAATGGGTTCAGGGTATAAAAAGTTAAGTTTACTACTTCAATTTTTTGTTGTATACAGCAGCAGTACTATTAACATGAGCACAGCTTTAAAGGTATATACATATATATTTAATATGTATATTTATATTCATATATACATATGTATATATGTGCACAGCTGTAATTTGTAAAGTTTTTAAAAGTGCGCGTTGAATGATTATAATGCATAGCACGAGGTTTCAGTAAGTCATTAGTTAGTTATTATTTGCTCGTTAAATCGCGGCTCAATAACAACTTTCAACACGTATTCATGTTTATTTAAGTATAGCAGACACATATATATATATATATATATATATACTTATGTATATGTGAACTATATTTGTATGAAAATTCTCCATTGAACTTGAAACTTGCGAAGCTGTTAAAAAGTTGATTTCAAATATGTAAAACTAATGCACAATATACTTGTATATAGGGATATATTTGTTTATAATAAATAGTAAAGTCGTGACAGCTTTGGGTATTATTTAACAATTACCTGCAACGTAGAACTATTATTTATACATAAATTTTATTTATACAAAAATTAGTTTCAAGCTTCGCGCTTCGTGCCTAATGGCTTTCCACTGAATGAATGCAAATTGAAGCAAACCAGTTTAACTATAACTATTATTGTTATTGTTATTATTAATGTTATTGTATGTTTTTGTTATTGTTGCTAATTGCGTTGCTGTAAAATTGATTTAATTAACTGCAAAACTCAAAATACGTATACGTCTGCGTATACGCAATATAATATGGTGCTTAGCCTGACATATCAGTCTATACATTTATTGATATTGATAATGCTCATATGTATATACATATATATATATATATATATATATATATATATATATATATATATATATATATATATATATATATATATATATACATACATATATATATGATGATAGCATACCCACACACACACACACAGCTGGCTTACTTAAATCACAAGAATTTCGTTAAAAATTGTTCGCTTTTTTACTGGGGAGGCTTATCAAAGCGATTACGTCTGGACCCCCATAAGCCACATGGCGCTATTTATGTAGCATACATGTGTACATTTGTATATATATGTGTGCATGTGCGTAATATAATATAGTTTTAATGAGCTCATGCAGCTGTATTTGTGTGAGTGCGCGCGCGCTCTTTAATTCCAAAAGTCACCAAAGTTTATCAAGTTTTTGATTACTAATACGTATGTGTGTGTGTGTGTTTTAAAATCCGTTTTTTAAGTACTCAAAAGCATGGCTGATTTGTAGCGAGATTAACTGTAAATATATGCATGTATATATATACAAATTTGATTCAGACTTTGAGCATCAACAACTTGACAGCCTATAAAAACAATTGCCCTATATAGAGAGACATACACACCCATACACATTCACACCCACGGTCATACCTAGTCACACTCACATTCATACTCACCCACGGAACTTGCTATATCTGACATTGGCTAAGGAATTTGTTTTTAATCTATTTGTAAATCAATTAACAACTCTGTTAGTTAGCAAGTTCAGACTATTACTCTTCTATATATACATATATAGTACATAAGGTTGAATGTAAACAAAATTACAGCAACAAGTTTGAGCTACATAAATATCTATATACACATATAGCATTATATCTGTATTTATATGCAGTTCAATAGGTATTTGCAAAAATAACAAGCGAGAACCCTTAAGAATTGGGCATTGCAAACTGCTTAATACTCGTTTCGTGTAGCTAAATATGGTTTCACCACGCCCATGCGGTGGGCGACGTTGTTATACAATTCAAAAACAGGTCAAACTGCAAGAGATTTGGGGAAAACTTTTGGCAGTCGTAGCCCTGAAGCTCTGTGGGTGTTGCACAAGTGTCCAAGGGGCAGAGCTATATATATTATATATTTTTAGCTAAAATAGTCATAGATGAGTATAATTATAAATATATATATAAATATAATTTGAGTTGCTATATAACATATATAGCTATAGCAGAGTTTAATCGATTTCAACAAAATATATATCTATATATATATTTGAATTTTGTACTTCCAACTGTCTAGTTTTTCAAGTAATCGAGTTTACTTACCTAAGAGATATTGCAATAGCTATATTTATCACGTCGTCACAGCCCTATAAGTGGCTATATATATACATATAATGAGCGTATATAATAGAATTGAAATGCTGAACAGGCTTTGTTAGTCATTAAGACAAATAGACAGATAAAGCACATGACACGAATCCAATATACACGCTTTTTAACAAAGTAAACGAATTGACTAGCTCTTCATACATATAATAGAAATTGAAGCTCAAGCTATATCTCTAACCTATTATGAATCCCTCAATATATACAAAATGTGTAACGAATCGTGAAGCAGAGCCTCATCTAAATATGCGCTCTTTGAGGAATACGCATAGAACCGATTAACAGAATTTCCCTCATGCAACAATCACTAATCAGAACTCACATGCTTATATTATCTGATTATCAATATCTATATTATATTATCTGATAACTTTTATTTGATCTGATACTGATATTTACAGACAGTGGAGCATACCAAGACGCAATCTCCTAATAGTAAATATACTAGTCGTAACAGTAACATCAATATCCTTTCTAATCATGAATATTGAAAAAAAAGCAAGAATACAAAATATAAATTGAAAATTGATGAAAAATTAAAGAATACAAATTCTTTTATATAATGAAAGTTTCAAAAAATATTGTTCGATCTTATAGTATCCTGCAATTAGCTTCAAAATCGAGCCCTTGAATATGCTCTAGCTGAGCATTGTCGTCTGTGTTTCCTTATTTTTACGCGGCAGAACCTTTTCGGAAAATCATAGACTTTTTTCCAAACAGCTATACTACGGCATACTATTGTCTTAACTTCTAACTTCACCCAAAACTTTTATCAACGCTGTTTTTTTTCTTCAAACTATCTTTCGCATCGTTCATTGAATGCAGCTGGATCCTCGACAATTTTCCCTATCTCATTTAGGAGTTTTCTAACTTAATCCATAACCAATTAAATAATAATAATTATTATTATTTTTTCAATAAAATTCTTATTAATATTGATATTCTTAAAATAATAAAATTTAGAAATAAAAATAAAAATAAATGTTTTAAGATAAATTCTTTAAAAATCTTTATAATATCTAAATATGAATAATAAAAGTTCTTATCCTTTTTACAAAGCTAATATTATATATTAGTATTATAAACTGTCTAATACATATGCCTATGTATACACATATCTATATTAGATAAGCTTCAGCTTCACTAAATCAGAATCCGCTTATAACGTAGTTCAAGGAACTGTAGTTATATCCGGAAAACGCTATAATCATATAAGTTTGCGCATATAAGTTTGTATGGGAAATGTTGTATAGACTTTTCGAACGCTATAAGCGGAGTTTACAACTATAACAACTATTAACCATATTCTAGTGTGCTCCGCTCTAAAAATGCATTTCGCACAGCTATAGCTGTGCTATATAATATAATATTTTATATTATATATAATATTCCTGTGTGTATAATATTTCCTGTTAATCCTAGACTGCACTAACTACGCCCACAAAAGTTGGATCAATAATTTTGCAATTACTTGTAATCTGTAGTATCCATATATACATATATATATATATACATACACTTTGATTATCTTTTGTAATTTACTCATGTTTGTTTATTCGTTTCTGTCTTTCAGAAATTTACAGATGGCATAACAAATAAGCTAGTCGGCTGTTTTCACAATTGCTCCAAATTGGGCAATGACAATGACGAATCCTATTTATCAATCAATAATGCGACGAGAATTTTGCCAATTCAAGTTCAATCGGAGGATCCGGTTATCCTACCCGATGATGAATTTACGACAATTGTTGGCGAGAGTACAGGAATGGAGGAGCATCATAATGATCTACAATTACCTATACAATACTCCGATAACGTAGTCCTTGTCCGTGTTTATGGTAATAAAACGGACCTACTGATCGATCGGAAAGCTGAAACGCAAAATTTTCAATTACTGCACACATACGGCTTGGCGCCATCCCTCTATGCGACATTCAAAAATGGGCTCGTCTACGAATATGTACCTGGTATCACCCTAAATACAGAAAGTGTGCTATGCCCAGATATTTGGCCATTGGTCGCTCGACGTATGGCCGAAATGCATCGTGTGGTTAGAAAGAAGAATGTCGATGGTAAACCGACGCCAATGATATGGAAGAAGACGCAAAGCTTTCTGGACTTAGTACCTGAACGATTTAGTGATGCTGAAAAACACAAAAGGTACGATCATGAAAATATCTATCTATCTATCGATCGATCTATATATATAAAATTCTCCCTGCAGAGTGAAAGGAACATTTTTACCTATTGGACGACTGCGTGAGGAGTTTAATAACTTGTACAAATACTTGGAGGCATTAGAGAGTCCAATTGTTTTCTCCCACAACGATCTGCTGTTGGGCAACGTCGTCTATACGAAATCAAAGAATGCTGTTAATTTTATTGACTACGAGTATGCCGATTATAATTTCCAGGCCTTCGATATTGGTAATCATTTTGCGGAAATGTGCGGAGTCGATGAGGTCGATTATACGCGTTATCCGCAACGTGAATTTCAGCTCGAATGGCTGCGCGTCTATCTTGAGTGCTATCTGCAGCGGAATAATATCCAAAACGAGGAGGTCGATCGGCTCTTTGTCCAAGTGAATCAATTTGCCTTGGCTGCCCACATTTTCTGGACAGTTTGGTCTCTACTACAAGCTGAGCATTCCACAATTGACTTTGATTATGTTGGGTAAGGATTCAACAATATATGGATCTATTCTATAATATTAATCTATCTGTTATCTGTATCATTTTTAGCTATGCATTTCTTCGTTACAATGAATATTTGGCTCGCAAGGATGAGTTCTTATCGTTGACTGCATCAAAGAACAATAAATGATTTTTTCCCAGCAATTTGCAAATAATAATATTATTAATGAAACGAAATACACACAATTTTGTGTCCAACCCCAGTGATGTACTTATATATAGATATATATGTATATGTATATGTATTTGTATATGTATATGTATGTGTATGTGTGTATATATGTATATATACATGTAATTATCTATAAACTATGGCTAGCACTGATATACATACTATCTATCTATATATATATACAAACATATATATGTACAATTATACATAGTATATACATACATATATGAATGAGTATTTAATGTATACAGATGTATATAGTGAAAATGATGTGTTCACAAAACTTCATTAATTAGTGCCGTGCCCATACCGGCCGTAGTCTATGCATATATGCATATATACACATATACATACACACATAAATATATACATATATATAATGAATTTGTATATGTTCTTTAATTTGTATATTGATCTTTTGTAGTCATAAATAAATAAACATAAATATTTAGTTTTCATATTGATGCATCTATACCTACACAAGTTCACTCAATTTCCAACAGAAATATATATGTATATATATTCCCATCACCTGTACCTAAATGCATTCCCTACTGCAACATGGAAAATATATCAGGTACTTTCCATTCTAATCCCACTCATCAATTAGAGAATATCCCCTTTTTCAATATTTCCCTCTATAAGCGCTAGAGCGCAACGTGCAACGCGGAGCTCTTTAAATGCACGATGCAGAAAGAGAGGGAAGCTGATAGTGCCTGCTTGCTCACTCCGCTGTCAACAAGTGCGCATTAATTAAAACTTTTAACAAGAATGAATAATAACAACGTTATATAAACTCTTTAAACTTGGCTATCTTTTACGGTTTATTATTATTTCTTGATGATTGTGAATGCTTAGCAAAAAAAAAAAACTATATTATTTAGACATACCATATAAATACTTAGGAATATATATGTATTTACATATATTTTGGGCATTTAACAAAAGGTTTTACACAACAATGAATTTATTTAATTTATACAACAGTATTGTATGATTTCAAATACTTCCTAAATGAGGTTTAATTTCATACAGTTGTCCGATTCCCATCGCCTCCAAGCTTTTGTACAATCTGGAATATAATAGAACAAGAAATTCAGAAGATTTCATGATTTTTAAAAATTCCTAAATTTAACGATATTTCTCCATTTGAATTGCTGCTGCTCACAGCATGTTTCTGACAATTTAGGTGGATGTACAACACTAACACTTTTGTATTTCGATTATAGAGAAAAGCGTATCGATACTTTTTTTTTGAGCTGACTGCCATCACTAGTTTGTCAGCTGTCATACCTAAAATAAAGGGAACAGAGTCAAGCGAACGACTTCCTAAAATTACGATTTATTATTAATCATGAGCTATATTGCTAGGAAGGGACCTTTGGTATTCTGTAAGTATGCCCTCAATCTGTCCACCGCAGTATTGCGAAATCAGAAAAAGCGCAAACTTAACCGCTGCACATTTAGCTGATTACGTAAATATGTAACACAAACTTTGCAATTCTACATTTCAGCCAACCTGGGCAAATGGGCCTACAATCTGTCCGGCTTCAACCAATATGGTAAGCGCTAATTGGAGTGCACATCTTATTTGAATATATAAATGAATAATAATGTCATTTAAGGTCTGCACCGTGACGATTGTCTCTATGAGAACGAGGATGTTGCCGAAGCAGTCCGCCGCCTTCCACGCAAATTGTACGATGAGCGCAACTATCGCATAATTCGTGCCTTGCATTTGTCCATGACCAAGACCATCTTGCCCAAGGAGCAGTGGACAAAGTACGAGGAGGATGTCAAGTACTTGGAACCCTATTTGAAGGAGGTGATAAAGGAGCGCGAAGAGCGTGAGGATTGGAACAAGAATCACTAATGTTTTTCTTCTCATTGTGCGGATTTGTAAATGTTGGAAAATACATAGATTAGATTCAAATTAAAAACTATCTGAGAAGAATTCATTTGAGAGCGATAGATGAGCTATGGTCAAATTGAACGACATTTAACTAGAATTTATTGATAGGCATTAATTAAGTAAAATGTAATTTAGTTGCGGTATGTGGGGCACCAGATCGATTCGATTGCTAACGCTTATAACAAATTCGTATTTATATCCTATATAATACTGGCGTATTCGTTCCGGGCGGCTTTTGGAACTGGTCTTGGAATGTTAGCTATTTCGTTAGTCCGGTTTATCTTACCTTTTGCATAAACGGTAGATTGAATAATGATCCCAAGACAGGCACACGGCCAAGGAAATTAATGGCTACAGGGAAGAAGCCACTGAAAACAGAAATAGGAGATCAACTTAATGTTAAACAAAAACAATAAAATTGAGCACGTGCTTTGCGTGCTTGAGTACGTACCTGAATAGTGCGAAAAATCCATAGGATTCAATGATCATGCCAATGATGGGGAAACCGAGCAACACAATCACAATGCCACCAAAAAAGGCTGTTGTCCCTTTGACTTTGTGGCGCTGAAAGAAAAAGCGCAGAGTTCGCTCGACGCCAATGACGCAGCCAAGGCCGGATATGAAGAGAATCTGTAATGGAAATGGAAATGCAACTGCTATATATATCATGCCAAAGATTTCACATATTTGAAGCTCACGCACATTGCCAATGGCCAGCAAACCCTTGTCAAATAAAAGCAACATGCCAAGAAATAAAAACGATATGCCGAAGCCAGCCAAGCCGATGCCAATTTCTGCAAATAATGTGCAATAATTAATATGAGCCGTATTAATATGCCAATAACCAAATTTAACTTAGTGTCTAACATACTTTGAAGATCTGTTATTTCAATCATTCTGCTTTAGTTTTGGCTATTTATGCTTAAAAGGATAAGAAAGTGCATTGGTTGTATTCCACGTAAACACCAAATGTTTCATTATTATGAATATAAACAATCATCGCAGGGTTGCATTATCAGAAAAGTGTTGCAAAATACGCTATTAGGAATGACATACATACCTCGAATTCTAAATTTAAATACAAAATATTTATCAATATTTTCAGTAAAATTTAACAATTTTGCATGAAATCAAAATATTAAAAATCTGAATAATGCAATTGAAAGAAATGCAATAAGTCAAAAGAAATTTATTAGAACTATTTGAATTTGTGATATGAAATTGAAAATATGCATTAATTCAAAAATTTTAATAGTAATAGTACAATTTGAATTTGTATAAAAACAGTTTACTAAAAACCGTTGACCTAATTTGGAGTTTGATTGATTCAATAATCGTCAATACAGTAAAAATTATGGTTCAATTCGATTGTGAACGAAAGTGTTATTCTTGTTTGTATATCAACACCCTAAAAAATCACCGCTATCTTGTCTACCAACTAATCGACTTATGTATTCATTTCGTTTTCGATTGTTGACAGATGTACGATATATACATTTCTAGCACCCCTAGACTCACACGCCATTTTTACAATAGAGAGTCCAGTCGAGTTTTCGACTGACGCTTGAGTTTGGAAAAAAGAAAATCGAGAAGTGATACAAAGGTTTCCTTTTTTTTTTACACATCAAAAAGCAATAAACTTATACGCGTTTTAGTTATGGATCGTAAGTGAAAAATCTAAAAAAAAAACGTTGAAAAACTTGAAGAAATGTATTGAATGTGCAATTTTTCAGGTGGTGGTTACGGTGGTGGTGGCGGTGGCGGCGGCGCCGGGCAGTACAATAATTTTGCTGTTCCTCCGCCAAATTACCAGCAAATGCCAAATAAAACTGGTAACTATAACGAGCCCCCTCCAAATTATAACAAGCAAGGTGGAGGTAAGTTATAATTGAAATTCTTCAGTCCAAATGGCTTGCAACAAAACCACAATATTTTTCTTTAAGGTTATGATTCTGGCCATCGTGGTGGTGGTGGCAACAGCGGCGGCGGCGGTGGTGGTGGATCATGGAACGATAGAGGCAATTCTTATGGGTATGTTATTATTATTATAATACTACTTAAATACAATGGGCACAGTGTACAATGTGGCTACGAGTATTACAAATTCAGAGTGTGTCGCCAAATAAGAATTCGATGAGAACAAAAAGAAAAAGTATATAAATAAATAACTAAAAATCAACAACAACAAAATCTAACGAGCATACATGCAAAAACGTAAACGTTAATGTCGTAAAAAAACAGAAAGAACAAATTACTGCAAATATTTAATTTTTTTCCACAATTTGAAACTTCGAAACTGAAGCATGAAGAGGCACTGAGAGAAATATAATATCCTTGTGAGTTTATCGTAATAATGAAGAACAAATATTATTATTTATATTTGTAACATAAAGTTCATGTCGCATACAATAACAAATTCATAACTCGTATCATGTTAAACAAGAAAATGAAGCCAGTGAAGATACTCCAAATGTAAATATTATTATTTTTTGGTTCGAATACACATTGGACTGTAATTATGTAGTCTGGTCATCAACAATGAAATGAATCATGTGTTTTTTAATGGAATGTACTGAGGCGTACCAATGTATTATCTTATAGATAATTTATATATATATATATAATGATTGTATGGTTTAACATCCAAGATGTTCAATAGCTGTTTAGTGCACAGCTCGTTAATTGATAATTACAGAGTAATGCGGAGAGTGATTCACAAAACTAAACAAAACTTTAAATGGTCTATCTGTAGAGGCATAAGCTACTGATGATTGGGTGTATATATGTATATATACTAACATTTCATGAAATTATCTGGTTGAAATGCTTTGAATTTAAGATGAATAAAATGGTGAACGAAAATTTGCTCGATGCGACTTAACAACATGATTTATATAGCTATCTCTCCCGCTCCCTACCGAAAGTTGTGAGATGAATGCCTGACAGCATATTGAATGGGATCGCTTTGACTGTCCCTCCCTCTCTCTCTCTGTCTGAAACTGTTTCAATATCTCCCTTTTGGCATTCAAGAAATAATTCATCATAATTTGAGCGCACATTCTGTATATTCGTATCGATCATACATATAAAACTGCGTTACACGTTAAGCCCCTTAAAAAAAAAAAAAAATAATAATTAACAAATTATTTATTGGTATTTGTAATAATAGTTGAAAACGCTCAAATCGCAACTGTTACACGCAAAATACGTTACTTGTATAACAGTTTGTAACTCGAGTACTTTTGAAACTCTCTTAATCGTAGTCGCAGAAACCAATTATCGATCTATCGATTGTCACATTTAAATTAGCTTGTAAATTGGAAGTTGTCTTTTCGATAATACAAAATAGAACTAAAGTAGTTGTTATCAAAAAATATAGTGTTTATAGCATTAAGGTTTGCTTTACAAATATATATCCAAATATATATTCCATTATTCGCTTAGTATTTAAATTTGTGTGTATAAACAATATCGAAATCACAGTGCATAATTAATATATCTATACTAAATGTGTAACTAATAATAAATGTTCAAGCTTTAACAACTAGAATGAGATTAAAGATAATACATACGTATATATATATATATATATATATTTTAAGTATCAATAACAATTAATATGTGCTTTAACCAATACAATGCAATACTTAGAACTAAGTAAAAGTCGAGCCAAATATTATGTACCTGCAATATATCTATGCTGCTTATAGTAAATATAAACATATATATATATATATATATATATATATATATATATATAGTTATGCAAATTTGTATGTTTAGCATAGTTTTAAATATTAGAATATAATAATATTGAAAAATGTAGCCATGCAGAAAATGAAAAGATTTTAGATGCAAATTGTTCGATTGTCCTAAGAAAAGAAAAGAAAACTATAATATATAAATAATATTTATAAGATTTATGTAATTTTAAAGTATAATCATCTTGATATATTTTGACGCACAAAACATCAATGGTCTGCATGGTTACAGTGAAGCCTCGGTGCACCGATAAAGCTGTATGCAATATATAAATAGATTTTTGTTGCTTTGGCAAAATCAATGTATATGTAAATTTGAGCGTGACACAGACGCATTCAACATATAGTAATAATAATAATAGTAATTAAGTAGCTTTAAAAGTTGTAAACGTTTTTTGTCCCAATACAATTCAATGGAAGATTATTTACCAAAGCACTTTGAATGTCGCTCGATGGTGCATCGAATTGCGCTGGTAAAGATCACGTAATATGTTTAACAAAAATAATTTGATTTAGTTAAAAACACACACACACATACATAGATGTATGTGTGCACAAGTATCTATAAATGTATATATATATATATGCGTATTTATATGGAGTCACATTTTGTTGTACGATGATACTAGCTGAGACGTACGGGGCGTTAACTCTACCTTCATAATGCATTACAAAAAAAAAAAAAAAAAACAAAATACAAAAAAACAAAAAAAAAAAAAACATCAAAATCCAAAAAACATTAAATAAGTTATTCAATATCCTCTTTTAGAAATGGAGGCGCCAGCAAGGACAACTACAACAAAGGTAAAATAATGCAAAACAATTTGCAAATCATATCGAGTAATGTATAACATTAATTTACTACAAATCAACAAATATATATATATATAAAAAAAAACAAAAATTAAGAAAAATAACTAGAGAGAGAGTAAAGATATTTCGCTTGAAATTTCTGGTAATTAAGTTTAAGAATCAAACAAAATAGGTTAATCTCTATATAAATATAACAACTAATAATAACCGAACAAAAAAAAAAAAAGAATAAAGGAGTTCAAAGCTTCGTCGTCATTTCGAGTTGTTTAGCTTCTATGCCAAGCTGAGTGTTTTGAAGTGTGTAAATTCGAACGTTAAACAATTAAGTTCGTTCAATGCGTGACCCGAGTTCATTTGGGTCATTTTGGGTTATGTTTACTTTGGTTCTGGTCAATGATCACCTGGTTATCCTGCTTACAAATTTAGGGCTATTGGTTAACAACGTATGTGTGGGTGTAAGAGTGTGTTCTATGTGTGTGTGAGTGTGTTCTGTGTGTTTCGTCAATATATCACATATATATATATATATATATATATATTCCATCATCTGTTTGAGTCAACAGCTCAAGCTCAAGTTATATCCCTAGGTTATATGCGTAAAAAGCAGTACAAGTAAAAGTATTGAAAACCCAACCAAGTAACAATGAGTAAATCGGTATTAATATATACATTTACAGTCTTAGAGGTGTTTTTTATTGAAATTCTGGTTTCAACTGCAAAGTAATACCTTTTATATATATATATCTATTATCTAGATGCAGAGCGTAGATACGATATATATACGTATATACTCAATTTACATCATATACTATATATATATAGATATATATAGATAGAGTTTAAGCGAGAGTTTGTGCACAGCGGCCCTGAAATTGATATGATGCGTGTATTGTTGATACGTGTGTCCAGCAGTTGCACACTTCGATCGATCTAAGGGGTTTTTTTTTTTTTTTTTTCGTTTCTTTTTTTTTTTTTTGTTTATCATTCGTTTCTCAACTTAAACTCTATATCGTTGTGCAGCCTTTTGCTAATGTGTTTGTTCGTTTTATAGGCGGATATGGTGGCAATAATAACGGTGGCGGCGGCGGCGGTGGTGGTGGTGGAGGCGGCGGTGGCAATGATATGATCACCCAGGAGGATACCATATTTGTTTCGGGCATGGATCCATCCACCACTGAGCAGGATATTGAAACCCATTTCGGAGCCATTGGCATTATAAAGGTAAGTGAAGTTAGTTTGCTGCTTTGCATAATATTTTATTAATCATTGTTGCCACTTGCAGAAGGATAAGCGCACCATGAAGCCAAAGATTTGGTTGTACAAGAACAAGGATACGGGCGCCTCGAAGGGCGAGGCCACGGTCACATATGATGATGTGAATGCAGCTCAATCGGCTATACAGTGGTTCGATGGCAATGATTTCAATGGTGCCCAAATCAAAGTCTCGCTGGCCCAGCGTCAAAATAATTGGAACAAAGGCGGCGGTGGTCGCGGTGGTTTCGGTGGACGTAATCGTGGTGGCGGTGGCGGTGGCGGCGGCGGCGGCGGTGGCGGTGGTGGTCGTTTTGATCGCGGCGGTGGCGGCGGCGGCGGCGGTGACTTTGATCGTGGCGGCGGCGGCGGCGGCGGTGGTCGTGGTGGTGGTCGTTTTGGAGGCGGCGGCGGCGGTGGTGGTGGCGCCGGTGGCAATGTCCAGCCTCGTGATGGAGATTGGAAATGCAGCAGCTGCAATAACACAAACTTTGCCTGGCGTAACGAGTGCAATCGGTAAGAGAGATTATGCAGCTGCAACATGGATTCCGATTACAATCTTCATTTTCAATTTCAGCTGTAAAACACCAAAGGGCGATGATGACGGCAACTCTGGTGGTAATGGTGGCTATGGAGGCGGCGGCGGCGGTGGCGGCGGCGGCAATTATGGCAATATGAATGATCGTGGCAATGATCGCGGCTCCGGCGGTGGCTATCAAAACAGAGATCGCAGTGGTGGCGGCGGAGGCGGAGGCGGTGGTGGATACTCACGCTATGGAAATGATAATGGTGGTGGCGGCGGTGGTCGTGGTCGCGGTGGTGGCGGTGGCGGCGGCGGTGGTGGCCGTCGTGATGGTGGCGCCATGCGCAACGACGGCGGCATGCGTTCCAGACCATATTAGGGAGCTGGTGCAGCAGCATGCCCATGCTACACTATTTTTTCTAACTTACGTATTAATTATACTATATAGCAAGTACTCAAATTTAAATGTACTTTTATATTATGGCCGGACCTCCTTCCCCCCCTCTCTCCCATGCCTCACCCCCCTCACCAGTCAAGGCAAAGACAACAACCAACAATAACAAGAAGAAGAAGAACAACAACAACCAGCAATCAACAACCAACAACCAAGCATAATGCAGACATTGCATTCAAGTCATTATACCCATTGATTTCCGATATCACAACTTGTTACAAATTGTAGCATTTTATCACTCGTTTTGACTCTAGCATATTAAAATATGTATATGTAATCTAATTTTACAAAGAAAAAAAAAAAAAAACAAAACCATAACTGTAATAGATACATACAAATAAAAATTAATGAAAAAAAGAATACATATTATATATGTTACAAAAAAAGGGATTTATGATTTATGCAATTTCTAGCTGCTCCCAACAGCAGAGGTATTTATATTACAGCATCCAATAAAAAATGTCACGCATGTTCTAGACAGAGGCGGATATATTCGCAGAGTGAGCGAGAGAGAGGCATACGCTTGGAAAGTACTCGCTGCTTTGAAATAGAGCGAGAGGGAAGAGCGTACACCTGAGTTAGATCTAGTCTATATGCTATGCAGACATTAGATCTGCTTACATTTATGCTGTTCGAATAGATATATCTATTATTGAACATAAAAACAATAAACAAGAAAATCAATAATTCAAATTTGTTTCAAAGTTCAACTTTAATGGGCATTTCATATAATATTCCTGACGAGCTGATCTCGATTAATATGTAGGTATTATAGTTAAAACGGTGCGACTAGCTAGCGCACACACTGAGAGAAATTGGTTTTGGAGTGTTAGTTGCGTCATAAAACAGACGATTAACAATTGACTTGGATTTTATAAAATTTTAATAATTATATTTAAATGAATATACATTTGTAATATTACAGTTCATCTTTTTCCAGCAGGGTGTAACGGTGTTTCGATGGGCCCAACTCCTTAAATTTGGACTCGGGCGGCGATGTACCCTTACCATTGTCCGATTGGATTTCATTACTTGTGGGATCCGGCCCATAATGAAACTCTCTGTGCAAATGAAAACTCGTTAGATTCATATATATATATACTTAATAATTCGTTGCATACCTGTGTAGCTTCCCACTGTAAAGATCCTGCAGGAATTGCTTTAGTTTGCCGGGCGTATACATATCATTGAAGTGAGGGAAGAGATACATGTGCTTGAACGAGTCGATGGCAATGACCGGCAGATCATCTTCGGATTTGCCCAAGTGATGGAGCGGATGCGCAAACCGTTTGCCGTCCGCAGTTAGGAAATTGACATTCTCTGCATGAGCACAATAAACAGTGAATAGATTAATAATTATATAAGATAAACAAAATCAATTTCATGCAAACGTACGCTTCTCATCCATTAACTGTTGCTCGATGATTGCTTTGTAATCTTTGATGGAATTCAGATCATCGGGCTTATAGAACAGAATCAGGAACGGCAGCCCTTCCTCCGTTAGCTCCTCGGCGCTTTCGAAGGTGATTTCCCTGACAAGCGGCACACATTTATCCTGTATCCAAACCTTCAGCTCATCGAAATTGCTTAGGCTGCCCGTATAGGTTTCATCATTCTCATGCGACAAGGCCACATCCGGTCTGAAGACGATAATGGGTGTGCCTAAAAGAGTGTATCATTGTATTTACTTGTACAATAACTGAACAATCAATTGAGTTCGACACTTACCTGGTGGATGCATTGCCTGCGCGGCATCGCCGAAGCCAACATGAAATTGACAATCCTCCTTGAGGTTGGTGGCCACCTTGCGGAATATATTATATTCGGGTTGATCGCGCCTATCGAAATAGCCAATAATACTACGCTTCTTCGAGTCCAGATTTTCCAGATCTTTCAGCGATTTGAACTCCTTGATGGGATCCTCCAATTGTTTCTTGACAAACTCAACAAATGCCTCCGCCGATCTCTGGCCCCGATACTCACGCTTGCTCACCTGTCCATTGCGCACGATCTTCAATGTGGGATATTTGCTAATGTGAAAATTCGAGGCAATGGACGTCTCCCGATCGCAATCCACTTTACCTAGCACCACCTTCCCAGGTTCTGGGAATTCCTCCTTAATCTGTAATTTTATTTGATTTCACAAAATTAGCATATCAATAATAACAATAATAGCAACAATAATAATTCTTAAAGTTTCGTTTGTTTACGCAGCTTGAATTGAGTTCACATGCAACTAAATTGAACAAAAGACAAAAATACTAAACAATGTTTCGCGCTCCACATTTATTTTTTTTGTTATATTTTCAGTTTTTGTTTTATTATTTGTTGTGGGTTTTTTCTCCAGCTGTTTAATTGTTTATGCCAAACAGGTGTCAGCTAGTTAGATAAGTAACATATATTTCACTTCTTTTAATTGGATAAGCGATATTCAGGCATAAATGAATTAATACAAAATTCACGCAACTTTTTGAAGAGACCTCGCAGGCTTTATATCAAATTGTTTCATAACAAATGTTAAATGAAATTGATTTTCTATTTGTTTAGATTTACAATGTAATTCGCTATTTTCTTTCATTTTTTTATTTGTTCAGATTCATATTCATAATATATTATTTTATATATCATATTATATATTCATTTAATCTTTCGCTTACCTTATCCGCCGCTTCATTGAAAATTGGCGCTAAAATATTACTAAACCGGCACCATTCCGCATAAAAATTAAGGAAAACCAATTCGTTAGACGCTGCAAATAGAAAACAATAAACAATTAATCAAGTATTTATATATGTATATATTATATTATAATATTATATTTATTTATTTAACAATCTTTTGAATCAATCAAGAATTGTTTTGTTTTCTTTGAAGAGAGCTTTTGATTTCCTTATAGAGTTAAACAGTTATATAGTATCAGGTGACAGCTTTATCTATAAGATAATGAGCATGAGAGTACATGATAGATGTACATATATGTATATACATTCACAAATATATATATATATATATATATATATATATATATATATATATATATATATATATATATATATATATATATATATATATATATGCATCGCAATAACACACATTGCTAGAGTTGAGCCTCTGGACCAATAGCAATTAATCTTATCAGACCCGTGGCAGAGCGTGTAATTGTGTCTATCAATGTTTCCTCTACTGATTAAATGATAAGTATTACTACTATATGTATGTACATATATATATTTACAACAAGTGGGAAAGGCTTGTAGTTAGGCTCGTTCGGTCAGCGCGCAAAAATAGACAAAGATAACTGTAAAGGACAACGATTACAGCTTGCAACATGCAACAATAAATAGTTCAATTGATACATAGACATATGTATTCATAATTTGTTTGTTTGTTCGCTGTTTACCTGTTCGAATGCGAAATGAACTATGACTAATTACCGTTGTTTATTGAGTTTTGTGAGCGTAACGAATATATGTACATACATATTTGTGGAGCATCATACCACGCTGGCAAATTCTGTGAAATTTATCGAGCTTCAGATTTTCAATTTGTGACACGTCAAGAAACACTCTCTCACACGCACGCACACACACACACACACACACACACACATGAACTACTCGCGCACAAATTGAGGTGTGTGTTTGTGTGTGTGTGTGCAAGTGCGTGTGCCTGGTTGTAAATATGCATGCGTATTGGTGCACCAGCTGAGATATTAAGTAAATATATGTATGTATGTATGGATGCATGTACGTATGTATGTATGTATGTATGTAGTCCATGCGGCTTTTAATGCACTTGCTCTATCTATGTTTATGTTGCGAAGCAGGTGTTATCACTGTCGGCTTACCTAATGTCTCTTGAATATTTTCATTGGTCATGGTCAGCGCTCCACCAGCCGCATCTGTTGGCTGGTAAAGGACATGCAGAACCTGAAATTAGCATAAGGCAGAAAATGACATTCATTCATTAGTTGATCATTGCAGTGGTCGAAAGTGTATGCACATTCATATGTCATATGTCATATGTCAGTAACCAGCAGCAATTGACCATTAAGCAAACAAACTATTGGGACATTTCCACGTCTTAGCCGGCCGACTCATAGTCGCTCTGGTTCGAGCGGGTGCGGGTAGAACACGTCAACTTACCGCAACAATGGCTAAGCACGAGCCCAGCAATGGCTTTATGGATTCGGTCATGTTGGTCCTGTGTGAGCGGCAGGCTGGCCAATATTTAGAAACTACTGAAAACTAATTTATTTATTTTTAATTCACTTTTACATTAGATGGAATGAAAACGCAGTCACGACGTATCTATATATATAATTATTATAACAACTTCGTTGATTATCGTTTAGTGTTGGATAATGTTGGAAAGTCGAAGTAACCATGCATAAAAGTAGTCGTTTTGTGTAACTGATACTGATATTTTTATTCCAAACATGATCGAACTATTAAATTTAAGTTCGTCGGTCGTTAAATATTAATTTAAATACAAATAAAATATCATAATTTAAAACATAAGTTTATATTAATATACCGAATAAATATAAACAGCAACATTGCATTTACTTATTGAATTATATGAATAATAGTGTATTGTATATTGTAATAATCTTATTGAAATATAAAAACCAATTGGGCGTAATTTGAATTACATACATATTTGGAGACAAACCAATTCAAACTGCAAGATTCAGTTCGATAACGATTAAAATATATTCGATTTTTGTAAGTGACAAAAGTAGTCGGTTTCTTAACGAATACCTATTTGTATGTACGTGCATTATTGTACATCTACATATGTATAAGCAACAATATCTGCAAATCTTTGTTTATAATAGCTGACGTTTATGGAGTTTATGGTGCTAAATAAAGAGGAATACCAAAAAACGGGTCTTTTAATTTTAGTGCAAATACCAGGAAACTAACCACAATTGTTATCTAAAGGTGTTCAGCACAGCAATGTATGTATGTTTCTATGTTTGTTTTGGTGTTTTTGTTTTATAAATATTGTGGAATCATATACATGTATGTATGTATACTCAAGCGCAGGTTTAATGTGTATATGTGTGTGTGTGTGTCTAATTACTTTGTTTATAAAACATATTTATTTAGTTTCTTATTTTTTCGTTTGGCACTCGTCCAACGGCAAGGACTCAGCAAAAATAAAAATAGTCAAATAATTTTGTTTAAAAAACAGTTCATCCATATGCAATGCACATACATATGCATAATAGAACGCTGCGTTATTATACGCAATTGTATTAAAATTTATGTTTGTATTTGTACGTAAGTACATACATATGTATATGCACATATATATGTATGTACGTACATATATATATATATATATATATATACTTATTATCTACACTGGCAAGCAGCACAATAAAAAAAAATTGTATTTGTGCATATCTAGTATAACTGCTAATAAGGTGTTTGGATGTTTGAAACATTTTGCATTTAATTGCTTTGCCTTGAGTTCTCGTTTCGAGATATATAAGTGTGAGTTTTGTGTGTGTGTGTGTGTGTGTGTGTGTGTGTGTGTGTGTGTGTGTGTGTGTGTGCGTGCGTGTACATATATAGATGCATGTTTATATGTATGCGACGTCCTGTTTAACTGGTGTCATAAACATATCAACAATTTATAATAGAATATACGAAATTTTCCACTGCAGCGATTTATTCAAATAGTCACCCTGAGAGGATCTCAGGTGTTCGAACCCGAGCTGTATATACATACATATACATATGTATGTATGTGTGTATATATCTTATAAGTAAAATAAATCTATAAGTGTTTTGTATTTACACATATATATGCATGTTTGTGACCGTGTATGCGTGTGTGTGTGTATGTGTGATTGTTTGTTTGTGTATTTGTGCACTAATTGAATCTTTTATTGCAGTCGCAACACATGATGTCAGATGGATCGCCGCCCCCATCGATTTGTTTTATTCGAGCCGCGGAATCATATCCAAAATCACAAATGGAAAAGGAAGACTCGCAGCTGTCCGTTCCTTTTCAAGAGCGTAAGCGAGTTCAATAAATAATTGATGCCATGAATTGATTAATCTATAATTTAACAAACCAAATTTTCCATACAACAGTTTCAGGTGAATCAACCAAATACCTGGGCCGCACCGATGATGGCGTCTTAGCTTTGTCCAATTACCGCATATGCCTCTCGAAGAAATCAACGAATGAGACGTACGTGCCGCTGGGTCTGATCGAGTCGGTGCAAGTGCGTGATCCGTTCCAGCTGATTGTCAATTGCAAGGATGCCAGCACCGTGCGCTGTTCGTTTCCCACGGCGGACCAGTGCCTGGAATGGCAGCGGCGTATTCAACTGTTAATTGGCGTGCCCGAAACGTTGGAGACAATGTTCGCATTTCCGTTTTACTCCTGGACCTGTGACATTATTGGGAACAAGGAGCGAGCCGTCCTGACCAATGGCAACTTCAGTTCAAACAAGTCGACACCAGCGCCCGATGGTTCAAGTCTGCAGACGGCAAGCGAACATTTACATCGCTTGCAGCGGGAGATGCGGTATGAGAGCGATTTCAAGAATGAGGTTGCACGGCTGGGCTTCGATCTAAAGGGATCGTGGCGTATCTCGACGGCGAATGCAGACTTCAAGCTCTGTCCATCGTATCCACAAAAGCTGCTTGTTCCGTGCTGCATTACCGATGAAATGCTGCACAATGTGGCCAATTTTCGAGGATCACGTCGTTTGCCGGCCGTCGTCTGGCGTCATCAGAAATCTGGCGCCATTTTGGCCCGTTGCAGTCAGCCGGAGGTCGGTTGGCTGGGCTGGCGAAACTACAAGGATGAGCAGCTATTAAAAGCTCTCGCCGATGCCTGTGCCTTTGATCGAGGAGAGCATGCGCGACGGCAGGCCAAGGATACCAATGGAGAGGCTGGATCCTCGGGCAAAAGCTCTCCCTCGTTAGAGGATTCCTCGCACGAGGAGCTTGCCTTAGATGAAATCAGGGTAAGCCATAGCTGAATTTCACCATACACCATCCCAAGTGAAGAACACGAATTTATATTATTTAATTCCACGCACACACAATCTCAACATTTACATTAATCAGCACTTTCAATTATATTTTTAGAAAATTCTTATCGTCGATGCGCGCAGCTATACGTCTGCGGTCACAAATCGAGCACGCGGCGGCGGCTGTGAATGTATTGAATACTATCCATGCGCCGAAATTGAATTCATGAATTTGGGCAACATACATGCCATACGAAAGAGTTTTCATGCCGTTCGCCAGCTTTGTGCCTCATCGCCCGATGATCCAAAGTAATTACAAACAATATAGATATATTAATAATTATCAATTAATTAAACTTGTATTTGGCAGTTGGTTTGGTCAATTGGAGAAAACGATGTGGATGCAACATCTGTCGGGTCTGTTGGGTGCCACAATGACTGTTGTGCATACGATTGAGAAGAATGGTCGTCCAGTGCTGGTGCACTGCTCCGATGGCTGGGATCGTACGCCACAGATTGTGGCCACGGCGCAAATTTGCCTGGATCCATTTTATAGAACAGTTGAAGTACGTTGAAGCTTAAGCAATTGCCATAAGAAATTTTATTAATTGTTCATATTCCCTAGGGTTTCCGTGTTCTGGTGGAGCGTGAATGGCTTAATTTTGGTCACAAGTTTGCGGATCGATCCGGCAATGGACCCAATTCGGATGAGGTGAATGAACGTTGTCCAGTGTTTCTGCAATGGCTCGATCTGGTGCATCAAATCCATAAGCAATATCCATGCAGCTTTGAGTTCAGCACAGGCTATTTGGTAAGCCAATTGGAGTTACTATATAAAATGAATTGACTAATCCAGCTATAATTATAATCTTTCAGATAAAACTCGCCCAGCATTCGCTGTCATGCCTGTTTGGCACGTTCCTATGCAATTCGCTGAAAGAACGAATTGAGAATTCAGTTTTCGATCGAACATTCTCTGTCTGGCCATTCTTAGCTGAAACAATGTATAGAAATCCGCTCTATAAGCACGAGACTGAAAAGGTACAATCAAATGAATTGTCCTATGACTTATCTTAAATTAACTTAATTTGCCATTTCCTAATTTCAGGTACTTTGGCCAGCGCACAATGTGCGCTATTTGCACTTCTGGTCCGATGTATATCTTGGTAATTTGGGCAATAAAAACGGCACCGATCTTCCCTTGCAAAGCAATGAACGGCAAAGTGTACACAGCGTGAATGGTAAATTGAGACAAAGGCTTAATATTACTATAATTAAATAATATAATATAATATTGTTTATTTTAGGTACGACAGTGAAAACTCGATCGACGGAAAATATAGCAGCAAACGAGCTGTCACAGAGTACGATCTCGAGAAGATCAAGTGATCCCAATTTGACTGTGGATTCCATGTGAATATCCAATCAATATAATAACATGCAACAAATAATAATCAAATCAAAATATTTACAGTGTAACAGATGGCATCAATTTGAATACGAGCAGCAATTCCATGTTTGACATTCGGCTGGAGCCAAAGGAATGCATAATCGATACGAAATCAGATATCAAACTGGACAGTGATTCAGTTGATAGTCCAAAGCTGACGGAGCATCCACAAAATGGTTCCACAACATTATTAAGTGAATTCAAAAACAATGACCAAAGCACTTCAGCAGTTCAACGTGATACATTGAGCGAGAGTTCAGCAACCGTAAATGGCAAGATAAGCATTCAGCGTATGGACTCCAAGCCCATTGACTTAGCAATACATACCCCTTGTGATTCCCCAAATGGTAAGTTAGCTCAGTAGACTAACTTTAATTCATTTAATCTAACATTTTTGTGTCTATTCAGATTATGCTCCCTCCAATTGTGAAAGCTTTAGTGATAATAGCCCAACTCTGTGTCAGAGTCACGGCCAAATCGATACTAGTACGGATACCTTAATTCCTATAGACACAGCACAGCAAGAGAGGGTTGTGGTGTCGACAGATCCAATTAAAGACAGCGACGTGCCTTCAGATAAAGATGCCGATGTCATACCTCATGAAAAAAAGACCGATGCAACGAGCGTTGCGCATACCAATAAAATTAGTCAAAGCTACAGCAATTTACCCCGAGTTCACATCAAGCCCAACAATCTGAGATATTTTCAACAGAACGCCTCCAGCACAGCTGCAATGGATAAAAGCAATGCATTCGAGCAACAGTTGGATATGGTCCATAAAATGGCTAACGAGGAGAGCGGCAAGGAGACGACAAATACGAATGGAACAGTGACCTTAAACGATGGCAGCAATAACAGTGAATCCCTACCATTATCACCTGAGCATCTGAGATGCAATTCTCAAACGCATAATGTGTTTGCGCCCTTTGATGAGTCGGCGGCAAGTAGAAGAAATATGCTGTGGTCGAACCTCAATCGTGAGCAGATGCATACAAAGTATGCAGAAAATGTTAGGTAAATATAGAAAAGTTAATCAACTTTAAATAATAATAATAATAATAATAATTTATTATTTTAATTATAGTGCACTTAATTTCCCGGCGTCTGGACTTATATCCTTGCCTCCGACACCGCAGGGCTCGCAAGAGCGCACACAGTTCACAATATCCTGCCCAGATGGCTTGTCGCATGGCTTGAGTGAGCAGAACATACGCCTGCATCAGATTGTACAAGAGCACAAGGTTCTAATGCATATTTCTATTTATCTTTAAATGTAATACAAATTTGCTAATATCACATTTACAAATTTTGATTGCTCTAGCTACGCGAGGAGCTGCTTTTGCGCGAAATTCATGGAATGCGTTTGGCTCTCTTGCAAAAAGGTTGTCCAAGCTGCAACAGTGTTGTGTCGACCAATGTGGAGCATGTAATTATGTTATTTAATATTTATATATACATATACAACATATTTACAAACATAAAAAAAAAAAAAACAGTTCGATGTTTGTAAATTTGTTGAAATAATATTTATGCTAAGTGAACACAAAATGAGATGAATATATCCAGCCATATCTGCACCCTTAGCCACACAAATGTTCAGCAGCTTAACTCTGGCTGGATAATTGCATAATCTATAATCTTAGTCTAGATCAATTTCAATATTTAATCATTGCAACGAAATCGTCATACAAATTGGATTTTTGTTTGGTTTTTCGTTGTGTTGGTCTAATTGTTTACCATCTCTTTAGGAAAACGGATCGGATATTGTTGAAAATGCATCAACATGTTCATGGGAAGCTGTTGAAGAACGTAGTGGTCCATCATCATATGCCACATCAACGATACAAGAGAAAAAGGCTGCCAGTGTCCTCTGGGTGCCCGATCATGCCGTTTCGCGTTGCTCCAATTGTCAAATTGAGTTCTGGCTTGGACGAAGAAAACATCATTGTCGGTGCGCATTTCAACATATTCTTTTAATTTCTTCTCGTATCTGTATCTTGTATCTTATATCTTGTATTATGTTGATAACATGCCTTAGTCACACGCACACACCCACACACACACCTACTACTTACTCCTACTCTATGGGCGAAAAGCCATTTCTAAGCAATCAATCTGGCAACAGTTCGTAACTAATATCTTATTTTATCTGTAGACTATATTATTATTATATATATTTATTTCTACTATTATTCACATTTTTAGTTATCATTAGACCCTTTATTCTTTGTACCTTATTGTTCTCCCATTTGATGCCAGATTTGTGGAGAGCGCTAGTAAATCATGAACTAATGTCAGATTGGCTGTGATAAATATTTGCTCATTTTGTAACAAATTCAGATTAACATATCGCATTCCAATGCTAAATATGGTTGTGTTCAATTGGCGAAAAGAAAATAATAATAAATAAAAAATCTCTATTAACCATATCAATTGCAATTTATATGAAAATAATCTCTCTCATCTCATTGCAGATCATGTGGCGAAATTTTCTGTGCTGACTGCTCTGAATTCTGGGCGCCCCTACCATATGAAAAGCTCTTCAATCCAGTAAGACTTTGTGGCTCCTGTTATGCGACCGTTACGGCACAAGTGCACGATTGTAGCGTTCCTTCCAATATAAATACAAATACAAATGGAAATACAAATTCAAATGGAAATTTAAATACAAATTCAATGGCAATTGCAATTGCAATTGCAAGCGATGGGGCTATGACAAAGCCAGCGGCAAGCACTCATCAGTAGTTTTCCATTAGATTTAGGGTTCAGAGACGTTGAAACAATATGTAAATATAATATACTCAAATATTTATTGCATATATATAAATGTTAACACTATTAATAGCAGAAAAGATATACATATATTAAATTACAAATTGTGCGTACTTGTAGAAGAAACACACACCTGCAAATTATACAAAACACATTTTGTTAGACATCTCTATATGGATATATATGTAGTATATTCATATGTTATATGGACACAATTGTAAATTCAGATACCAAACTAAAAACAATTATAACAAGCAACAAAAAAAAAAAAAAAAAAAAACAATGTCTTTGAATTTTGCTTTAAAATATAGATTCAGTTGAGATTTGCATAGAAGGGTCAAGCCAAGAAGTGAGAGAGAAATAGAGAGCGAGAGCGAAAGAGACAGGTACATCATTTAATATATTTTATATTTGTTTCCTTTTCTTTTTATATACATCAATTATATTACATATATAACACATTGAACAACAAAAACAAATTGTAGAAGAGCTTTCCATTTGGAGTATTTTAGAGCATTTCAGAGCCTTCCCGATCGTACGCTACTCGCTCACTCACTGCTAGCTTCTACATGATGATGAGGTAGTTTTGGTGGCACTTTATAGGGTCGTATGTACTTGATGTTCGTTTTGAGCGTTGGTGGCATTGCATTGGATAGTAGACAGCGCAGAAAGCAATACGTCAAATAGCCCGTAACTCCCCAGATGCGTAGCTCATCCACCACAAAAACGGGATTGCTATAGCCAATGCGGAATTGCGTGTGTCGCGCAGCTGCTGGAGAGATTAGCGTATTGATGGGTATGCTGAAAGCCTCCTCCACTTCGTCCGTGTTGAGCTTCAGGTCAGACACATGAAAATCGGGCACCACGCCCACTACTGGTACGATGGCGGCGGTGCGCGGTAATATTATGGGATTGGCTTCACCCCAAATGTGAATGCGTTCTCGTGGCAGACCGATCTCTTCCTCTGTTTCACGCAGAGCGCAATCAACATAACTCTCATCGGTCTCATCTCGTTTGCCGCCCGGAAATGATATCTGCAAGCTGTGGCTACGCAAGTGCCGGGAGCGGCGGGTGTACAAAAGCGAAATTTCATTTCTAAGAAACCAAGTGTTATTAAATGCCTAAAGAAGTTAGCGTAAACATATATACTCACGTCTCTCGCTCCTGGCATAGAGCTATTAGCACAGAGGCTGAGCTTTTCTCATTTCTGTTGCGCTCCAACATTTTGGGACGAGAAAAGGCCGGCAGGTTGCGTAGCAGCTCCATACAGCGCTGTCGCTGCTCATCACCCAGAATTACCGAAAAATCATCCGCCGTTAAAACTTTTACGTTGGCAGCTGTTGCATTATTACCCCTGCTTCTCGTTTGATTCCATATTAATTGCTGCAGCCGACGGCTCCTTGCCAGAGAGCTGATGATATGAGCTTTCGTCAGGTATATTTCGGCGAGAATCATTAACTAAGAGGTTAATAGGGAGAAGTGATGTAAACAAAAACGAAACGGATTTGAACTTTGGATTGCCATCTGCACGCTCAGCTGTTTTTGGTTTACTCTGCGATGGGCACAGTTTCAAAAATCTATCGATTATTGATTAAAAAGAGCTATCGATACTAGTTTACTGAACTGTTCAGTGTATTTTGTTTTCCCTACCAATATATCGCCAAAATCTACATCTCTAATCGGCAAGGCTTTTGCATAAGCGTAAGTTAATAACAACATAGAATTCAGTAAATTTTAACAAAGTTCATTAAAGGCATTTGAAAACTAATACGCACTTGACACGTGTGCAGGCAGAGTAAGCAATTGTTTCCATTGCACACAGCTAAATGTTATTGACAGTGGTGTTTCATGCATTTTCATTACGTAACCCAAAAAAAAAAAAAAAAACAAATAAAAAAAAGCAGCCTTTTAACACGTTCTTGTTGTTGCACTCGTAACTTGTTGTCTGTTTACAGTTTCATTCGCATTGACCAAGACACATACATATGGGCAGTAGCATCATCTCGCAACTGGCGCGAAAGTACGGTGCAGTGATATTCTTTCCAACTGTTACAGTCGGCTCCATCTACGCTGATTGGTCCCATACACGCGAGTGGAAGCGCCAACAAAGTTTAGAAGCACACGCCGCGGCGCTGAAGAGTCAAAGCTAAAGACACAGCAAAACACATCAACTCCAAACATGGTTCTCGGTCTGGATAAACGTGCCCTGTGGGCTGCACTGCCTCTGCTTGGCTTTGCGCTCGGTCACTTCTTGGACAAAAAGGAAACGGAACGCATGACCATGTTCCGGGACAAGAGTGCCCTCTATGGCCGCCCTGGCAGCGAGGACAGGCCACCGTCTTGGTGATTAGGCATTAGAATCACAACTAATTTTTTCTTCTCACTGTCGTTAAAATAAACTGTAATATGGCTATGTGAAATGTTCAAAAATGTGATCTATGGCTTATTAAGTGGAATTTTTTTTATGTGTGTGTTTATCTGTGACCCAGCAGTGTAGGTGCAGAAACCCAGAAATCATTACAAACCAATCTGACTGACCTAACATCTTGCGGTGGCTTCGACTAGTGCTGCCAACTTTTTAGCCGCAGTTGAAACTTCTGTTTAAAGTAGCTATGATATTTTTAGCTAGAGTAGCTAAAATTCCAGCTGTATTTATTAAAATGAGTTATATATATCCTGTATAACTACGTAATCCACTTTGTTTTCATTTTCTAAAATTAAAAAGTACAAAAAAGGCTACAATTCCCGCTGTCAGCTTTTTTTTTTTAATATGTATGCCCACTTTTGTTGGAAGCTAAAGGATTTAGCAACACTGATTTGTTCACACACAATGGTAAGCAATAAACAGAAACCGCGGACCGTGGGCGAGTCGTAGTTAGATTTGTTTGTTAAGGATTGCGTCGCTGCCTGTTTCTTTTGGCCATTGTTTGTTTAAGACATGAAAAACCATAAAACCATCAACACACGGGCCAACGATAAGGCCGGAGATAACTCGTTTACTTAGTCTTCTACCTGGTACTGGACCGGCACACACACATACATATATACATATACACACGCACACGCTTACGCATGGAAACGAAAATCACAGCAAGCATCAATATTGCAGCTTGCGTGCAAGCGAGATAGCATGCGCAAAGTGTTTTTATGCGCAAAATCCGTTAGGATTTAAAGCGGCTCGAGTTTTGCTGAATGAAAAATATCATATTGAAATTCATAATAACTAAGCTCACAAATAGAATTTTGTCCGTGTATGTGTGTGTGGCTGTGTAACCTAATCCGCTTGAGCGGCGCAAACGCAGACACCGAGCGCTACAACAGACGCACAAATTGAAATGCCAATGCAACAAAACTAATTTATTTTTATGGTCGGTCACAAGCATAGACAATTGTTCGAAATTGCGGGCGTGCTGAGCCAAAGGACCCATGTCCTTAGACACAGCCATCAATGCACATCCAACGGTTTTTATTTTGTACACAGGCTCAAGGCAACACAGCGACGGCGCAGCGTGCAAGATTTGCAAAGTGCGTCGTACAATTGTCGCATTCGTCCCACTCTCTCTCTATTTCACTCGCTATGTGTCTGAGTGCGACAGCGATAGCAACAGCGTTAGCCTTCTAGGAACGTAACACAAGATATGCAACTAGTGATGAGCAGCGTTGTGATTTTTGAGTGCTCATCACTATTCGTGACTGTTGCTGCGACTATTATATGCGTGAGTGGGACGAATGTGTTCGGGGAGTATGTAATTAAGTAAAACTGGAACGAAACGAGATTCTAGACATATTTATTTAGCAATCTTATCGCTTACTGTAATTATTTTGATCTTATTTACGGCGGTAAAGATTTGTGCTGCAACAGTGAGATGATATATAGCCAAATATCATAAGGTCGGTCTAAATAAAGTCATTTATTATATCTCATTTATTATATCTCCTGACATGCCCAAAGTGTCGAGTCAATATTGAAATGCTCTTATCAATCAATAAAACAAAATGATTAATTATTTTAATATAATTATTATATGTTTAATATATTTATTTAATTTAATACATATATCTTTAAATTGATATTTACAATTATTTATTTTAATTTTTAATTGTTAAATTTGGTGTGTATGTCCTCCTGTCCTCCAGTCACTGTGACACGAACACGCCTGTCGCTCATCTCTAATGAGTGGGCAGTATGCAACACTTGTTTGGTCTACGTGCTGTTGTTGTTTTTCGCAGGTAAAATTCTGTGTGTGTGGGTGCGCATGCTCTGTCTGTGTTTTTGTGTGTGCATGTGTGTGAATTTGCCGAAAAACTTGTTTGCAGGAGCAAAGCCATGAAATCAGTTAGATTTCGGCATTCAAAGCAAACAGAACGGGAGCGGAGGGATAGAAATTGAAAAGTGGAAAGAGAGTATTTGAAAAAAAAAAGTAGCTACTCCTTAACTGGAAATCACAGCAACAGGATGAGCAAAGAGCAGCAGGCCGAAGGTGGTGAATCCACCTCAGAGTTTGCCAACAAGACGCTGCAGGATTACGAGGTGCTGGCCGTCATGGGCAATGGGGCCTTTGGCACTTGCTACAAGGTCAAGGATAAGACCACGGGTGTGCTGTACGCCTGGAAGGGCATGAATTACGATGAGCTGGACGATGAGAAATGTGAATCTCTCATTTCCGAAATCACCGTGCTTCGCCAGCTGCAGCATCCCAATATTGTGCAGTACTATCACCATCTGGTCAATCGCGAGGCCAAGTCCATTTACATTGTGATGGAGTGCTGTGACGGCGGTGATCTTGCCCAGCTCATACAGCGCGCCCGCTCGCAGCGACAGCGATTCGAGGAGCCCTACATCTGGCGCGTGCTCTTCCAGCTGTGCCGCGCGCTGCAGGTGTGCCACAATAAAATTCCAAGTGGAACGATTCTGCATCGGGACATTAAGCCGGCAAACATCTTCCTCGATGCCTGTGGGAATGTGAAGCTCGGGGATTTTGGATTGGCGCGCGTCTTGCGGCGCGATCAGAGTTTTGCCGCCAGCTTTGTGGGCACGCCGCACTACATGAGCCCGGAGCTGGTCAAGGGCCGGCAATACGATCGCAAGAGTGACGTGTGGGCAGTGGGTTGCCTGATCTACGAGCTGTGCGCCTTGCGTCCGCCGTTCCGTGGACGCGCCTTTGAGCAGCTCTCGGAGAATATCGCGCATGGCCAATTCAGCTGCATTCCGACGGTCTACAGCGCCGACCTGCAGTCAATCATTGGCTTCATGCTGGCCGTGGATCATGAGCAGCGACCGGGCATTGAGGTAATCACGCGTCATCCGCTGCTGGTGCGGAATATTAACCAATTGCCAGCTGAGTTTCCGCGTCTTGTGGACGCTGGCGATGATTTCCAGCTGCCCGGCACGGGCAAACTCTTTCCCGACTCACCCGAGATGTCCAGCACACTCTTCACGGAACAGTACAGCTTCAATGAGGGCTACGGCCAGCGGCGTCTGAGCGTCACGGGCGTCTTTACACCCGATCTGCGCAGCGAGCTCTTCTACTCGGCCAAGCGTCGAATCTTTGGCAGCAGGCAGCAGCTGCTGAAGTCGGATCCGTCGCTTTACGAGAGCATCAAACGTGAGCACAGTCCACAGCGCATCACCCAGCACATATTCGACGAGGCACTGCAGAAGCGTATGCATGCCATACGCGCCCAGGAGTCGCTCCTGGAGCAACGCGCAAAGGAGCTGACGGCGGCCGAGCAGCGCGTGAAGGCAATGGAACGTGAGTTGCGCATGAAACTGGAGCAGGCAGAGCAGCAGGCACAGGCTGTGCAACCACAGAAGCTGTGCAGCTGTCAGATGGTACCACCGGTGCCGCCGCGCAAGCCACAGGCCAAGCGCCACGATGATACCTATTGCAGTATCGAGCTGAACGAGACGTCGCCAACGGTGGCTAAAATGAATCTGGCCCTGATGACGGCGCCCAAGCAACTGCAGCTGCAGAGCCAGAGCAATACGTTACGCAAGGTCACATTTCAATCGCCGCCCAAGTGCAGCAAGTTGGGGTCGGAGCAGTCAGCTGGTGCTCCACTGGCTCCCCCCGTGCTGCCCATGCAGACGAGTGTCTCCAGCAATGAGTCCGCCGAGAGTCAGGCATCCAGCACGCGTCGTAAATCCATTCTGTCTCTCTTCGGGCTGAGCCGTGTGGGCAAGGGACCAGCCAAATCTGCAGCAGCTCCAACTCCAGTTGCAGCCACGCAGCAGACGCAGCAGCAGCCGCAGCAGCAGCCGCAGCAGCGACGTCCGCCCTTGGCTGCTAAGTTGCCAGCGACGCAGCAGCTGCCGCCTCAACAGCAGCAGCAGTTCAACAATATGTGGACCAAGGAGCAAAAGCGCGCCGCCTTCGATCTGCTGGCGGCAATGAATGCTGCGGAGAAGGATTCGGCCAGCGTGGTGGCCGCGCGTCGCCAGCAGCTGCGGCAATCGGTGCGCGAGCGCAACAGCAGCATGCAGCGGAATCGTGCAATGCGACGCTCCCTCGTTCTGACAGCGGGCGGAGCCCAGCCAAAGCCATTATTGCTGGGCTCACGCGAGCAAATGTTGATTTAAGTTGCAATTGAGAAATCCGTTTCGAATGGGGCTGAAGGGGGCGCTCAAAGTGGCCCGCCTTGTGATGTGGACTAAGTACCAATATTTTTTTTGCCAATCTTTTTTTTTACTACAGTCTTGTTCCTATTTTATGTTTATATCGTGTATTTTTTTTAGTTGTAGGCAACAATATGCAATTTATAATTTAATAAAAGAGAAATTAGTGTTAGATAATTAATTGCATAGCCGTTATATTTCAATTTCTATGCTGATCAGGTCTATACATATCGAATGAATTTATGTATTAGCAGTGCTGGTAAATATCGATATGAGGTGCAGTGAATATCAGTTGCACTGCTCATCTCTAGCACACCACATTTAGCGGGTTTTTGTTTTGGTTTTCTTTTTGTTTGTTTACATTTAAAATCGATAGTAGGATTGACTAAAAACAGACCAGTGATTGATAGGTAAATATCGATATGATGATATGTAGTGAATATCAGTTGTACTGCTCATCTCTAGCACACCACATTTAGCGGGTTTTTGTTTTTGTTTTCATTTTGTTTGTTTACATTTAAAATGTTGCCGCTTGTGGAGGAGGATGTGCCCGAATTGCTCTTGCAACGCGATACAGTCGCCTACTGCAGTCATCTGCATGTCAACAAATCCAAGTCTAGCCTTGTGCTGGGACGCAATCTTAAGTTTTACGAATTCCGCAAAAAGGAACTATTGCATTACATCGATCTAAAGGAATCAAGCCTCCAGCAAGTGGCTACAGAGCTTATTTCATACAATGGACCGCTCAGTAGATTTCTCATACGTGATGATGTGGCCGACATTAGCGGCGATGCGACCAGTTACAGCATGCTGCACGCCCCCGAGGAGTTGCCCCTGAGCATTGGCAAATACGTGTGGCTGGGCGAGCACATTTACGTGCTGCTCCAGTGCTGGCAGAAGCTGCTTGTGCTACAGCGACCGTCTGAGCAAGGCGCTAGCTTTCGGCTAATAGCACAGCATGACAATGTACAGGAATATCGCCTGGTCAGAGGTCCCATCAGGTATCAGGCCTATGTGGAGCTCCAGTTCACCAATGGCAAGCGATTGCGAACAAATTTCCAAGGCAGTGAAGCTTCAGAGAGTACGCCAAGTGGCAGTGGCAGCACTGTGGCTGACTTTAAGCGCCTGTTGCAGCGCGTTCACTGCGCACGCGCCGAGCTTCAATTGCAGCGCAGCCAAACTCAGTTGGACTTTGTCCAGGCACGCGAGCTGCAGGCCTTCGGCGTGCCAGGTCAGCGTTCGTTATTGCTGGAGGAGAAGCAGTTGCTGCGCCGCTGCGGCGATATATGGACGCGCATCTGTGGCGACTCTCTAGTGCTGGGCACACTCCTAACCAATGCGGCGGGCAGCAATTGCAATAGCACGCTGCATGCTCTGCGCCCGCTGCTGCGCGTGCCGCAGGGCTCCGGCTTAAACTATGTGCATCGTCTGTACGAGCTGCCGCTACAGGCCGATGGTCAGCCGCCGGAGGATTACGATAAGCTGGCCCAGTTCTGGGCTCTGCAGGAGCAACAGGAGTCAGCAAGCTCGGGCCTAAGTTGGCAGCCCGCCGCCTGTGTGGATCGGCTGCCACCTGAGCGCAGCGCCGTGCTGCTGGTGCGTCTGCAGCTGGACGATTTGCTAACGCTGGACAGCATACAGCTGCTTGCCTTGTACGAGCTACAGGGTGAATGCCAACGGCAGCTGCAGCTGCACTTGGCCAGCATTGATGTGACCGCCCTGCTGCAGCAGCAGGAGCTGCATGTGCCAAGTTTTGCACCGCAGACGCTGCATCAGGACTTTCTCGCCGTGATCATGACGCAGGCCGCGCATTGCGCCCTGCGGCTGGTATTCCAAAGCGACGAGCAGCAAACGCAATTCGAGCAGCTGCTGCTGACCAAGTTGAACTTTGTGGCCACAAATGTGCCGCCGGAGAAGCAGCAACGGCAGCAAAGCGATTGTGAGTAGCTAAACAATTTAACCTAGCTGCATAATTAAAGGATTCCTCTCCCTCTCTCTCTCTCTCTCTCTCTCTCTCTATCGTCCTGGCAGCTGTGCAACTTCTGAATGACTCTGATACGGAGCAGGATTTTGCCTTTGATGATTGCAAAAGCAGCAGCAGCGGCTGCACTGCATCCCCCACTCATCGCATCTTCTACAATGGCCCTCAGCAGTTGCTCTTGCTGCGCAACGATCCTGGCCAGCATTGGCATCTTTATGCCAGCACAGAGACGCAGCTCTGTCTGCTGCTGCGCCGACTGCTGCGCGATCTGCTTCAGCTGCACTGTAATCTCTCGCTGCTCGAGCTGCAGTCAGAGGCGTGTAGTGCGCCCTCCAATGCTTCACTGCTCCTGGAGTCAGCGCTGCGCGATGAGCTGCAAGCTCGAGCCGAGCTGCTGCAGCTGCAGCCAAAGCGTGCGCAGCTTCAGGCCAACAGCTCCAAGCGGCTTCATCAATTGGAAATGGCCAGCGATGCGCTGATAACTGTGATAAAGACCCAAATGCAGCTAGATGCTAGCTAGCTCTGCTCTGGGGTACACTCCATGCTCGGTGTTCATTACAATATAACTGTTTTTCTGTATATTTTATTAAAAACATTCTTTTGTATACAGGCATTTATTATTATAGAGTAGAGAAATGTTTCATAGAAAAAAAAAAAAACTTAGCTTGGACGGAAAGTTTTATACATAATTAGTTTATCCTGAATTGGAATACATATACATATAGTTCATATATGATTTATAGGATTTAACTGCATTTCATTGGCATCTTGCACAATTTGTCAAATTACACAAATTGTCAAGAAACATTTACAATTTTATATACAGTACAACTTAAAGCTAATTTAAGGCACTTCAAATGAATTTTGTTATGGGAATCGCAGAGTATATAAAAAAATATACATATATATATATATAGTATATATAGTACATGCATATGGTTATCAAAATTTTAAAGTTTTTCCGAAAAATTACGTGAGCTGCGCGCACTGCAATCGCTGCGCCGCTGCTGCTCCTCGCCTTTGATGATATTGTCCAGGACATTTTCCAGATTTTGTGTAGCCGCCGATAGCTCGGCATTGTCACTGTACGAATCCTCGACAATCTCCTTGACCTTGTTCAGCAGCAGCTTAAAGTTCACCATTTCCGTATCACGCATATCCATATTAACCGATTGCTCCAACAAGGCGCCCAGCGGCAACTGTTGCTGCTGCATGTTGTTGGCAGCTGTGTGCAACAGGCTCGAGCGTCGCTGATCGAACCACAGGCTAATATCGCTCAGCGAGTAATCCGACTTGTTGGCCTCCAAATAGCTGCGATTCAGCTCAGCGCCATTGACTAAGGAGATGAATTTGTAATTTACAATTTACAAGTTATTTAATTATTTTTAAAAATTACTTGAGTGCGTCAAATTGGCTCCAACAGGTGCGTACATATCGTAGACAGCCTTTGCCTCAGGCGGCGACATACGTTGCGGCGTGCTGGCATTCAGAAATGTGGAGCTAATCAGCGGCGCCGCCGATGAGGCGCGCTGCAAATCAATTTATTATTTAGATATCATTTCTATATACATATATAGCTCATTAAACGCTCACCGATAGCTGTCGCATATCCTCAATTATTTGCAGCAAAAAATTTTGATGCGCGCTTAGAAAATCACAAATTTGATCGCTCGACGTATTCGACAGCTGCTTCAGCTGCATTTCCAGTTTACTGCGTAAAGGTAAAGAGAAATGTGTGTTGTGTGAAAAGCTATTTGCAAAAATTGACTTCGTCTTTGTTACTCACACATTCTGCAGCAGGACACGATCGATAATCGATTGCAGACGCTCCGAGGCGCTGCTTGCCAGGCCAGTTAGGGAGCCTGCAATATAGATGGAGATTATTATAATTGAATAGGGAAATGCTAGAGATAGATAAATAGCAAGTCAATTTAAAACAAGTAGCTAACTGAATATAACATTAGCTAAATACTTTTCCAACAACATACAGAGTTCCCGTTGCGGCTGCAGCTGCGTCTGTGGCTGCGCCTTTTGATTGGGCGACGCCTTCAGACGCAGCGTGGAATTGCTGCGAATGCTGCGCGTCTCGGCCGGAATGGGTGCCAATTCGGTTGCGTTGCTGGGCTGACCGATGCCAGCGCCGCTTTCCTGTGCATTGCAGAAGCCGCGTCGCTCCTCCTCCTCGGCATCGGCACGCTGGCTTTTCTGCGCATAGGGAAACCAGCTGCAGAGGCGTGCCAAGTGATGTGTCCAGCGTTTTGGCTGTGGCTGATCTTCGGCAAAGACTTCGCACATGCGATGCGATGGCTCATGCTTGCCGCTCACCGGCACGGCCGTGGCAAAGCAGGGCAGGCATAGCGACAGATCGCGGCATACCTGGCACTTGAAGCGTATGCCAATGATGTGCTCCATGCGACAGCCGGCACACTGATTGCTGTGTATCAAATGCTCCGTATCCTCAATGCGTTTAATCAGAGCCAACAGATTGCCATAGATAAGGAAGCGTGTTTGTGTGTACGTCCACAGATTATGAAACTGCTGCTCGCCCAGACCGGCGAGGCCATGTGGACAGCGGGCAAAGGATTGCTCCAGCATGGGCTGCAAATTGTGAGCGCCATAGGCTTTGGACTCGCCCAGATAGCTGAGCAGCTTGCTCAGCGTGTGTAGCAACTGTTCGAATGCATAGCGCGAAACGCATTGGGATTTGGCATCTGCCAGCATGCTATAGAAGTCGTCAACCATGTGCTCGCTGCTATAAAGTTTGCAGAGCAGCAAAAATGTCACCTTGATCTCCAGCAACGAAATGGAGTGACGACGTTGCCTGCAAGGCAATGGGAGAAAAAAGACTGATAAATCTATTTATGCATCGCATTGGCTACTCTTACGGATCGTATATGTTCCAAAAGAAGTTGGCCAACAGGCCTGTGGCCGTCTCCAGCTGATAGGTTTGCGTTTTCGTAAAGTGTCCCAGTTTCTCGCAGGCAAAGTAAATGTCGTGCAGCAGCGAGGTGAGCTGGAATGGCGGCACCATCAAATTCAAATTACAATTGCCGTTGCTGACGGGCATGCCATGGCGCTGTAATATGGCCAGCACCAGTTTATAAGGTATTTTGCTAGCTGTAAAGTTCGAGAAAATCAATGCAATCAAATGCAATGCGCGAATAATGTATAGAATATATTTAGCTTACTGTGAAATATCTTTTGCAGTGCCACAAATTTGCTGGCACAGCGATAGACGGTATATTTGTAATGGCCATAGTCCAGTTGCAATTTGGTTATAATCTCAGTTAGATTCGCGGCAACTTGTTGCGACACCTGTTGCGTCTCTTTTCTTTCGATTTCTGGTAATTTGTTGTTCGCCAAGGACGCGACGGCTTCGGCGGTGGCGGCAGCGCTTGTGCGCAGCGTTGTCATTTGTGTGGTTATTGCAGTACTCAGCATATTGCACAGTTTATATGTACTATAATTTGTATGTTTCGGTTTTTTTATTTAGTTTATATTTCAAATATAGTTCTCAGCGTCGTTTTCTCTCGTTTCTGGCGTTCTCTACGACGTTCGTTAGCGCAAAAGTCAAATTTGAAATAAATATATGGCAACGCTGTTGCGCATGCGCTTTACAGCACTGCAGTGCTGCCAGCTGATGCAATACCATGACCGTTGCGCTTTGAAATGCATTTATATCCAGTTGGGATGTTGCATTAAATTTACATGAAAAAATTAAAGCATAGTACAAAAAGTCATATACGTATTATTATGCCACTCATTCAAACAGCAACGCCTCATGAGCCTTTGAACAATTTAATTACTTGTGCGCCTTAAACCAAGTATACAGATCACATATCACTTGAAAGCGGCGTAATCGATATTTATATCGATTATTTTAAATTGTATGAAAGGGCTGTTAATATATTTAAATTACCAAGAGAGACCAAATATAACTTCTTCTTGAAATTTCTGGCGAATCTATAAATAAATATATATGTATTTTATGTAAATATATATGAAATACATTCGGCAGCCAATCTAAGAGGTCGTCAGCACACACGACATTCAATGCGCTATCCTCTTGATCAGCATACCCTACTTAGCCAGGAGTCACACAATATTAACCGTTTCTTCATGAACATATGCATGTGTATCGTTGTGTATCTTTGAGATAATCTAAACTAAGTATGTGACGCCCACACTCAAGCTGCTGATTGACTAGCTGACAAATTGTTGCAGTCATGTCGTTGCCCCACCCATTTCCCACCTGTACAAAATGGTTCAAATGTCATAACAAGATGGAGCACACATGTCATGCGGACACAAAGCTCATACATACATATGTATATGCATACATGTGTATGTACAGCATAGAAACAGGCACAGACACGGACACTGCCACAGACACTCAGCCAAACACACCTACATACATACATACATACATACATACACAATTGCAATTGCATTTGCATGCAGAACGTACAATGCCGGGACAGAGAAATGAAACTGGGGAACAATGAGAAGCATGTTGGGCGTCGTTGGCGTCCAACTGCCTGCACCAGGCAATAATAATTCGCCAGTGCCAGGCCATTGACAATGTCGGTGCCATAATGACTCTCCACTGACTGACTGACTGACTGACTGCTGCAGCAGAAGTTATTATACCCTGTAAATACAGTTATGTCAAGGGATATATGAACGAAAAAGCTATTATTTGTGTATAGCAAATATAGGGGAAAAAGTTTTCGAATAGAGCATTCATTGCATTTTTTATTTATTCTTATTTTTTAATTTATTTACATATATTTTATTTTTATAATATTCATATTTATTTTCATTTGTTTGTTTTCTTAGATTATTATTTGTTATATTTCATTTTTATAAGATTCTTAGATTCAAGATTATCGTCTCACTTTGGTCAATTTGGTTTCCCATGCTTTAATTACAGGGTATTGCATAGTGTCATATGGCAATTGTCATATTTGCTGCTCTTGTTGTCAATGCTGCCGACAGAGGACGCTACACCTACAATTGTGAGAGTCGTCTAAATGAATGAATTAAGTCAGCCATGTGACATAACTGGAATGACCGCCCAGCTGCTGCTGTTGCTGTTGCTGTTGCTGTTGCCGCCGCTGCTGCTGCGGCTGATGCCCAAAGTCCCAGTCTCAGTCGCTGGCTTACGTTGAGTCCCCTAGTCCCCTGGCTCGAGTCGCTGCCGAGGCAACTGCTGCCAACGCCTCACGTTGAACATTTGCCACATTGTTTTGTTGTTGTTTTGTTGCTGTCATTCCTGACGCCTTCTCTTTGCTGCTGCTACTACTGCTGCTGTTGTTGTTGTTGTTGTTGTGATTACGTATTTGTTGGCCGTTGCCAAAGTTATATGGCGCACACGTACAACAGCAGCTCCCGCTGCAGGACAATGGCAAATGCCAGAATGCAAATGGCGTGTGGACGTGAACGAATCGCGCACACGGCACAAAATGTTGTTGGCCTGCCCTCTTCAATTACATATGCAGGCCGTGGGAAGCTGAACTCATCACATTGCACTTAGCGACGTGAGCGTGACACGTGACACGACCAGAAATTAAAATGTATTTAAAAGTTTCAAATGCATGTGCATGCACAAATAGAAATGCAAAACGCTAATAATAAAGAAAAAGTAGATGCAAATATAATGAGAGTAATTCATTTTAATTACAAACTAAAATTAATTAACTGATATTATATAAGGATTCATATAATGCATTTGAATATGTAAATAAATATGTATCGATAGTTATTTGCCTTCTGTCTGCAAGGCTCATCTCTAAATCGAATAACCAGTTACTCTGGCCTGATGCAACGGGTCTGCCGTCCAGCGCGCCAATTAAGCAACAAAAGGTTGGCCGCTTTGGGGTGGGGCTGCGCCTTTGCCATTACCGTTACCGTTACCGTTGGCATCGTCGGCGCGGCCATGTTGACGACTTGGCCGCCATTAAAACGAAGCGACGTTGTGAAATGTTTTGATGATGCCAATCCCCTGCCCCGCCCCGCCCGCCCATCCAAACGAGCTGTCTCTGCGCAACTTTTAAAGCGATTGTTTTTTTTTCTTTCCATTTTTTTTTTTTCTGCTTCTGTTTGTTGCACATTTTGCAACAAAGTCGCCTCGAGATGCCGCTGCTCAGAGTTCTGGCCGATACGTTTGCCAAATGGCTGCTGCAGCAGGGTCCATCTTCCGACTCCAATGGCCTCGGGCATTCAATTTCTCTTAACATTTTGTAGTTGTTATTCTCCATTTTTCCTTCTTTTTTTTGTATTGTTTAAAGGAGGAAGCAAGAAACAACAAGGGGAGGCAGAGGGCACAACTTGAAGTCTGCGCGCACAACAAGTGGATATGGAGTATGGAGCCAAGATGGGGCTGCCTTTGCTTGGCTAACTGCTTGGCTGGCTGGCTGACTGCTTGGCTGCTGGTTCGTATGTTGCTCGTTAACGGTAATGGGAGCAGAGGCTGGCCTATTACGGGTCACGTGGATGGTTTAATTATGACTTTCAGTGCTTGCACTATTATCACATAATAAAAAATGCATTTGCTTGCTAATGATGTGGATTTTGAAAAGTGCTGTATTTCATTTCATTAGATGCATTGCAAATTAAACAAAATAAATGTGCAAAATTTCTGCAAAAATTCTGGCTTTAATTTAACCTTAATATGACATTTGAGCAATTTGCCTAAAAATCCCGAGTCAACCAGAGCATTGTGTGATCACGTACATAATTACTAGATTAAAATCATTTGTCATTTTAATCGAAAGCGTGCAATGGAAATGTATGTGTTTTCCTTTTTGTTTGTTGCCATTTAAATACTTTTGCTTTTGCTGCTCTTTTTACTGCCAGCGCGTGGACACACACACATTGACTATTTATTTATCCACGAAATGCACACCTCAGCAATATGGCCGCCATTTATTTATTTATGTGCCAATAAAGCACACACAATGTTCGCGCCGTTATGTCACTACCATTTATTGAGACTGAAAATGAAATGGAATGAATGCACAAAAATATTCATTGCGTTTGCCTATTGTAAATATCGTTTGTTTACTTTTTACAAAAAAAAAATATCGATAGGTGATCGCCTGATAGGAGCCTTTGTAAATATCGTTCATTTGTTCCTTGCAAGAATATATCGATATTCGATCATTGTGCACGCGCCCATCTCTGCAATGGATCGCCAGCTATTTATAACAAAATGGCGGCCCGCTGCTCATTTCAAATGGCAGCATGGCACATGTGTGTGTGTGGGAGAGTGAGACGGCAAGAGAGTGGGCAAAAACTAGAGAGGGAGAGTAAATATTAAAACGTCTAGTGATTGGCGTTCGTTGCTGAATTGCCGACGTCAATCCAATTAGTTGCGGACAGTGCAAACACGCAGCGTCCGGCATCTATTCGTCTACTCAGTTTCACTTCGAATGTGGCTGCCGGGTAATAAAAATGAAAACAACAACAAACAACAATATCAGTAGCAGCAGCAGCAGCAGTAAGAGCAGCAACAACAGCACCGGAAGCAACAACAGCAGCCAGCAACAGCAGCTGCAACAATAACAACAGCCGCCCAAGTGGTATGAAGAACGAAGCGAATGGACATGGATCCATGCCGAATGGGGACACATTCACACGCGTTGGCACGTGGATAGCCAACGTGTGTGCGTTGCTGTTGTTGTTGCTGCTGTTTCTTTTGCTATTGTTGCTGTGCATTGGTAAGTTGATGCGGGTGATGGACGCGCACGAAGAGTAGCTCTTAAATACCACGCACTTTAGCAGAAAAAGAAAATAGAGTTTGCTAAGCAGTATGTGAGCTCTAAGCGTTTCTATATTGAGTGTAAGAGTAAATGAATAAGTTTAGATATGTTTTAATTTATGTTTTTATATATTTTTGTTAACATATATATGTATATGTATTTTACTATTATTTATGCATTTAAAATATATTTTTTTAATATTTTTTATTTTATTTCGTTCAACTTCTTAACATTCAAATCGATACATATCGATAAACATTTTTCTTTTCAAACTCGATATTTCTATGTTTCATTCGATATTTCTGAATTCCAAGTCTCCTAAGAGCTGAATACACTACTCCTACAACTATATACAGGGTATTACTTGGTCCATTTCTGAAGAGCACTTCACCTACACGTCTACATTTTTTTCCTTGTGCTTTTAACTATTTATGAGGTTGAGTTGTTTGCTTAGTTTTATTATATTGCAAAAGGACTTATGACTTGTGACTTGTGTCATAATTTAATATCGTCCGAGCGCTTTCAATGAAATCATTCTGAAAGTTTAATAGTCGTTTAATTTTAATTGGATTTCAAATCGAAATGAGAAAATGCCCAGAAAGTTGTATTTCGTCAGACATCAAGTAAAAATAGCAATTTCAATGGTTAAGATAAGAATATTTATTGTATTACTAGTTATATCAACTGATTTTGATTCGTTGTTCAGTTTTACGCTTGAAGACAGTTAAAGTATGCTCTCCTCTGCTGACCAACTCAATTGACATTGAGTGAGGGTTCACTGTATTCCACTATAAATTCCATGTCCTTTGTGGCAATTAGCAGCTAATGTATGCCAGTTCATGTTATTTTGTCGTTTCGCAATAGGAATTCCATTTACGCAAAACATTTTCAATAAATTATTTTCAAATTGAGATACGAATTTTTACTCTCATTCAGCCTAACGCACTTTAAGCTGACTAGCTAATAAATTGCTGGGCAAACAAATGTGTTTGATGTATGTGGGATGGCGTTAAAGATACTCTGTAGAATTTGTTCGTTTTTTGATAACTTGTTGTAAAGGATCTCTTCTAGGCAATCTTCTTGATGTTGTGCTGAAATTCTATTGAAAGCTAGCAAGTGGAGTAACGGAAAGATATATTATAGAATTTGATTTTGGTATTTTTTTTATGTGTATATACTATATAAAAGTCTAATTAGTCAATTTGCTTATACAGCTTAAATACAGATTTTTATTGTTATCGATTACATGTACATTTATCGAACTAGGCATGGAAATAGGCATTTTGATGTGACTTTTCTAATGTAACGCAGGCTTATAATGTTAGACAAGTTTCGTTCAGCAGCACATTTAAAATATATATCGATTACTACAAAGCTATCGATACATTCATCTTGTTCAAAGTCCGCTCATTTGAGTGTAATTCCATGAGACTTATATTACAAAATAATATTCAATAAAAATGACTTATTTAAGAAGTAATCGATGCAAGTTATCGATAACTCACAGCAAATATATATGCAAATATGTTTTATATGAGATTAGCTATCAAATTATCCTTTGACATTCGAATACCCTTCACTTTGAGCAGCTTTCAATGGGTATCTGTAATAAATGGAGATATTTTGTATATATATGTATATTAGTATATATATATACTTGTATTTAGAATTTCAATAAACTAATCAAATATGTGAAAATGCATGGACAAGAAGGAATGCAATTGCACAAACGAAGCATTTTGGCCAAACCGCACTCTCGAGTCCAACAACGTTGAAATGGCCAACAGACGACTGACTGTTGATGAAGATTGGAGAAGGCGCTGGTGGTCGATGTGGGGATTGGAGACGTTGTCTTCATTGGCACCAGCTTTAATTAAAAAGTTACCTGCAAAAATGTATAGCTATTTGTGCCCGCCAGTCATGGCAAATGTTTGCCATGACCAGAGCAGGAGCAGCGCAATCCAGGATGACGAAGGGCGAAGGGCGAAGGACGAAGGACGAAGGATGCTGGCAACGATTCTGTACCGAGCGGTAACCCTAAGCAAAGCAATCCAAGCAAACCGAACCATCGAAGCTGCCAGTCAATGGAATTTTACAGGTTTTGCGGTGCTAGCTAAACTTTCTATTAGATTGTGCCAACACTCGATGGCCTTGCACCCGCTGCTGCTGCACAGAGTCCAAGAATCGACCCAAACACGTTTTCATTCCCAATTGCAGTTGCACTTGCTCGCCTCACCTCCCTACCCTGCTGCCCGCTCTCTCTCTCTCTCTCTACCTCTTTGCCTTTGTCTTGGTTTTTAGTTGGATCCATGTCCATATTCCGTGCAACTAGGTTAGCATAGCCGGGAGCATTTCGGGCCAACTTTCAGCCACCCAACATGGCCACTGCCCGGGCCACTTCCTTCTGGTTAGCCATTTGCCACATATTTCTTTATCAATTTGCGTTTACATATTGCATTTTAATGAATTTTCTGCTGACATTTAAAATTGCTTTAAGCCTTTCCGCTTCCAATTCGAATCCATTCAAAGTCCTTTGCACACCTACATACAGCATCCCATTCCCGCTCACCTCGGCTTTAATGCGGCGCAGAGCTCTTTTCGATTTGCTATTTTCCAGAATTTTCATCAAATTTTCAACTTTTGCAATTTGATAGTCAAAGAAGTCTTGGGCTAAATACAATTTGTATTGGCTCAACTCGAGCCATTGAGAGCTCCACTTCAATTCAGATATTAGCCAGAGCTGAGTCCCTTGCATTTTGCCTTATTAAGCTTTCCGGGAAAAAAAAGAACTCTATATCTGACTTGCTTCGCAATCGAGTATAGTTCTTTTGTGTCTGGTTTCATATAAGCAAATGTATAATCTGGAAATACATATATTAAAATCTAACACAATTCGAGTTGAACCACTTCGTTTCACTCCTATCATGAATATTTTCTTACTCATGCTCATATACAGCATGCATATCCATAGGGTATACAATTAAAGAGAGTATCTTTCATTGCGTCATTTCTGTAGTGTCATTTCGCATAACAGAAATACTTAATCTTTCTCTCTCTCTCTCTCTTTCTCGTTATCTAGCTCTATCTATCATTGTCCCTGTCTCCTTGTCTGTCCTTAGCTCTTTCGTTTTCCGAGAAAGACATTCAATTTAAACATATTGCACTTTTATTTAGAGCGAATTCAATGGAAGTGAACATAATTTGAATACAAATCGTTGCATATTTGTTTTGATGGTCATTGCACACTTTTTTTTTTTCATTTTTATTTTTTTTTTTATTTTTGGTAGCCCAGGCAGAAGAGCTGAGTGGACAGCAAACTGCTTGGCAAGTGGCGTCATCCCTATCTACGTCAGCGTCAGCGTCAGCTTCAGGAATCCTTTTCGTTGTGGTTGCGGTTGTTAGGTATACCCTGTGCCCCTTCATATATTCATCTGCTTGGGGTAGTTTGCTGTTGGTTTACGCACATATTTCTTAGTGCATATATATTTGAAGTTAATCGATAAGTATCGATATGTGTTATCGATCGGTATTGAATAGCTTGAGACATTTGCATAGACTCAAGAGCTAAAGACGTTGATTTTGTTGTTGTTGCTTTCGCATTATTTATTACTTTTGACATTTTTGCCACAATCGATAAATATCGATTCATAGTATTATATCGATATTGATAATTAAAGAAGGTTTATGTATTTATTATATATTTTATACTATACTCCTCCTAGAATGTGTGGGAAAATGTGCTAAAACTTTGTTTCTAGTCGTATACTTGATATTTCTTTTTATTGATATAGAAATATATATTTTAGAGACAGATTGTTTGAGAGTCGAAATGAAACACTCCACATTTACCGAATTCAAAGATTGAACTCTTCTCTTTGTGAGAACAAAAATTGAACTATTTATTTCCTTAAAAACCTAGTGCTTATATACCTTAAAAATACTTCCAGGCACTGGAAGGCTACAATTAATTCCATGCACACAAGTGCACAGATGTTTGTCAAGTGTCCCTTTTCGATCGCTAAGCCGTTCTCACGTCTCGCGTTACATTTTTATTACTCGCTGCGTTTGTCGCTGCAGCTAAGGGATGACATGTTTATTGTTTGGCTTCAGATAACGCGCAGGTTATCGACTATTGCCTATTTTTAATATGTTTGTATATAAGTGGCATGTTCATGCTTGAACATACTGCCAGGGGCCTAAAATTTGTGGCTGGGAAATTTAATTTTTTAGTATTTTAATTTTTGTCGCATGTTCATGTTTGAACATACTGCCAGGGGGCCCAAAATTTGTGTGTGCTCAGGACTGCCCTTCTGATGATTGTCCACTCGTCTCTGAAGTGGCTTCTGTGTGGTTGATGAGAGTCCTGTCATCTTCCCGAAGGTTCCTATCTTCTTTGTCTTCCTTCATGCGGACCCTCCATTGCTACAAATTCTCATTTCTGAATTTGAGCAATTTATTTTTTTTTAAGTTGTCCTCTTTGGACTTAAAGTTGTCCTATTTGGACTTAAAGTTGTCCGTTTCCTTTATATTTTTGGGAATACGGATTTACTGGCACAATAGCACAAACCTGCTTTGATTTGTGCCATATGTTCACGCTTGAACATACTGCCAGGGGGCCCAGAATTTGTGCGCGCTCTCCTGCTGATGGTCCAGTCATCTCTGAAGCGGCTTCTGCGTAGTTGATGAGAGTCGTCGTCTTCCCGAAGGCTCCTGTCATCTTTGCCATCCTTCAACCTATTGGTTTGGGGATGAAGGCCCTCTATTGCTACAAATTCTCTTTTGTGAATTTGAGCAATTTTTGTTCGTTCCCCTTATTTGGGGATACGTTTCCACTGGCGATACAATTCTCTTTTAGGAATTGATCGTCCGCTCCCCTTCTTTGGAGATGCGGATCTACCAGCTTTTACAAATTCTCTTATGGAATTTGTTTTTCCGTTCCTCTTTTTTGAGAATACGGATTTAACCAGCACTACAAATTCTCTTGTTTGAATTTGAGCAAATGTATATATTATCTGCCTCTTACCTCTGGTGGGGGAGAACAGAAATATATTACATGTTTTATCTTAAGCTGAGGTTTTTATAAAAACTCACAGCATTAAGACGCTGGTTCCTTCTCTGTGTCTCTTACCACTGGTGGGGGAAAACAACAGAGAAGGCTCGAAGGACCAAAATGTTATTTGGCCCTACCTCTGAACTCTTTGAGTCCAACAATTGAACTCTACTCCGCGAGTCCGAAAAGTGAACTCGCCCTTGCGAGCCCAAAAATTGAACTATTTATTTCCTTAAAAAACCTAGTGCTTATATACCTTAAAAATACTTCCAGGCACTGGAAGGCTACAATTAATTCCATGCACACAAGTGCACAGATGTTTGTCAAGTGTCCCTTTTCGATCGCTAAGCCGTTCTCACGTCTCGCGTTACATTTTTATTACTCGCTGCGTTTGTCGCTGCAGCTAAGGGATGACATGTTTATTGTTTGGCTTCAGATAACGCGCAGGTTATCGACTATTGCCTATTTTTAATATGTTTGTATATAAGTGGCATGTTCATGCTTGAACACAGATCTTCTTGTCTTCTTCTATTCTTGAAAGCTTGTCATAGCTCATCTTCCAATACTCTTGAGTCTTCATTTTTGTTTGCTTTCATATATTTCGTTCGACATTGCTGCAAATTCAAAAACAGGGTATCTTCTAGTCGTATGTACCTTTTTTTTAGTATTTATCTCTTTTGTTTTTCTTTGTGTTTACTCATATTTTGATCATTCCCAGCTAGTTAAATATTCTTTGCATATTAACAATATACAGGGTATCTGCCACTCGTATACCTCTGTGTCAAGCTCACTTATCTGTTATATTAGTTGCTGCAAGACTTCTTAACGGTTTGTGTGATACTTGTAAGGTATTTTATTGCAGCTAGAATAATTTTTACCAAAAACAGGGTATCCCATAGTCGCGCATATATCAATGCCAGCTCAAGTGAGCAAACTAAAAGAAATTGCATAAATAGCTTAGCTAAGAAGAAACTTTTTCGTAGGCTTCTCAGCGCCAATGCTAATTCTAGGGCATTCCCTAGTCGTTCATACCCTACAGCAATATGTTGTTGTTGTTGTTGTTGCTGCTGTTGCCTGTGCTTGATGTATTTCATGAATTCTTTATCTAGTTGGTTGCCAGTTGCCATTTGGCAAGTTGCGAAAGTGAAATGTGAGTCGTACCGCACGACAGGGTGCAGCAGCTCCACTTGCACCACTCAACCACCCACCCGCCCGCTGGTATCAGCAACTGTGCAACATTATGACGGCTCGAACTTATTTTATGGCTTGAGTAAAACGAGCAGCAGCATTCATGGCATTCATCAGCTGTGCGCGCTCGCTGCAATTGTCAAGTGCAGCAAATGTGGCATGCGGCATGCGGCATGCGGCAAATGTAGTCAACGGGTATTGGTGGCAACAGTGCGACCTGAGTGCCATGCAAAGCATGCGCAAATATTTAACCCAGCTTGCATGTTGCATGTGCTGCATGTTGCATGTCGCTAATGCGGCGTCAAAATGTTTGCCAAGCGTCGCCGCGCTGCGGCTTAACATAAACACTGATCAATCTCAATCACGCTTAACACAGTGCCACTGTGTGTGTGTGTGTGTGTGTGTATGTGTGTGTGTGTGTGGTTACAATGATGATTGAGCAGCTGACAAATACCGTTACACGCGCAACTCATGCATAATTACAGCTAGAGCTCAACTCCACGCATGTTTGCCTATCGTTGATCGTTATCGATTAATTACAAAATATGCATTCATGGGCCTGTTAATGTCTGCACATCATTTGCATATAAATACCTATATCTAATACAATATTTCATTATTTAGTATTTATCACAATTTTCACCCATCTCAATTCACTTGACCGCAATAGTACTCGCCGTAAAACCACCGACAGCTGGCAAAAATAATGCCATGGATTATGTTGACATATGCCGAATGTGGGGCAAATGGGCTTTGCAGTAGCATATTTTATATATGCATTACATAGACATGCACATATATAAATTCTCTATGGGACTGGGGTCTCTGTGTGTGTGTGCGTGTGTGTGTTTGTGCATTGCAATAGAAATTCATAGAAAATTTTATATATTTTATAAAGCTTTAAATGTCAAAGGCAGTTGCGAATGCTCGCCCGCTCGTTAGAGTTGGGACGGGGCCAGGGCAAAGGCTTTGTAATGCATGAAAAAAAAATATGATTATTACTAACAAGTTGAATTTACTGAAGTATTCGTTTAAATTGACTAAATATTCGCTATGATTAGATTTACTTACGCTTTGATTAGATTTACTGCTAAATGTAAATAGTTTTCAATAATCGTTTATCGATAAGTTGTTGCAGTTAATCTAGAACATGATTTGATTGTTTACCGATTAGTTACAGAACAGCAACAAAATATCGATAAAAATACATGTTGCCTTATAATATCAAGTGATAAACCACAATATACCATTTATCGATAACTAACATCAGCTATTTTATAATTAACATCGCATTATGGTTAATCACTTGTTGATTATAGTTAGGCTCAAGCAGTCAAATGTATATAAGTCAAATAATATATCGATAAAATATGTATTGCCGCTAAGTGCCAACAGTTAAGATACAATATATCAGCTATCGATAACTAGTTGCTGTTAACATTCGATTATAATTTACATCTAAATTCTGCTAAAATAGAGAAATGTTTAATGCCTATCGATAACGTGCTTTAGTCAACGCATAGCATATGTTAATCATTTATCGATTTTTAGATATACACACAGTTATTTATTGCGAATTTGATTGTTACCTATCGATTAATTGAGTACTGTTGGCTGACTTCAAATTAGAGTCGATAACCAAACAGTTGTTTAGATTGATATATCGATAACTCATTATATATACATATATCGTTTATCGAGCGAGATTTATTGGGAACCCATAACAATTATCGATTGTCTGCAACGTTTATCCTTTGATATTTTTGCTGCCTTTCAGGCAATATCTTCTTTAATTACTCCATCCATTTGAGATACTGCCAATGATTTAGCTAACTGCTAATTTTCCATTTTAATTTTAAATTAGTCAATGTCGCAATTTCGTATTGTTCCAATTCGTTTGCCTGCCATTTGCCTTCACAATTATTTATTAAAATCAATTTTCATCGCGCAAAGGCAAATGGCCAAAGTGGAAAGTGGAAAGTGAAAAGACTGCAAGAATATCAACTGTGGAAAATCTTTTATCGCATGCATTGCATGCAGAGTATGCAAAGGAAACTCAAGTTTTTTTCTAACAAATACTATAGCATACTTTTCTGGGCTTCAGTAATTTTTTTAAAATTTTTTGTTTAATTTCTCAACATTGAAAAAGATCTCAAGATCCCCAAAGTTGGAGACGTAAAGCAAGAGGTAGCTGCTAGCTACCTTGCAAGACTCGACTCGGCCACCCAAACCCTTTGGCGAGAAGACTCAACAAAGAAGCCAGAAAGAGAATATTAAAGAAGTTCCATCCACAGGACCTCCCTGCAAGGTTCCTATAAAATAATGTTTAATGTAAACTTGAATGTGATTAATGTGAATTAAGCAAATTCTTATTGATTTTTATGTAAATTGTTATTTAAATTTCTGTAGTGTTCTACTGTAAATAATCGTGCCTTTATATTCAACTTGTTAAGCTGCCAATTAGGTAGTAGAAAGTATGTTTAAAATTTAAAAAAAGCAAACATTCGAAATAATATAGCATACTTTTTCGGGCTTCAGTAATTTTTTTTTTAAATTTCATGTTTAAATAAAATAATATAGACCTTTTTACCAAAAAAAAAATTATTTTTTAATTCAATTTCATTTTTATTTATCTATTTTTTAGTACCTTGGATATTGTTAAATTTATTTTAATTTTTATTTTGTTTTATTTTTAATAAAATTTCAATAGTTTTTATGAAATTTATAAATATTTTTTTTATTAAAAAGCTTTTTTTTCATGAGAAAACTTAAGACTACATTTAGTTTCATATTTTAGTGAATTCTTTGCAAGAATATATATATACATCAGATTCAGCCAATATCATTAGATAACAGCAATTAGAGCTGAAATTTCTGAGAGCAATGTTTTTGGTCCAAATTTGCAAATGGCTGGTATGAGCAGGCCAATAGCTCAGTTCAATATGGGGGAACTGTGACCGATGGAATGCCTGTGGCAAGGTACACGCAGCTGACATCGGCATGCTCAGCATGAGTGCAGAAATGCCTGCATTGCTTTGGGTGTTGGGCCAACATGCAATCGTGTATCGAGTGTACAGAGGACTCGGCGCACAGGACTCTGCCAGCATCAGGATCGGCGGGGCAACGCTGAATTCCGAATCAAATAACTCGGCGCGTCGTTCGGCCATTGAAGTATGACTTATGAAACACACATCACAGGCCGGCGAGAGCGCAACATGCGAAGCATAATTAAAAATCTGTATTGGCCTCAGAGAGCGTGTTTAAACAGCAAACTCATCATTCATCGATGCTCACACAATATATCTACATATATGTATGCAATGAGATATCATTGGAAAACTGCAGCCGATTGGTTTGTGAGGAACTCGGCGTTATATTAGAGTTAAGTGAATCGTACAAAGATTCAACATAGCTGCAGATAGGACGCATAAGCTCGTAAGCTTTTCAGCTAATGATTCACATGCATAACAAATCAAAAATAATATAGCATACTTAAGTGGGTTTCACATATTATTTATCGAATTAACTCAACTATTTTTTTTTTTATAATTGAAGTGCGAATTAAATGTAAAAAAAAAAAAGTTTAAAGTGAGCAAAAATGACAGATTTTATGTTTAATTATTTTAGTTATTAGGGTATTTGCCATGTGGTTAATCACGCGCTTAACGCTACATAATTAATTGCCACATTGATGTTTTTTTTTTTTTGTAAATAAATTATTTCACACACACACAAACACGCACACACTCAAACGCATGTTCAGGTGTTACGCACAATTGACATTGGTTAAATAATATTTAACATATGCAATTGCAATTGCATTTTCCGTAATTACCAGAATAAACGTAATTACGCGTATAAAAGACAGCCACACACACACACACACACACGCACGCACACTCGCACACACACACGCACACACACACGCACACACACAGAAGTGCACATGCAGGCAAAGTTCAGCCGGACAGCTAGTTAATTGAGCTGTTGCAGGCTTACAATTGTTCTTGTTGCCGTTATTTGTAATTGCTGTTGTCTTCACTGCTGCTTCTTTTGTTGTTTTCTTATTGTTGTTGTTGTTGCTTTTGTTGTTATTAATGCGAGTGTTGGCACTTTCGCACGCAGAAAGCAGCTTTTTGTCACCCCAACAACACTACTCACCTCTCACCTCAATGCTACGCTAAAAATTCACCCCACTCCAGACGGCGTCCGGCGCCCATTTGCACGCTCACACCCCAGCCAGCCAGCATTGTGTTGGAAAGTTTGCTGGTAAACACATTCATAAAGCAAATATGCAGGCCACCAACCAAGCAGCCAGCCAGCCAACCAACCAGGCAGCGTCGCTGCTAGAGCATCGCTGCTGGCGTCACTGCCAATACGAACATATGCTAAACGCTCAGCAGCAACAACAGACAGAAGTGTTGGCCCCCGCGTCAGCTAAAGCGAGCCGAGTCGAAACGATTTGTTGCGTAGCCGAAGCCAAGCCGACATAGACCATGGCGTCTTGGTATAAAAGCCGCTGGCAGCAACAATCTCGTTCAGCATTCTACGTGCGGCAGGCGTAGAGCGCACAACATCCACTGAGCTTGGGCAGTGTAGAGCGGAGTAAATCTAAGCTAAGCAGCGCTAAGCGAAGTAGTTCACTTTCAAAAGACCACAGGCGCGTTTTTCTCAAAAGCGCGCGCAAAAGCATTTGCTTGAACGGTAAATGGAATAAAGTAAAAAAAAAAAAAAAAAATTATAAAAACGGTAAAAACGAGTGGCACAAGAGCCGCCGCGCGAATTGAGCGCTGTTTACTTTGCCATTATAAATCCGGCGAACTCTTTGTTTGTGTTTGTGTTGATGTTGGCAAAACAACAAAAAAATAACAAAAAAATAAAGAGAAAAAAAAAGAACACATTATTTTCTTATCATCGTTGCACTCTGTGTTTGCTTGTTGTTGTTGCTGTTTTTTTTTTTTTTTTGGTATTTTTGTTGTGGTTGTTGTTGGAAAACGGAAAGTGTTGCATTTCCGTGTCGCCTGCAGTTCGCGGTTGTTGCTGCTGTTGTTGTTGTTGTTGTTGGCATTGCTGTTTACCGTTACCTTCGGCCATCTTTTGGCGCCGCATAAAATGGCCGCAGGTGCTGCCGACAAGTCGCATTGGCCATAAACAAATTCTCGCCAATATCCGTTGACCTTTTTCAAAATGGCCCGAAACTGAAAAGGAAAACAAATTGCAAATTGCATCGTAAAATCATTTAATTCATGATTTACAGCCAATTCGTGATATCAATACAATTTATTTATATATAGATTGGTATATCTGCATAAAACAGAACAAATTGCGTTCCATACACTGTGCAAATTGGCTGAGTAACTTTGTTCAATTGCGTTTATTCAGAAATTGTGAGAATTGTGAGAAATTGTGAGCTGAGTAAATACTAGACGAAAGCTTAAACTTAATTAATTAATTGATTAAAATATTCTGCAATTAATATTTAAACAAAATTATTGTCAAAAAAGTAAATTGAATTAAAATATTTTTAAATGTGACTATCTTTTTATTATTTTAATATTTTTTGTATTTAATTTATTATTTGATTTATTTTAAATTTAAATTTATTGTTAAAAAATGTGCTTATTGTTTACTATAAGAGAGATTGCGATTAAAAAAAAAATTAGGAAAATAAAAAAAAAAAAAACAAAATTTTAAATTTGTTTATTTTAGTTTTTAAGATTTTCCCTAAAAATATTTATTAGTTATTAATTATTTATTTGATTTTTAAATAACATATTACTTCCAATTTTTATTTAAATTATGAGTTTTAGTTTTAGTTTTAGTTTTTTTTTTGTTTGATTAAAAAATAATATATATTATTTATTTATTTTATAAATGTATTTTCATTTGATTTAATTCATGGAAAATGTTTCCTTCTTAAAATGCTACTTCATTTTTTTTTAATTTTTAGTATTTATTTTATATATATAGTTTTTTTTTTATTTGTTAAGAGATTTGTTATTTGTATTTAATATTTGTTTAATTTTTTTGAAATACTACATTTAACAATATTTATTTTTATTTATTGCATAGTAGAGATTTATAAATATTTGATAAAAAATTAATTTTTTTAATAAGTTTAATTAATTTTTTTGTTTGTTTAAATTGTGTATTTTTCAATTGACATTTGAATTTTATTTGATTGATTTATTTATTTATTTTTTAAATTTAAATTTTTAAATTTTTATATAGAAAGTTATTATTTAATACATAGAAGAGACTTCCATATCCATGTATCCATGTAAACTTTCTGCATATGCAAAACATACAATGTACGAACTTTCGTATACGTAATCATTGACGTGATACGTATGCATAAAGTAAACTGCATATACATACGTAATACGTAAAGTCTTGGAGATGTAGGACGTAAATATTTCTGTGCATAGTGCGTGAACTTTTCGAGAAACGTCGCGAAATGTTTACGTAATACGTAAAGTTTTGCATACGAAATACGTTAAGATTTACCGTTTAGAGATTTATATATGCATAATACGTAAAGTTTTGGAAGACATAAAACGTTAACATTTGTATGCATAATACGCAAAGTTTTTGAGACGTAAGACGTAAAGATTTATATGCATAATACGTAAAGTTTTTGAGACGTAAGTCGTAGAGATTTGTATGCATAATACGTAAAGTTTTTGAGACGTAAGTCGTAGAGATTTGTATGCATAATACGTAAACTTTTACCAAATTTGAATGTGAATACGTGAATAAATATGAGAAATGAAAAAGAAATACGTAAAGTTCGTTTATATAATATGAAGACTCAAATATTCCGTCATATACGTAATATGAATTAGCCATTTTCCTTCGTATACGTAATATGAAGTAATATTACGTATATTCATATTACGTATACGCACTTTTCGTATTACTTTCGAACGAAGTCTCTATATTACGTATATGAATATAAACAGACTTCATATAACGTATGTATATTAAAATAAAAGGGAATTTCAATGAAATTATTTTAATATTCAAATGCAGAGAGAACGAGAGCGTGAGAGAGAGAGAGAGAGAGAGAGAGAGAGAGAGAGAGACAAGATGCTGAGGATAATAAAGATTTTTGGCACTGTGTTCCTTAAGCAGATTTCGGTCTTAATCTATATGGCTGCAGCCGCAGCTTAATTACATGACGAACGTATATACTTTACAAAGAATTTCCTCATTTTGCGGTGGCGAAAAAAAAAAAATAAACAAGCAGAGAAGAAGCAAAGAAATGAATGAAGATATAAGGTATATAAACCACCGACCACAGTAGCATAAGCAATTGAATTAAAGTCTGAGCCGAGTCGAGCCGAGCCGACTCAAGTCGAGGCGAGGCGAGCAGACGGTGCTGCTAGTAAGGCTGTGTCGCAATACTGCACAATGAATCTGAATCTGTCACATTCGCTGGAAAATCATCCAGTTTCAAAATGGAAATTGCATTCTCAGCAGCACGCACAGAAAGTTGCCAAGTTTTTGCTTCAAATTTAAGCACTTTCGAAAGTATTTCGTTTGCGGCCCACGCCACTCCAGCCAAAACAAAAGTTGGGCTCAGAAGCACGAGAGGAAAAAAAATTATAAAAATAAAGCCAAGAGAAAAATAACAAAAGAAAAAGACAAAAATTAAATGCGTTAGAAATTGCATTTTAATTTGCTTTCAATTTCGTTCACTGTCTACAAGCTTAAAAGTAACGAAAGAAGCCAAAGTGAAAGAAGATGGCGAAGTGTGCGTGGCAACAGGAGAAGTTAGTCACATTAAGGCATAAATGGCCTAAATCGAATTGAGCAGGTGAACATTTGGACCAAACTAATTCTGTGGCCTGAATGGCGAAAGTTGTTCAAGTGTAACTAAATGTGAAACTTTACAACAGATTTGCCATACAACAAAAGTTGCCTAACAACAAATATCTGGTTTTTTCCCACGCTTACACCTGGCATTTGTTGTAAAATTTGTATGCTGCATGTGCTTTGATATCACTCAATGTAAATACTTTCGAAGCTTGAAGTTTTCTATTGGCTACAGCCAATGAAACGGTCTGCAATCAATCAATTTATCAATCATTGATTACTTAGGTATTTAATTACATCTGTTTATATTCGTTTTATATAAACTAAATAGAGTTTATTCACTCATAATCCACTCTGAGGGCTACGAACGCTTACTGATTATTAGCTTTTACAGCTATTAGTTTGCAGTTGTCTTTAATCAATCAATTAATGTAACTGTCAGTCAGTCAATCAGTAAGTCAATTAGTCAGTCAGTCAATTAATGTCAGTTTATCAGACTCACAGTCTGCCAATGAGTCAGTCAAGCACTCAGTCAATTGGTTAGTCAGTTAATCAATCAGTAAGTCAATCAATCAGTAAGTCAATTAGTCAGTCAGTCAATTAATGCCAGTTTACCAGACTCACAGTCTGCCAATGAGTCAGTCAAGCACTTAGTCAATTGGTCAGTTAGTCAGTTAATCAATCAGTCAGTCACTAAACTAATCAGTCTATCAGTTACTCAATACAGTCAATCAGCAAGTTAATCACTCAATTGATCAATCAATCAGTCAACAACTCAATTAACCAGTGAATTAGCCCGTCTTTCAATAAGTCAGCCTATTAGTCCATTAGTTACTCAATCTGTCAGACAGTCATTCAATTAATCAGTTACTCAGTTTCTCATTTAGTTCTTCAGTTATTCACTTCAGTCAGTCAGTCAACTAGTGAGTCAGTCTGTATGTCAATCACTCCATCAGTCCATCAGTCACTCAGTCAATAAGTCGATCAGTCAATTGATGGATTGTGATTGATCAATCACTCTGATCGCCGGTCTTTCAGTCCATCAGTCAATCAGTCGCTCAGTCGATTGATGGATTCATCAATCACTCAGATCGCCAATCTTTCAGCCATGCTGTCTGTCCATCAGTCATTCAGTCAATCAGTGAGTCATTCAATTAAACAGTCACTCAATTTTTTGGTCAATCAGTCCTTCAATCAGTCATATATAATTTTAATATGTTTACTAATCATGACATGATATAGCTTATATATCCCGATGTGATCATATGTTTACTCTATATGTTTACTCATTTTTCACGATTATTAGTAAAGGAAATCTAAGTCTTCGTTTGCTATAGCTCATACTTTGTATTGTTCTTCAATCGTTCAGTCACTCAATATATTGCTTCCAATCAATCAATTCGCTATCGATTCAGTCTGCTTTGTTTACCTATGTTTATACACTATAGTTTTATACATTTAAAAAATACACAATTTCAAAAGTTTTTCTTAAATTGTGTTTTACTCTCTCACTTTCATTACGAAACTTGGCAAATTGAATTGTTATTTGACAATCTTACAACTTTTATAGCTTGTGGTGTGTGCACAAGTCTTCAATCAATCAATCAAACCGAACGTATTTAATCCCATTGATTGATTATGTTTCAGTCTCGCATGCAAAATGCGCAGCGACAAATTGAAAGTCATTTGAATTAAGCTCACACTCCATTGTCATGGCAGTAACAGATAACAGATAACATATATACCATATATACATATATATAAATGTATAGATATCTATGTATATATATATTTCATTTGTATTTTTGTGTGGCTGCACTTGATTAACCAAATTGAGTTATGATAAATGTATCGCTAAACTCGACATGGCCATTCGGTTGAAACTTTTGGGTTCATCATACGCCCAAATGCACCTACCAAAAACAGAGAGAGAGAGATGTTGAGAAAGAGAGAGAGAGAGCGGGAGAGCAGTGAGGGTAGTGCGAGAGCGAGAGGCTGCTGCTGTCCGTGGTTATTTTTGGTCATAAAATGAGTTTCACGTAGCTTTGGCACGTTGAAAACTTTTTAAATAAGTTAAAGTTAAAGTTCGAACGAGAGTTCAAATTCGGGCTCGTAAAGTTGCGGGTGCTGCAAAATATGCTGCACAAATTGTGCTTGCAATGTTGCCAATTGCTAAGCTATAAAAAAAAACAAGAACAAACATTGAAACAAACAACAAGAGCGACAGCAACAAGCAATATCGTACTATAATGTTAAATTTGATTGCAACTATTTGAGTGCTTACAGAGGAATAACAACAACAATAACAACTTCCACAGGCAGCGAACGATAACGGAACGATAAACGCTTAACGATCCACACCAACAGTGTGAATAATGTCACTGCAGCCAAGCGTTCAATCAAGCAGCAAATGCCCAATGGATATCGGTACGGGACAGCAGCACAAAGAGAAGCAGCAACAGCCGCAGTCGCTGCCGCAGTTGCCGCCGCAGCCACAGTTGCCGCAGCAAAAGCCGGAGCAACGTCAACGTCGCTCAATGCAGCTGGTGCCGGTCATGTTGATGTTGCTGCTGTTGACGCTGCTCACGCGGCCGCTGAGCGTTCACTCAAATCGTAAGTACAACGAAAACGAAGAGAGAGGGTGGAGGTAGAAAGGTGTGGAGTAGGGTGAGCGAAGGAGAGCGCACTGTTTGATCGACTGACATTGACATGAAGCAATGAGAATAGAAATACCATTTTGCCAGTGTAGCAAATTGTTGCGCTCTCTTTTCCCCATTCATTAAATTAAGCTAAGTTTATTTACATTTTGCGTTTGTTTGCAATTGCAAAGGATACAAAAATTATAATTGAATACTTAATTTGAATTTTATGCATTGCCAGACAAAATTTTTAGATGCACAATGTAAACAATTTGTTTTAAAAGCAAAGCTAATTTAAATAATGGTAACAATGCAAATATCTTGTGTGCTGTGCAGTCAACAATTCCTTTTTCAATTAACAACTCGTAAATTTCATTAGCCTCATACAAAGTCACCAGACAGGGCTTAGCGTTGTGGCGAGAGAGAGAGAGAGACGTTAACATACATAACACACTCATATATGTACATACGTACTTTGTTTAGCTGTGAGCAGAGCTGAGCTGCGGATTTAGTGCTGCTAACTAACTAACTGTTCAATTTCACCAGCACCATGGCAGGTAGCAATGCGCACGAGTGAGGGAGTGCGAGAGATTGAGTGGCAGAACTGCTAAAGAAGTGAGCGCTAGACAAATTCATTAATTCACCATACGAACGAGCTGCAGTGGGATCTTTTTGGCACTTACTCAACAAACATAAATAAGAGTACACTACAGTTCATGAGCACTCACAGCTTAGTTGAATAGCAGAGCTGTGGACTATGTGGACTGACAATCTAAATTTAGAAATAACATTACTATTAAGTTACTCATAGATATTATCAGCACCACCATGCCAGATGCAAAGCTAAAGTGTGTGTGAGAGGGAACAGCAGTGAACAGAAGCGAGTAGAAGCAGAGCTAAGCTGCGTAATAAGTGAGCTCTAGACAAATTCACCATATGAGTGGGCTTGACTGAGATCATATTAGAACTTACTCAAGAAACATAAATAAGAGCGCAGTTCATGTGCACCCAGAGCAAAGCACAGCTGTGCAGTGTGGGCTGGCAATGTGAATTGAGAAGTACCGTTGCTATTAACTAGCTTTTGGACATCGTCAGCACCAAGGCAGATGCAAAGCAGAAGAAAAGCTGTGTGAATGAGAATAAGAGAGAGAGAGAGCGAGAGAGAGTGAGTGAGCCAATCAGAGCTTAGCATCAAAATAAGTGACAAATTCACCATTCTAACAACTGTACTCAAGTTGGATCGTCTTAGCACTTACTCAACCAACATATATAAAGAGCGCAGCTCATATGCACACACAGCTTAGTTATGAGCGAGCTGTGGAGCCGGCCCGAGTGCTCTTGCTTGGCATATTTACAATTCCGTTGCGTTTCTTTAGTGTTTATGGCGGCTCGCACTTTACGATAGCTGCAAAGAAAGAAGTAACGCATACGCCGCATTGTACGCTCTCATATGCAAAAGCATGCGTTTGACATTACGTTATCACAAGGCAATGCCAATGCCAATGCTGAAAAGGACGAGCTCGACTGAATGAATGTGTCTTCCGCGTCGGTGTGTTTGTGAGTATGTTTGTGACACGTTCGTTTGTTTGTACATTACTTTTTTACAAGCACTAAAAGATACACTCCCACACACGCACACACATACACACACACACATGCACACACATACAAGGAGCTGCATGACAGCTTCCACAGGAGGCGAAGTTCAAAGTAGTTGGCTCTTGGCTCCGGTTTGCCCAACGGCCCAATGTCGACGCGATGGCTTGCTTGCCAGCAAGACGCGTATTAAAAATCAATAGAACCTACAAATGTATCCTTTCTTCGGCTGCAAAGGACAACATGACTACAACAACAACAACAACATGAGACAGTTACTTGGCGCCGTCTTTGGCTCGCTGCACAGCAAGCAAATGTAATGAAGCTGTGCAGGTGCGACGGCTATACATACATATATATTTATATGTGTGTGAGTGTGTGTGTGCCCTTTGACATTGATCGATAACGATTATACAGCGATACAGTTACACTTGCTGCCTGTAAATTCTCGCTTCAAGTGTTGTGTAATAGAAATTTAGTTCAGTTAAGTTTGTAGTTTTGTAATATACAACCTTAACGAATACATGTGTTATCGATAACGATGATATTGTCATTGGAGCTTATTGATAAACACACTTTTATGATGAGTTTGATAGCTACAGCTAGTTGCTAATTGCAATAGATGCGAATGCATCTAAGTTGCTAATTTGCTTAATGATTCTTGAATTGATGTGCGTGTTATCGCTGTCTAATATATCGATAACTTTTAGCTAGATATTGGGATTGGAATTTTGCTTTAATACAGTAGATATAGATGTAAATAGCATGCTATGTTATTGATAAACATGCATTCAAAGCAATGACTTATTGGTCTGTTTGCTTTAGATAAATGTTATCGATAACTATTGAAATATATTATAGCCAGTATGGAATGTTAACTAATAGGCATTCTCTAATAGCGCTGTTCGCTTACAATACATGTTATCGATAACTATTCCAAACCCATCCTTTAAAGGATTCTAAATGCAACACGTTTTTTATTTGCTCTCTCAACAAGCCATCTTTGTGAAGTGCTGCCAAGCATATGCCTGATTGACTGGTTGAGAACCATCTATATACATACAATATATAGCATATGTTTCGCTGCTTTATGCATCGATTTATGGGCACATCAATTTAATGTCTAAATGCAAATCGAATGGATGTAGATAGATATATCCATGTGTATATGTATATATCGTTCTCAAATTCAATCTATCTGTCTCCTTCTCTGTGTGTGTGTGTGTGTGTGTGGTTAGCCTCATAACAAATTTTTATAGATTCTACCATGCTAAATGGGACATCGCTAATGTCTACTAGTTGAGAGCGAAGGACTGATTAGTGTCGAGCACAGGCCGTGCGAGCGGCGGAGTGTTTGTCAAGCCAAGCAAAGTGCTTCATAAACACAATAACATGGTCCTTCAACTAAAACAAAAATCACAGACTCTTCGTCATGTGGCTTTGCCTCGATGTCTTGCTGTCCCGCTGTCCCGTTGTCCCCTTGTCCTGCTGTCCTGTCGTCCTTTGCCAGTTGTCCTTCCCGTTCCATATCTTTTGGCATTTTATTTGCCTGTTTTCGTTTCGTTTGGTTTGTTTTTGTTCTCGTTTTATATACCCTATAAATACGCGTACATCAAATGGGCGGTGTGGGTATCATAAAGTTGCGCTAATGTCCTAACATTCCAATCTATAAACTACAAGGACTTTGGTTCTTGGCTAGCACTATTAAGTGATTCTTCGTAGCGAAAAATAAAAGAAAAAAGTTGTAAAATTTTTTTTTTAATTTTAAGATTTATAAATAAATTGGAGAATAGCTCTAGAGATATTACTCATAGTTTTTCCAACACTTTTTGTAGCTTTACATATGTTTCCTTCGAATCTCTTGTTTCTCTTAAATAAGATACCAAATGTGTTTATTGGTGAGTTCGCTTAATCGAAGTGCTTAATCGCTTTGTTAACCAATTTATCGATAAGAGCAATGCAATGCAAATTAACTAATCGATAACGGTTATAGATAAATATATTGGCTAAAACTAACAACATTTAAATAACAACATTTTAAATAATCATATTTACATATATCTAATCAATCTTTTTTCGATTACATATTGAGAGTATTTAGCTGGAATTATATTCATATCAAAATAAGATTATCGATTAAAGTAAGCAATGCTTCACAACACCAAAAAGAGCATCAATATGAAGAGTTGTTTTTTTAGGGATGCATGAGTAGTGTCACTGGCCAAAAATTTAATATACACATTACAGGGTATTCTCTAGCCACGCATCTTGATTTAATTACTTTTAGTTGTATTTTAATGTTATTTTCGAGAGTCTTCCAAATTTGTTGGTCAATATGCAATGCAAGAATTTATGTGGGACCATAAATAAGTATATAAATCTATGCTGAATACTCACAACCTCAAGATCATCTTTTTTTTATACCCTGAGTCCATTGAAAATGGAAAATCAGGGTATAATGGTTTTGTTAAAACTATGTAACAGGCAGAAGGAGGCGTGGCAGATCCCATAAAGTATATAAATTCTTGATTAGGGTGACGAGAAAAGTTGATATAGCCATATCCGTCTGTCCGTCTGTCCGTCCGTACGTCCATACGTCCGTCCGTATGCATGAACACGTCGATCTCGGAAACTATAAGAGCTTGAGACCTGATTCTTTTATGTTAGGTTCGTATTGCACGAGATTTGTTTCAGAATATCGATAGATATTTTCGTTTTGGACTTATCGATCTTAACATTTAACGAGAATCTGTTATAAAATTTTATCTCGTTCATCTTTAGAGTTAGAGTCTTCAAGTCTTCGATACTAATTTAATACAATTTCGATTTTTGTTAGATCAAAGATGATCTATATTTGGAAAATATTTACATATATATCAATATTACTATTCTTACATAGATCATCATTTTCATCATGAACACTCACACACATCAGCAACTATGTACAAATGAGGGCAGAGCTAAGGGTAAAGTTCTCGTAGAAATGTGCCACATACAAAGAGAGAGCGATAGAGAGTGATAGAGAAAGGGAGAGACAGAGAGAGAGAGAGAGAGAGAGAGATAGAAAGAGAGAGAGAGAGAGATGGATAGATAGATATAGAGAGTGAAAGAGAGAGACAGAGAGGGTTGAGCTAAGAGTAAAGTTTCTTTTAGATATGTGCCACATACAAAGGGAGAGAGAGGGAGGGAGAGAGAGAGAGAGAGAGAGAGAGAGAGAGAGAGAGAGAGAGAAAGCGCGCGAGAGAGAGATGGATAGATATATATAGAGAGTGAGAGAGAGAGAGAGACAGAGCGCGAGAGCGAGAGCAAGATGTATCTAAGCTAAGCTCACTCTGTTGTTAGGGTATTAGGCATTCGTCTTGGCGTTGCTAATCCTGTTTACTTGTTGGCTTTATTTTCTTTTTCTTTTTTATTTATTTTTTTTGGTTTCTTTGTTTTATTGACTTGTTTGCCAGCTTCGTTGCGTCTTGTTCTCAGCGTTTTTTTTTTGTGTGTGTTTTTTTTTTGTTCTATGTGCATCGTCGATTGCCCTGGCTTAACTTGGCTTTGTTTTTCTTGCTGCCAAAGCCAAGAGTCCACAACTAGCAGCACTAGGTGGGTGTGCAGAGGTGTGTGTGTGTGTGTGTGTGTGTGTAGAGGTGTCTGTGTGTGTGTGTGCGTGTCGCTGTTTAATGGTTGGGCCCACATTGTGCCAAACAATTCAATTTATTTAAGCCTGTCGCTGTTCATGTTAATATGCCCAGCAGAGCTATGTAAATAACAAGGAATATATAAATATATATATATTTATATTTTATATATATATATGCAGTCAAGTCTTGTCGAATTGTGCGCTTCAAGCAGCCACGCCCACCTGCTCCTGTGTTTATTTAATTCGCGTAAATTTTTATTAATTTTAATTGAAAGCTTTACGAGCGTCGCGCTTCGTGCTGCGCCTTTGTTTATGCTTTAGTTGTGGCTTTAGCTTTTATTATTATTGTTGTTGTTGTTGTTGTTCGCTTAGAGCGCGCCCAGCTGCAGTTGTTGTTGTGTTAGGTGCATGTGACTACTACTATAGTCAGGGCAAAGCAACTGGCAAAGTCCCCCCCGGCCCGACCCTTGTTGTTGTTGTTTGTAAAGTGTTTTTGTTTGGACTGACGCTAAGCTGGCTGGGCGCAAATCCCCGTTAAAGTTCGTTGCTACCCAACTTTGGCCCAACAGCAGCAAAGCTTACTGTATATGGCCCCCCCCCCCTCTCCCTCTCTCTCTCCATACCACTCATTTCCCTCAGCCATCCGCCCCATTGGGATAGCTGTGACAGCTGAGGCTGCTCAACTGGCTGCCAAGATTTACGACTGATTGAACAGTTCCCTATGCATGTACTTGCTTTTAGTTTCGTTTTGTTTTCATTTCATTGTCTACATAGTTTTTTTCTTTTTTTTGTTCGAGCTAAACACAACTAAAATAGTAAAAATAAACATACATTGTTGTTCGAGCACATTTGAATTGTATTTTAGTTTTAGCTTACTTTCGTTGCAAGTTCATAAAAATAAAGTAGCCAAATGGATTTACTTCTGGTTGGGCTGTGTCTCATCGAATAGCTGTGGTAACTAGAGGAAGGACTATATATATATATGTATATTCTTATATATATAGGCCTCTCATGAGATAGCGTATGAAATCAAATTCTAAAAAGATATCGTTTCAGTTATAAGAAAAATGAGCTGTTTCATACTCATTTCATCTCTATAATTAGCATATCTGTTTCAATTCCAATGTTTCAGCTGATCATAAATATTTTATATAACTCTTTTCGAACAAGTTTCTCGTTATAGTTTCTCTAAAGTTGTTAAATTTAGATTAGTAGGCCTAGGAAACGAAATCGGCTTGTTTTCATTTCATTCAGTCCAGTTCTTTCACTTTTGTTGTTTCATTTCCATTGTTTCAATTGCGTCCCGGCTGAGCTCAAGCTTTTCTTTTTTTCTTATGTCTGCCTTGAAAATCTATTTCCTGTTTTCATTTGACCTAGTTTGAAACTATTTCTATCATTGATGGCGCACAACTTTCTTGTTTCAGTTCCATTGTTTCTGTAGAAATTGATAAATTTGTTGCTGTCATTCCATTGTTTCTACATTTTCTACGCCACAGTTTGATCAACTCAGTGGATTGGAAAGTATTTATGGGACAAGACTTATCATGGCGTGACCTTTTCTTTCTATTTATCTGCTGTAAATAAAGGTTTGGGCCAGTGACGAGTATGGCACAAGCATTATGTCAAATGATTTTCACAAAATTTATTTACAAACACTGGGACACAGGGACACCAAGAGAGGGAGAGGGAGAGGGAGAGGGAGAGGGAGAGGGAGAGGGAGAGGGAGAGGGAGAGGGAGAGGGAGAGAGACACCTAAAACTTGTGCCCATTTGTTGGGCGACTGGATTCACAAGGGGGCGACAGCAGCCCGCAGCGACTTTTAAAGTTATTGCCGTTCTTATCGTTCGCATCGGCTGTGTTTGCCTGTCAAAGCCAAATCCCCCGACAGTCGACCAAATAAAATAAAAGTATTTTTGCTTTTTTTTTTTTTTTTGCTTGCTCATAACAAGTTTTGAAAAGAGCTTCACCATGATGAGGAAAACAGCAAGAGAGATAGAGAGAGAGGGTCGCAACTTCACGTGACATCGGTAAATTCTGTCTAATAATCATGTCCCATAATCTTTGGGGACTCCCACAGTCCGTAGTCCACAGTCAGCAGTCCACAGTCCGCAGTCCATAGCCCGAAAGTATGCAAAAGTATTTGCTGTGCCTGCAATCAGCCGACAATCAAGCGAATTACACGCAAAATGAGCCGCCACATTTTGGCTAATGAGCCGACCGGGCCGAGCCCAGCCGAACTGAGCCCAAAAGATGCCGACAATCAAGGGAGCCAGCCAAATAGGCCAAATAGTCCACACACTTAGCTAATACATACAAATCTATTTGGTTATGCGAGAATGTGAATTTGAATGACTGTATGTGGGCGAGTGTGGCTGTCAGAGCGAGAGAGAGAGAGAGAGAAAGTGACACAAATTGAGAGAGACAGCAATACAACATGTTAAACTTACAAGGATAGTGGGATAGTAAGACCTGGAGAGAGAGTTTCAAGTTTCTAAGCATTCACACATTTGATAGGTTTTTTTTTTTTTTTTTTTTCTATATATATATAAAGCTCAGCTTTATGATTTCTTTATTGTAGAGTTTCTTGTAAGGACTTCTTAGTCCTTAGATTTATTTTTTCCTTCTCCCTCCTTCCTTCCTTCATTTCTAAAGTCTTATCTTCCTTAGCCTGTTTACTCTTTAGCCTATTGTATTACATTTCTATTTTCGATTCGTATTTCTTTTATTTCATAAACTCTTTCTGTTATTAGTTTTTCCTTCTTTGGGATTTTGTTGTTTTAACATTTTTCCTCTTCTTTTTCCTTTGTAGACTTTACCTTTTATTTGCCTTAGATTCTTATTTCCCATCTTCGTTAGACTTTTTCTTTGACAGGCTCTCCCTACTACAGGTTCTTCCGTCTGGGGTTCCTTCGACTAGGGTTCCTCCGACTAGGGTTCCGACTAGGGTTCCTCCGACTAGGGTTCCTTCGACTAGGGTTCCTTCGATTAGGGTTCCTTCGACTAGGGTTCCTTCGACTAGGGTTCCTTCGACTAGGGTTCCTTCGACTAGGGTTCCTCCTACTAGGGTTCCTTCGACTAGGATTTCTTCGACTAGGGTTCCTTCAACTAGGGTTCCTTCGATTAGGGTTCCTTCAACTAGGGTTCCTTTAACTAGGGATACTTCGACTAGTTTTTCCCTTCGACTAGGGTTCCTTCGACTAGACTTCTTTCAACTGAGTTGTTCAGTCTAGACTTAACCCTCACTCCCTTTTTCCCACTCTCCCTCTCTCTCTCCCCCTCATCCTCTCAGTCTACAATCCTTCTGCTAACCATTCATACTTTTCTCCTTTCTCTTTCATTGACTCTTCCATGCATCCATCCGCTTTCGCCCACAGACTCTATACGCTGCTCTCACCACAATTTACACTCAATTTATTACCAAACAAGTAGCATTTTGTACCACTGTGCCCAGTGAAAAGTTGACTAAATAAATAATATACTTAAACATGTGTCCGTTTGCTGCTTGACAACATTTCGTTTATTTTGTGCTCCATTTTTCCTTACTGCTGCTGCTATTGCTTGTTGGATAAGTAGTATTTGGGTTAAAGTCTTGTGGATCTCGTGTCGACAGAGCCATTTTGATTTAGTAGAACGTGTTCGGTAGCATTTTCGTGCCCCAGATTCCGAGTGTTGAACGTGTCAGTTGCCCTGATGATGTGCATGTGGAACGTGGCGCTCCAATAGAGGCCAATAATGTCCATTTTGCGACGTTTGCCAATTTCGAGTCGATTTATTTAGTGGAAACCAATAAATAACCAATGATGTACGAGTACGAGTACGAGAACGAGTATGAGTTCGTGTGTGTATGAGTGTATGAGTATATTCGCAGCTTGTTCAGCACCTTGTACCATATCTCTTCATATATATATGTGTATGTATATCTGTTTATGTATATATATATATCTGTATATATCTATATATGAGTTTATATCGTTTCTAGCGCCGCACGCTTTTAGCATTGGCATTCACGTCCGTCGGGGGATTCCCCAGAGTGCATCGCTGACTGCTGCAGCCAGCCCATGCCCATTGCTTCATTTTCATTCGATTTGATTCCATTCCATTCCATTTCCAACCATTTTTTTTTTTATTTATTTATTTCTTATCTCTTTTTATGCGTTTGGCGCTTTGTACTCTAACAGCCAGCAGTGTTAAATTGTCAGCGTTTGTGCTACAGGAAGTTGCATAAAATATATCTTAATAATGAAAATCTGTTTCAGGCAAATTTACATTTAAATTTCCTTAAAGTCCCACTATATAATACTTTATGCTATTCACTGAATTGCAGCTTGAAGTTAGAAGTCTTCATATTGAGAGCTTTACATTGATATATATCTTAATTTTGGGTTAATTCTTTGCTTTTGCTACATGCGATATATATCGTAAAAAAGCTTGTATTTCTTGTTAATTTTTAGCATTCAATTAAAGTTTTTTCTGTCATTTATTTGCTCTATAAAGTGCAGGCTAAGCTCTCGCTAAGCTCGAGTATTTCGTAGTCGCGCAACCACAACGGCATAAATTCTACTTCTATTTTTTTTTTCTATACATGAAACACCATTAAACATGTTATCTAAGGGGTATGCATATTGTGTGTGTTTATAAAGCATACAAGAGAGAACTTTTCTAATAGGTTTTATTAGATTGTAGACTGTAGATATGTGTATATATAATAGTATGTATATATTTTAAATCTTGTTAAATTTTTACTATTAGCATACAGCAAATGTGCCCAAGTGAGCGAGACAGGATATATACATATCTATATTTATAGAGAGAGAGATAGTCACAGAGATAGAGAGAGACATAGATAGTTACAGATATAGAGCGAGAATAAGATATATATATATAAATATATATACATATATATATAAAGAGATAGTGAGAAAGATACAAACAGAGAGAGAGAGAGAGAGGGAGAGAGAGAGAGAGAGAGAGAGGGAGGGAGGGGAGGAGAGAGAGGGGAGAGAGGAGGGAGAGAGAGGAGAGAAGGTGGAGAGAGGAGGAGGAGGAAGAGGGGAGGGAGAGAGAGAGGAGAAAGAGAGAGGAGCCAGAGGAGCAGAGAGAGAGGAGAGGGAGGGAGGGAGAGAGAAGAGAGATGAGACGGGGCAGGAGAGAGAGAGAGTTGAGGGAGCGGATGAGAGGAGAGAGGAGAGAGAGATAGAAGAGAGGGGACGGAGAGAGAGGAGGGAGGGAGAAGGTAGAGGGAGACGAGAGGGGGAGAGAGAGAGAGAGAGAAGATGGGGAGGTGAGAGAGCGAGTGAGGGGAGAGAGGTGAGCGACGGAGGAGAGGAGGAAGAGAGAGACGAGAGAGGACAGAGAGGGAGAGAGAGGGGGCCGAGAGAGGTACTCCGAGGAAGGGAGAGGGAGAGAGACGAGGGGAAGAGGAGAGAGGAGAGAGAGAGAGAGAGGAGGAGAGAGTAGAGAGGAGAGGAGAGGGAGAGAGAGAGAGAGAGAGAGAGAGAGAGAGAGAGAGAGAGAGAGAGAGATAGAAACAGATGCAGAGAGAATGGAAGGAGTGCGAGAACGAGAGAAATAGAGAGAGAAGGAAGACAAGACATAGACAAAAAGAAAAAACAGAGAGAGAGAGAGAGAGAGAGAGAGATATGAGAGAGGAGAGAGGAGAGAGAGAGAGAGAGAGAGAGAAGAGAGATAGATAGAAAACAGATGGCAGAGAGAAGGAAGGGAGGCGAAGAACGAGAGAGAAAATAGAGAGAGGAAGAAGGAAGCAGCATAGACAAAAAGAAAAAACAGAGAGAGAGAAGAGGAAGAGAGAGAGAGATATTATGAAGGAACGAGGCAAGCACAGACATAAGCAGAAAGTAAAATATATAGATAGAGATAGTGAGAGGGGAAGAGAGAGAGAGACAAAGAGAGGTAGAGATAGATAGAGATACAGAGAGAGAGAGCGAGTGAGAAAGAGAGAGAGAGAGAGTGAGAGAGAGAGAGTGAGAGATTGACAAATATACGTACATAGTAATATTCTCATATACATAAATCACATCTTACATCCAGCTCGTTGCAGGGTAACTCGTAGTCAGTCACCTCGTTTACTCATTGCGCTATGAGCCATTCTTTTCTTTTTTTTTTTTTTAATCTGTATTTTCATTTTAGCGCTAGAGACAAGCGCGTTCGTTCGCTACACAATTTAACACTTTGCTCTTGCTCTGGGGTATTTTTAGAATAAGCCAAGCCAATTTCAATTTCAGCTGGCAGCAGCAATACCTTGCCCCAGCCACCCCATACTGTGGTGTATATATAGTTATATATATACATACATATGTATGTATGTGTGTGTGTGTGTAGAGAGAGATTGCATGTTGCATGTTGGATGCGCTGCTAGCTGCATGCTGCATTGCGTTGCCTGTGTTCCGTGCTGTTCGTGCAACGGATTCTCGTTTCGGCAAGATGGCGTCGTTGAACGCATTTCCGTTAACATTACATGCTCATTTCCGCTTCGTGTGGCTTTATTAAGCGCCAGTCACTTTTTCCCAGGCCAGCCAGATACACGCAGACACACACACACCTCTCCCATCCCTGTGTGTGTGTGTGTGTGTTGTACGAACATGTGCCTTGTCTGTCACTTAAAGTGCGCTGAGGCAAATGCTGTCCAAAAAGATTTCCCTCTTTGAATTTTGCTTTTGCTTTTGGCAATCGATGCGCAGCTGGGCTGCTTGGCGGGGTGGGAGGGGGGTGGTTTGGCTTAGGGGAAACCACTTAGCTGGCAGAGCCAGGTGACATGTTACATATGTATCTAATGCTCACCTTCATGGCATTATCCAGCTTATTTGATGTTTCCTTTACGCTCGGGCCGGCAGCAAGTGCGAGCTACACAAATTGAGATTTGTTTAATGTGGCGCAAGACTTTTCATCGGACTGGTCACACTCGCAAGTTATGTCGGCTTTACGCTGGGCCCAGACTGAAAGCTTTGAATGGGTATTAGAGACTGGTATTACGCAACAGCAAGCGCATTTGCTATCAACTAACTGTCAAAATTGTAAAGGTCTTTGGATAACAAACAATTGCTTCCAATCGAATCCAACTGGCACAGTTGGCAGCACTCTTTGTCTCTGGGGTTGCCACACCGCTAATAGTTGTCAAGAGTTTTATTAATTGTTCTTTTACGAAGCATTCATGAAGGCCCCCCAACATCTACTGCAATCGCCTGTCGAGTATTGAGAGCTTAGCTTAAAAAGCAATTTCTCAACTCGGCCAGATGTGCCGCAAATATCGTCAGGTGGCATTGCTTGAAGACATTAAAAAGGCAGAGTTAATTGTGTAGGTTTACAATGAGCTGAGCATGAGAATCTGTTTTAGCTTGGCTCAGCTGTATCAAATGTTTATAAACGGACAAAATCCTTTAGCCATGAAGATGGCATTAGAAGAGCTAGTAATTAATATAAAATAAGCCTGTGCACTCTTATCAATAATTTGTTGGCAATAACTTCTTCAATCATATCATTAATCATAACTTCAATTATGGTTTTTGGTCATATATTTAATCACTTATCATTTAAGGCAGTTCGACATGATTTAAAATATAGATCTTTATCAGATTTGTGTTTTCAATCATGTCATCAATCAAGTCCTCAAACATGTCATCAATCGTTTAATCAAGTCTTCAATCATGTCATCAATCACGTCTTCAATCAAGTCTTCAATCATGTCATCAATCACGTCTTCAATCAAGTCTTCATCAAGTCTACCATCAAGTCTTCAATTATATCACTCTTCATTCAACATTGATTAAATATTTATTTTCGACTTAAAAATTTGTCTTCCATTATAACTTTAATCGTATCGTTAATAATTGCTTGAATCATGCTAGAATCATGTCTTCAATTGTTCAATCATACCTTCAATCATATCGTTGTTGCATTTTTTGGAATCTTTAATACAAATATCAAGGCATACGCCAGATTTACGCTAACAATCAGATCTTCAATCATGCTTTCAATCATATCTTCAGTCATATTTTGATATACTTTATCAATCAGATCTTCAATCATGTCTTACTTTGACTCACTTTTAATATGTGAAGTCATTATACTTATCAAAGCTTTATTTTTGACTTGTAGCATTATGTTTAATAACAGTTTCAATCATATCTTCAATCATTCATTCAATTATGTCTTCAATTATTCTTTGCCTTTCTTTTAAACAAGATATAATGCCTATCAAAGTTTTATGTTTGACTTGTAGCATTATGTGCTTCAATAATAGTTTCAATCATATCTTCAATCATTCATTCAATTATTTCTTCAATTATTCTTTGCCTTTCTTTTAAACTAGATATAATGCCTATCAAAGTTTTAGGTTTGACTTTTAGCTTTATTTGTTTCAATAATGGTTTCAATCAGATCTTCAATCATGTCTTCAGTCGTACATTGACTCATTGTACCATACTTATCAAAGCCTTAAGTTAGGCATTAGACGTTTCAATCATAGTTTCAATCTTACTTTTAACTATACCTTCAATCAGATCTTCAATCATGTCCTCAATCATGTTTTGGTGACGCTCTTTATGTAAAAGATTAAGAATCTGTTCAATTTTCAATCATGTTTTCTTCATTACTTTCAAGAGCGCTAGCATAGATATTTGAGGTTGGCATTTTGCACAGCTCATACTGCATTAATCAATCATTTATGATAAGCTTAAAACGTTGTCTTGGTCTATACGCAAGGAAATACGACATGAATTTGACATAAATTATGTTAAGACAATTTGCCTAAGTAGGGAGAGAGAGAGAGAGAGAGATTCGTATACATTTCGATAGCAAGTAAGAGCTCAAGTGAATCGTATTTGAATTCCCACTGAAATAATAGATGCTTTCTATCAAAATTTGTCATGCCTGGCTAACAATGACTGTCCGACTTACTTGAGTTATTAACGTATGCTTAACTTCATTGTAGAAATTTGAGTCGAGGGTATTTCTTATCTTTAATTAGAACTATTTATCTTATATTATGCTTGCCGGCGTGCCGCAAGTGTCAAGCGCCTGCAAAGGCTGTCAATGAAATTGCGCATTGTTGTAATTAACTAGTTGTTGTTGTTGTTGTTGTTGTTGGTGGTGTTACGTTTAAAGGGACCATCAAAGGATCCAAGGAGAGCCGCTGGGCAAAGTGTCAAAACGTTGTTGCCAGGCAATTTGCTTATGCTCGACAAAATGTCTTAACGAAAACATTTAAAGCCCTTCGCGAATGAGCCGAAAAGTGTTTAATTAGCTGCTTTTTCTGCTTCTGTTTGCTGTTGGCAAATATTTGTTAATTAGCCAGCGGCACATCAATTAGCGGCCAAAATGAATCTATTTTTAATTGATTTTAGCTTGATTAAATTTGCAACAGCAACAGCAACAGCAACAGCTCATTAAATGCTCTAGCTAGGCGTATTCATAATTTCATAAGCTGCGGCTATATGCGACCTGAGTAGATATTTGGAATGGCTGAAGCTGAAATAATGTAAACATGCCCAAAGGAATTTGGTAACTCTCTTAGCTGGAGCTTCGGAATACGTTTGATTGCTACTCTAAGACAAAGTGCAAAATCATCCATTTGAAAATTTCCTACATCTATTATAACTCTTCAGTTGTTCAGCAAATAAAGTTGGGTATAGTATATATGTATGTTATATACAAGAGTGGGAGATAGAAATGGAGATATATATCTGCATCATATAGGTATATTTCTCACTTAGATATCTGTTCTTTGCACGAGCTTCCCAATATTCAGGCATTCATTTGGTATTTCTTCAATCAAAAGGTATATTCTAGTCTATCAGTCTTTATTAAAACTAAAGTAACGTTGATTCCATAATATAAATAACATAATATATCAATCATAATCTATATCTATCTATATAGGTATTTGTATAGTCAATTATGCATTTTACAGGGTATCAATCTATCCAAAAAACATCCATTATTCTTGATCAAACCATTATATCTATATTCAAGTATACACTTTGCAGGGTATATTGTAGTCAATCATTCTTGATCAAAGCTTATACACATTTTAGCTAATCTTAAAATATTTGATATATATTTCTAGCTTAGATAAGATAAGTACATACCACTTATCAAGCACATAATTTACAGGGTATATTCGAGTCTAATAATGTTCAAGTCAATGAAGTTTTGAGCAACTTTTTAGCTTAACTCGCTTCATTTCGTTAGGTTTTCATGCTGCTGCAAGAAGTATTTACTCTTGTTCTCTCTCTCTCTCTCTCTCTCTCTCTCTCTCTCTATGTCTCACAGGGTATTTGATAGTCTATATAGCTTTGCTTTAAAGCTGCCAGCTCATAGTGTGCTTCAGCTTTAAAAGCTTATGCAACTCTCTTCAAGTACTCTTAGCTTTTGCACCATCCAAAAACAGTTTCAAGTCTTGTTGCAGGGTATTCGTTGGTCTATAAATCATATACTAGAATCTTCCATATATACTATATATATTTACATACACATTTAAATGTATATATACATACATATATTTCATTTGGCCGCATTGTGGCATAATTTAATTTGATTTTCACTCTCATTTTCATTCTTGATTCTCATTTCATTCGTGCCTGCCAGCCAATTATAAAAGGCGCTGTGGGCTTTTCTATTCAATTCTCATAAAAATTACATTCACACAATATGAAAAAAAAGGCGAAAAGAGCGAGACAGACAGTCGGTGTTAGAGTGAGACAGAGAGAGAGAGAGAGAGTGAGAGAGAGAGAGAGAAAGTGCGAGTGAGCGCGAAAGAAGCTGTGAAATGTGCACAACTCATTAGCTCCGGCTTACCACAGTTGTTAGGCTTTAGGACACTCCTTTGTTCTGTGTAGGTGCTTAGCTTCTCCTGCCATCGTGGCCATCAAGAGCATGAATAATGGCTCTGTGTGCATGCCAAAAAAAAAAACAAATTCTCTTCGTCTCTCTCGCCCTCGCTGTGGCCTGCTCATAATTTTGCATTTAAATTTTGGATGAATGTCAAAAAAAAAAAAGTTTGAAACATTTCAATTTGTCTGCTTAAGATGAGGCGAGAGATAAGAGAGCTTAGATAGTTGAGTTAGCTAAGGTGCGTGGTGAGTTTGGGATTAGTTGAGGTGAGTTGAGGGTAGCTAGAGCGTTATGCTGTGGTGAGTTTAGTTGAGCTGCAATTGGAATAGCGAGGCTTAGGCCAAGTTCAGCTGAGGAATGGGGTGTTTTTGGCTGGTCGTGGTGAGTTTACTTAAATTAGATTTGAAGTAGAGCTTAAAGAAGACTAGTTAACTTTTACATAGTATAAGTTGTAAAGTTGATAAGTTAAGGCTTGGCTACAGTAAAGTTAAGTTAAGGTCAATTTTAGTTGAGTTTATGGTCTAAGATTAAGTGCGTGGTGAGTTTAGATAAGTTGGTATGGGGACTGGCAGGATAGTTATGTTGGGAATAGGTAATGTGTGCTTTAGTCAAATTGAGGTGAGCTTAAGGCTAGCTAGTTTAATAAGCTGTAGCTGTTGCTATAGTTAGATATCTAAGACGTCTTATGAAAGCTTTTTATGATTTCAGTTGAGATTGAATTAGCTTTGATCGTCTTATATCACATATCTCACCTTTGCTTTCTTCTTATATATGTTTAAATGGTTTGTTGAATCGAAGCACTTTGAGTCTGAGTTCCTTTCATTTGGGACTTGCACTCGACACATTTAAATTTGAATTTATCGCTTGGCGTCTGCTGCCGGTTGATATTACCCAAAAAATATCGACGAATTGGGTCAACAAGCCGCTGCATTAGAATTGAAAAAAAAGTAGAAAAACGATAGAAAATATTTAAAAAATGATAGAAATGGAAAGCTCTTCAGATTCAGCGCTGAAGTGCAATGCATCAAGTGCCAAGTGGGGAAAAGCCTCAAGTGTGGCGAGAGCGTCAAGTCCTTTTCACATTTGAAACTCATTAGTGAAAACTCTGTTAGTGTGTGGGTATAGGCGTGTAGGTGTGTGTAGGTAAGTGTGGGTGACTGTCTTGTGGGTGATAAAAACTTGAACCAAATTGAATCAAAGTGCGGCATAGGCGATTTGTATTTGCATATAGAATAAATTTGGTGTGTGTGAGTGTGAATGTGTGCATACGTGCGTGTGTGTTGCATATGTGTATATATACAAATATATATAGATACATAAGCTATGCTAATGCTAAGCCATTATTAAGGCGCTAACGCGCACTTGAATCCAAGCAAAGCGCTGACAACAATGCCAAACAATGCTGTCCATGTCTATTGAACAATGTGAGAAAGTATGCACATATGTTATCGATAAACGCCATCGATAAATGTTACAATCTAAAGGGAAATAGTAGATGGAAGATATGAGATAGATAGAAGATAGGAGGATAAATTATAAATGTTTTGGGATATAGGGTAGAGGATAGAGGATAGAGGATAGAGGATAGAGGAAAGAGGATAGAGGATAAAGGATAAAGGATAAAGGATAAAGGATAAAGGATAAAGGATAAAGGATAAAGGATAAAGGATAAAGGATAAAGGATAAAGAATAAAGGATAAAGAATAAAGAATAAAGGATATAGGATAGTGGATAGAGGATAGAGGACAGAAGATAGAGGATAGAGGATAGAGGATAGAGGATAGAGGATAGAGGACAGAAGATAGAGGATAGGGGATAGAGGATAGAGGATAGTGGATAGAGGATAGAGGATAGAGGATAGAGGATAGAGGATAGAGGATAGAGGATAGAGGATAGAGGATAGAGGATAGAGGATAAAGGATAAAGGATAAAAAATAAAGGATAGAGGATAGAGGATAGAGATTAGAGGATAGAGGATAGAGGATAGAGGATAGAGGATAGAGGATAGAGGATAGAGGATAGAGAATAGATGATAGAGGATAGAGGGTAGAGGGTAGAGGATAGAGGAAATAGAAGATAGAGGATAGACTATAAAGGATAGAGGATAGATGACATATGATAAAAAAATATAGGATATAGAAATATGGAATATGGTAAATAGAAGATCGAAATACGAAAATAAACAAATTCAACAATTCAAATGAATTTGAAAAGCATCCCTTTAACCTTTTTTTGTGAAACGCTGAAATGAAACACTCGCAAAATGTTCAATTTACTCTTTCAGCGAAACGTGGCAATTGAAACGGCAAAAATTTGCGATGCAAATGCATCTGGTGCGACGTTTATTTTGACAGCGAGTGTATGCAAATGTGCAAAAGCAAGCTATCAGATGCTAAATACACACATACACAGAGTGAGAGGGGGAGAGGGAGGGAGGTAGAGAGAGGGGGAGAGATACACACACGTAGACATGTAGCGCACACCGCAGCCGCCAGTTGTGGCAATAGCAACATTTCATTTCATTTAATTTAGTTACATTTCCACAATTTAATTTGAATTTTTTTTTTTTTTTTTAATTTTAAAAATTTATATTTCATTTTTATATTATTTATTTTATTTATTTTTTGTGTGTGCGCTGTGCGGCTGCTGGCCCAAGTGCGCGCAGATACATGTAGCTGAAGGGGGGCGGGGAGGGAAAGGGGCTTGGCCATGCCACATGCGGCATTAGCACAAAAGCTGACTGGCGCTGAGTCTGCGGCTAAAATAATTCAAGCAAAACGCGCAAACGGCCAGCTGCAAGCGCAATGCACAATACAACAGTCAGCGCGAGGTGTGTGTGTGTGTGTGTGTTGAGTGGGCATGGCAAAGGGACTGGCTGTGCCCACTTGACAGCCTGTGCAGTAGCAGCAGTAGAAAAAAAAATTGTAGAAGCAAAACTAAAGTTTATGGGCGAGCAAGGCAAAAGTATCTTACAGATACTTGCCGCGCCTAGCTGTGTGTGTAAGTTTTGCCGCAGCGGCCACCACACAATGTCATTAACCAAATGAATGGCTGACGCTGCAGATTTGGTCGAGTAAAGGCAGCGAAGGGCGTGAGCGGGGGGCGGGCCGGGGCGTATATGTCGTTTACTTGTGATTAAGTCGGTTGCCCGCAAAAGCTAAGCGCCTGGCTCAGCCCACTCGGCTAACTAGGCCTAGATTACCTAGTTGCTTGGCTTGTGGCACAACAAATTTCAACAGCTAAACCAGAGCGAGAGAGAAAGAGAGATAAAGAGAGAGAGAGAGAGAGAGAGAGAGAGCGAGCGAGTGAGTGTGTGGTAGATGAAACTCAAAGGAATGTCAGAGTGATGACAACAACTTAATGGAAATAACTGCACATTTATAAGTGACAACTTTGTTGTTGCCAGCTCTATCACCATCTCGCTCTGTGTGTGTGTGTGGGTGGGGGGAGGCAGGGGGGGCTTGGGGGCGGTTGTGTGTGCGTATCTTTGGGCATCTTGTCGTGTTTTCATTGCCTGGGCCAAGAGCGTATAATTTATGGCCAAGGCGTGGCAGACAAATGGCCGGCATATGCAGGACTTGCCTTTTGGGTTTGGGACCAGACCAGACCAGATAGATATACTAAATATTTATATATACACGTGTGCCTGTGTTTGTGTGTGTGCACGCACACAATCGCAATAACTAACGGTAAATTAGTTTGCAAACAGAGTGAAAAAGGCAACTGGCAAATGAAACCTAATTTGGACCCGGCACACCATAAGCACGCACACACACAGCGAGACAAACGCGCACCCGCACACACACACCACACACACACACACCACACACTCACACACACACCACACACTCACACACCCGCACACACTCCACGCTGCGTTGGCCACAAGCGAAACTGATTGAGGGCCAGCAAACTGGCAACTGGCAACAGCCTGCAACAATAGTAAACCAAACCAAAACTGAACCAAAAACCAAGTTCAACTGAGCGTCGAACCGCATCAGCTCACAATTGCAGCTGGGCACAGTGCACAGTGCACAGTGTGGCCAAAACTAATGCAATTAAAATATTTATCGATATGTGGATTTTGAGCAAAAATCTATAGAGTTTTGTTTAAAATTGCTGAAACATTTGGCATTATGATTGAAGAGAGTAGGGCATGCGAATACAGCGAAGAGTGCTGTTATTAGAGCTGCTTGTTTAAGATACATGTTATCGATAGTTCTATACATAGACTGTAAACAGCACTGACTCAAACAGTTCATTTCTAAGATCTGGGTTTTTGGTATAGTAAAAGCTGAATTCTGCCTAATTCTTAATTTTTTAAAAGTGGCTATCGATTTTTAAAGTTATCGATATTCTTTTGCGTAAGAAATAGAGTGGTTCACATTAAATCGCAAATTGAATTTCAACAGAAATCTTCAACTACAAGTTAATTAGGCGTTAAAGCTAGCCATCTTTTTCTGTTGGTAATCGTTATTGAAATGAAAAACTATCGATAATATTTTGAATAAAAAGCAGAATAACACCTGTTAAAGTTGCTCATGAGTTTCAATACGAATTGTTCTGATTTAATAAGCCTTTGCTGTTGAGTACGTAATTATATCAAATTTTTATAATTATCTATTAATTTATCGATAAGTTTATTTATATATTTATTGCATGCCTTAAATTCATATCTATACCATACTAGAGGTCTTCAACCAAACCCTGAGCTAAATAGGCTTTAATATCTCTAACTTTGAGCTATGTGTTGTAAATTAAGTATCGATAACTATCGATAGATACATTATATGCAATATTTATTCTAGCTCTAAGCTTTTAATGCATATTGTAAAAATGAGTTTGCTGAGCATATTGAAAAGTATTACAATAGAAATTTAAATCGAAATCGATTACTCGACATATATCGATAACTATCAATGGCATATACAGCCTGTGGTCCGCATCAGTTATACTAATATGTTATTTTATGAAGTGCCCTGACTCCATTCTAAGCATTTGCAATCGATAACCATCGATAAATATAATACATTTCATAGAATTATTTATTGAAATTAACCAATGCTTGGACTACTTGTTGAGCAGGACTTTAGGGCAAATTAATGCTAATAACTGGCCAGAGTTTTCTCACTTGAATAATCGTTTACTTACGATATATGGTAATAAGAATAAGGGTATTTATTTTCATTAAAGCCGAGCTCAAATTTAATTTGATAATTTCTCGTTTTGTTTGCCGCTTGTTGTTACGCACAAATGAAATCCCAGCCACACATGACGTCGACTTCTCGTCGAATAACAAACATTCCGTAGCCCTATCCCTATAGTGTTTCGCTCTAAATTGAACCTGTCCGCCTCGCATCGCCTCCTACGGCTGCAGCTCTATGAAGTTGAGTTCTTTTTTTTTTCCATACATTTTTTTTTTTTATCAATTTGGTTTTGGGCTATGTGGCTTGCCAGCTCACATTGCGCTGGCTCGTTTCCACAGTTACGGGTCGGAGCGTGGCCACAAAAACCGCTGGATTTCATTTTAATGCTCGCTCACAAGATGCTAGTGAGGCATATTTGCATGGGGTTGGCCAATGTGGAGCGCCTCTAGAGCTTAGGCTAAATATATGTAAGCATTTCGTATAATGAACTTGAGATTTTTAATTTATTTTATTTTATTTTGTCTTTTTTTTTTTACTTCCTTTGAGACGTAGCTAATGTGCGTTGGGCAGTCGGCTACTCCCGACGGGACTTGTTTGTTGTTTTTGTTGTGTTTTTTTTTTTTTCGGGACTCATTGGCACACGTGTGCTAGACCGTCAACGGCTGGCCACATGGCGTGCTTTGCTGCTGCGTGGCCAGAGCCTGGCCAGGGTCTGGTCAGAAGCTGGCCAATCTTTATTAGGCTGCGTTTTCAGCTTTGGGCTTCATTTTTTTTGAGGCTTCCTGCTGTTTCGCGTGCGCCTTTTAATTTATTTATCACTGGAGCCGACGCTGAAGCTGGAACTGTAGCTGGCGAACATTTATTTATTATTATTTTTTTTTTGGCCAGGGTCACGAAGTGCAATTGTAGTCGAGTCTGCCAATTTTCCTTGGTTTCTTTTCATCTACATTTTTTTTTTGGCTCTTGTTTATGCAGCCGAGTGATGTTAATGGTGCCTCCCATGGCTTGCAAATGACCATACGCACACACACCCACCACACACACACACACACACACGCATACACATGTAGCACATTAATGTGTGCATTCCATTGCACGGCTCTTGGCACGGATCACAGCTGTCGAAAATGTGAGCAACTTAACTTGATTTATATGCGAGCATACGCTAATGTGTTACTCATGTCCGCCACATACTAGATACATGTGCCATAATCAATTAAAATTTGGCCATTGCCATGTAATAGGTTTTCCAAGTTGGCTTAACGCTTATTGAATAATTGAAGAGAGAAGCGTTCGTTCGATTTTAGAAGACTCGTGTGTAGTTGTTATTCGCACAGACTTTACTTTTTAAATGACATAACTTATTTAAGCTTCTCGCTTCTGTTTAATTGCATTAACTGTAGAAGAAGTTTAACTTTGTTTGTAGTCTTTAGCTTATCTTTTTGCTTTTAATATCTTGCTTTGCGCTCTAATCAAACATAATAGATTTGCGACAACTTCTCTTTGTGCTTCTCTCTCTCTCTCTCTCTCTCTCTCTCTCTCTCCCCCTCTCTCTCTCTCTCTCTCTCTCTCTCTCTCTTTGAGCTTTTTGATTAGTTGTCAGCTATTTCTTCTTCACTTCACTTTACTTACATGACTCGTCATTGCATTGAAGAAGCTTGGAATTTTTGCAGCTTTTCGCTTTGCTTCTGGTTTCTAATTTCTTGCTTTACTTCTAATCCAATCAAACACATTTTGATTTGTAACTTCTTTGTTTGCTGCTCTCTTTTGCTTAGCTATTAATTGTTTTTGCGGCTACTTCGCTTCTCGCTTCGGTTCAATTACTTGCTGTTGCCCTTTACTTTGCCCGCCTTCTGCTTGCCTTCAGGCCTTCAAATTTCTTGTTTTACTTCGCTAATCAAACAGATTTGAGACTTTGCTCTTTGGCATCTCTCTTAACCCTTTAATGAAACTTTTTTTCTTCTCTTATTCAATATTGAGTTGAATCTATTGCTTCACACTCTTTGCTTAGCTTCTTATTAAAGTTTCTATCTGAACTTATGCACTTGTTTACTTGATCTAGTTTTGTTTCATCTGTTATTCAAAATTTAGTTTTATCTCTTGATAAATTCGAAACTTTTACTTTTTAGTTAAATGTGAAATAGAGCTTCTCACTTTATTTCTGACTTTGCCTTTTCATAATTTTAATTTACAATTTCTTTTAATTTTGGAAACTTTTTACCAGTCGCAGCTTCTTCTTTATTTGCTTCTTCCTGCTCAGTGTTATTTTGTCATTTTCTTTATTTTTTATTTCAGTGACTTGTTTGGCATAGTGATTCTAACTTATCATAACGCTTCTCGCTTCAACTGCATTTTCTTACCCTTTTCCTTGTTTCTCTGTTCGATTCTTCCCGTGATAATAGAAATCTCTTTTATCACTTTCTCTCATTTATTTGATTGACTTAGATAGAATAGTTGTAATTCCATGACTTATCATGATGCTTTTCGCTTCAACTGCATTTTCCTTCCGCTCCTGCTTCTCCCTTAGCTGCTGTACTTCACTCTCTCAGCATTTCCTTTTTTTTACTGACAGAGATATAGCACAACTTATCACAGCGCTTCTCGCTTTACCTGCATTGTCTTCTCTGTCTCTGTGTAGGATTGTGAAATGCATTCATTGACAGTGTTGATTGCTTCAATATATATTCTTTAGCTCTTCAGCCAAGACCTGTCGACTTGAGAGCCCATTACTCAAAAATGTCAGAGCGAAGTGGAAAGTGTCTGGGGAAACGTTGAGGCACTTGGCACAGCAATTATATTAACCTGCCCATGAAACGTGGGCTCGTTTAAGGCAGTCCATCAAAGGGGCCAACAGCTTCAATGCCAATGTATTAAGATCTATATAGTATCTGTATGTAGGAGCTGATTTATGTAACCATCGGCCACAATAAATCCTCAATAATTTATAGAGTTGGGCGACCGCAACGTTGACCCGAACGAAAAGCAAAATTTTGTACAAATATTTGTCTCAATCAAGCGAAAAACCATGGCTAAAGTGTGGGAACAATTTGCGCCATGCCACGCACCCCCCCCCCCCCCCCCCCCCCCCCCCCCCCCCCTCGCCTCCAACAACTCCTTTCATAACTCAAAGTGACAAGAACCGGCCAACAGGGCAGTCAATTTATATTAAGAGACTTGCTGCATAGCACTCGCCAGCAGCAGTCGACATGGCAATCGGAATGGAGCAAAGCGCTAAAAAGGGAATTCAATAAAACATTCACTGAATGGGAGGAAGGGTGGGCGGGAGAGAGGGAGCGAGCGAGGAAGGGAAAGTGGTGCTGAGCGTACGCTATTCCCCAGATGCCAGCACTTGAGCAGAAAGAAAAAAGAGAGAGAGAGAGAGAGGGAGAGAGAGCGAGAACCAAGTTGAAGCCATTGAGAGCGATAGGGTTTAAGCAATTGAAGATTTGCGCAGCTAAGTTAGAATAATTTCTTTCAACTTGATGGGATTATGTGCGGCGTCTATACAAATACTCCAAATATTTTCAAAAGCATGTTGGCCCACTCTGCCGCTAAGGCCAAACCGAGAAAAAAAAAAAAATGAAGAAAAAAAAATATTTTTACTCGCATGCAGCGCATAATAAGAAAATTCCTGTACGCCTTGGCATGCCAAATGCTCATCAACCAGCCAAGCTCTAGTCCATGAGTCGACCGTCTCATACACACACACACTCTCTCTCTCTCTCTCTCTCACTTTCTATCTATCTCCTATTCAGTGTCTGCCCCACTCATTCACTTTCTCGAAATGGCAAAAACGCTCAACTATGCAGCCAAGAACTCTGCATCACATTCACGTACTACATTGAGGCTAACCGCCAACACTACAAACAACGCGGAATGTCATATACTCAAACTCATGCACATGGACATAGATACGCACAGACATACACACACACATGTATATACACACGCTTACATTCACCTCAAAGCTAAGCGTCAAAAGCTGACTCTCAAGTTCAACGTCAAAAAGAAAGAGCAGAAAGTTGTTCATGTTTTCATATAGGCAGGGTATAGGCATAGGCATAGGCTATATTGACTATAGAGTGGTCTTCTTTTTTTTTTGGGGGGTTTTGCTAACTAGTATTGGCTAGATATAGAGTACTCTAGAGCAGTCATGTAAATATATGTATATATAAGCAAAGTAAACTAAGTTGTTAGTTCAGATCTGCTATAAAAGGGAAGGATCTGCAATGAAAGTATATTTCATATATACATACATATAAGATATAATGCAAGTGTATACATATAGATATAATAGATTCTACTGTGTCTATACATACACTATTATATTGTATCTTATATCTATGTATACTTAATATCTATATCTATATCGCCTATCCTATGCTCTCATTCTTCTTACATGCAACTAAATATTTTAGTTTTCTAATTAATTTTCTGAAATTTTATTTCTAGCTAACATGTTCATTAATAATAAAGTTTTTTAATTAAAGTAAATTTATTTCATACATTTACTATATGTTTGGCAAGGTAACTGGAATTCGATGCCATAAAGTAAATAAAAAAAAAAACTATTTCAACTAGGTTTGAATGCTTTCTGCAAGCACAGAGAATATGATGGGGTATATTTGCTTAGGTCAAGGTATGTAAGAGGGATAGAGGGAGAGAGAGGGAGAGAGAGAGAGAGAGAGAGAGAGAGAGAGAGAGAGAGAGAGAGAGAGAGAGAGAGACAGGAGAGAGAGAGAGAGAGGGAGAGTGTGTGAGAGAGAGAGAGAGAGGGAGAGTATGTGTGAGAGAGAGAGAGAGAGAGAGAGAGAGAGGGAGAGAGAGAGAAGTAGAGATAGATAGATAGCGATAGAGAGAGTGAGTGAGAGTGTGAGAGAGAGAGCTAGAGATGGATAGTGACAGAGAGAGATAGAGATAGATATGATTTCAGAATCCAATGACGAAGGCTATGCTGTGATTTTAAATATCACAATTTATAGTCTAGTCATTATAGCTCTACCTATGTATATATATATTTTAGGGCTTGGCTTTACGGATCGTTAGAGTAAGCAAAAAAATTGTATAATAAAATATCGATAACTATGATAACCATGATCGGTATTACCCTTTTCGGATACTTAGCAATTCCTGCTACAGAATTTGCCTTCATGTGGAATTTCTTAGCTATAGCCTTAGGGCTATATGCATATAACAACAATATTGCATATAAGTCTGGAAGAGTATAGGGAATAACTGCTACGAAGTAGAGTTTGATATACATAGAGTTCTACCCGAGACTATAGATAGATAGAGTTAGGTATGCATGCATATAGATCATAGATTGTAGCTAAAAATAACAGCTTATCACATCTGGCCGGGTATTCCCTGGCTGAGCATACCCCACCAAAAGAACACTCTCACTTCCGACACAGTTTTATATGTATATATATAAATATTCTTTTTTTTTTTTTTGTTTATTGGTATTTCGAGGCGAGTTGAGCTGAGCTGGTGGCCAAGGAGCAGTCAAGCAAATGCAATAAACTCTGAACAAGTTTATTAAATTTACAGTTATGTGTGCAATGTATTGCTGTTGTTGTAGACGCTAAAATTGCCGACGGGATAAAAGCTGTTAAGTGTGAATGAAAATGCAATTGAAAAGTTAAGACAAAGCAATCGAGAATAAAGCAATTGAAAAGTGAGTCCAAAAAAAAAAAGAGAGGGAAAAACTAGAAGTAGAAGAAGAAGTAGGAAAATCTTGTAGGTGTCTGGCAAACGTTTTTCCCGATAGTTTTCTCAATTTTCGTACCCTGTTTTATTTTTCTCTTTTTTTTCTCTTTTTGTTGTGCGACTTCAGCTGAAAAGTAGGCAACACACAAATCGAATTTCCAGAGAATTACAACTTTTTTGCGCTGTGTCTTGAATGTGCAGAATGTTGGCTGAATGTGTGTGTGTGTGTGAGGGTGTGCGAGTGTGTCTGTCTCTCTCTTTGAGTTGAGATTAAACATCTGAATTGTTTAGATTTCATTTAAAAGATAGTCACATTCGCTTATTGGATTGTCAGTTGAGCAGTTTAGCTCAGCTCAGCTCAGCTCAAAAGTAGGCTACAAAACGAGCCGACTAACTTAATAATAAATGAATACAAATGCTCGAGCGTATATGACTATGTATATGAATGTGTGTGTGTGTGTGTGTGTGTGTGTGTGTGTTTATATGTATGTATTTGCCTCAGATCTAGTCTTGAGTTTAGCTTTTATCTAAACAAAATAAAGGAGGAACGGACAGAGAGACAAATGAACAGGCAGGCGAATGGACATTGCATACAACTAATATACTCATTTCACGTGCGTGAATGAGAATACAAATTGTGAAATATTAGCTTCAATAATATGCAAAATATTGCAAGATTAATGGAGAACGTTAAGGGTGCACTACCCAGCTGAAATGCGTTGCATGCAAGAGCTCAGCTCTGGCTATAAATTTCTGCATATTATGTATAATAAATCTACCACTTCCTCTCTCTCTCCCTTTCTCTCTCTCTCTCACAAATTGATACATTATCCCAGCTACTGATTGGGTTTGTTATGCATTGCAAAATCCGACAACATTCCAGTTGAGCTGGCTCCAATAATTATGTAGATTCAGTTAATATGTTTGGCATTTGCATAATATATACATAGCTCGAATGTATGTATATGGTGAGCCAATGCAATCATATGTGATAACAAATTGCGTATATTTTTCAGTTATTCGAAAGTTAAGCGAATAATAAATTGAACACATCAAGAGAAGCGCTGAAGGATGAGGGTAAAAGGAAGCTGAACAATGAGCGCAATTTGTTGTCAATAAGCGTTTTGCTATTTCCACTTGAGTGAGACGACAATGCCACTGCGAAGTTGTAGATGAAGAAGAAGAAGAAGATGAAGAAGCAGAAGAAGAAGCATTTACCAAATGGAAATTCAGTATGAGAAGAACACAATTCACTCTGCGCACATTTTCCCTTCACTTTTTTTTTCTGCCACTTTTTGCTAAGGGTTTTCTTTTTTTTTGCGGTTGTAAAACAAACAGAAACGAGTTGGCGCGGACACCGTTTGGCAAATGATATATTTGAGTGTGTGTGTGTGAGACATATGTAGGATAACAAATCAATTTTAGTGCCAGACATTGCACACAGCAAAGGCAAAATACTCACTGGAGTTACACCTCAGCGCTGGACTTTTGGCTCTTTTGGGCACCCAAATTACTTCCGCTGTGCCAGACTCTAGAGATGGCCAACTCTTTGAAATTGACAGCTTACAAAATTGTTGAGGATTTTGTAATTTATATATTATAGTTAGCTGAAACTGTCAGTGTTGGATTTGCCAATCATTTGGTGAACTATGAAATTGATTTTGCTAAATGGGGAATTGAAATATTTGGGTAGAAAATCGTTTGAAGTGTCTCATTGAAGAAGATTTTCGGACTCTCTAGACTCTGGACACGCTAGACTCTTCAGTTCTTGGGCTAAGCTAAAGAACCGAAGTTCGGCTAGATTTCTAGATCAATTTTAATTGAAGTCAAAGAGCTTGACTTGCAGGTCTGAGATCTAAGCTAGGCTAGAGATCTAGATATATTCTTGACGAGCATGAGGCAAGTCTTATGCTTAGATTTCTCAATTCAGCATTCGTTTAGTAGAAGAGATACATTATGTGACTTAAAGGTAGATTTATGGAATATATATTATACCAATAGTTCTTGCATGCTAGAGTGATTTGGTTTGTAGACTAAGGGGGAATGAGAGATTGAGAGAGAGAGACAATGAGAGATTGAGGGTGAGGTAAGCGAACTGATTTTCAGTTCTTCAGTCGGTGTCTATTCGAAACCTGAAAAAGCTCGTAGCTGGTTCTACAGTCTAGAAAGATAAAGATAAATATTTTCAAGCTAAAGATGCTATAAGTGGATTCTCTGTCTAGAATTCTATTCTCAACTCTAGAGCTCTCTAGGAAGGAAGGAAAAGAGATAGTTTAAGCCCTAACTATCAACGTTTTCTTAACTAGAGATCTAAAGCCTTTGAGTTCAAATTTTAAATAGAACAAAAAGAATATGTACTGTATAGCATTGTACCTGAATATATACAAGTTGTACTCCAGCAAATTTATTGACTTCCTGCATGCAGTTAAGCAAATTCGCTTAGCTTTAACTATAGACAAATTGTTACCCAGTCATAAGCGATGGAGCTGTCGCGCTCCTGAAACCACAGCGAAAGAGGAAGAAAACAAAGTTAAAATGAAAACGAAATACGTCAACACAAACAACAACAACAAAAAATCAGCAAAAATACCAATGGGCAGTAGCTGCAGCAACAGCTACATTCATAGCTTCGCCTGCGCTGCTCAGCTTTCAGCTGTTTGCTCTGGGCACTCGATTTTTCGTTTATCTCAATAAATTCACTAGCGAAACGCAGCGAATCGCTGTCACTTTTGATTGTAATCGAGTGTTTGCAGCGTCGCTTTTTGCCACTCCATGTGGCAGGCAGCGGCAGCCGCCGACTCAACTTCAGCTTCAGCTTCAGCCTTAGCTCCATGCACCACGCAATGCTGGTCCATGCCCGCTGTCAAACAGTTTGATATACTTTGCAAACTACGTTTATACGATATCCAAGCCCCCCACTCACTCTTCCTATCCCTCTCCCCCCTTTGCATGTGTGCGCTTGCCAATTGGATTTGACATTTTATTGGGTTTTCATTCTCGTTACTGCCGCTCCACTGCGTCGCTGGCCAGTCCGGCTTGGTTGAGATGCTGTTGTCGTTGTAATTGATGTTCGGTTGCCTGGCCAAGAGTCCTTTGGTAACATAAATCTAATGACCTGAGCTACGTATACAGCTGCACCGGACTCGACTGCGGTTCGAAGTCGAGAGGATAACATTCAGCCTGAAAGATTGAATTCCTTTGCCATTCTTCCTTTCCGACTTCTCGCCTAGCCTTGGATAGCCTTACCATGGCTTGGCTTTCCGTTTATTTTTTTCCTTCTTCTTTTTTTTTGGTAATTAGTGCAGAGGCAACTTGATTATCTTGGCTTGTGCAACAAATTCGCCCCATTCGGACCCACTTCTGGACAGGGCCAGCACGTAATTGTGCTCGTATTGCAATCATTCATTTTGAGCTTGTTATAAAATAGCAAAAAGCAAAAGGCCATAGTCAAATAACAGACAACTGGGCGAGCAGACAGGGAAGGCATGCCTCAAGAATGTTTCCCTTTTTTTGTCCACTTTGAAACTAAATAAACTAAGCAGATGTAGCTGAGACTATCATTAGCTATTTATGTGCAGCAATTTGTGAATTTCTAGTTGGAAAAAGACTGAATGAGAAACTAAATTGTTTGAGTATTATTAAGTTTGCGTATTATCAAGAGCTCAAATGACTCAATAGGTACACAAGAGCTTTAGTTCGTGGGCTATAGCTAAAAATATAGGAATACTTGAAGAAGCTAGAAGCTGCTCTTTAAAACCTCAGTTTTCAAGCAAAAGTAACCTGGCCAAAAACCATAAAGTCTTAGACCCTTAGGTCGTACGGATATCTACGTTAGAAAATGGGAAATAAGCTATTATGTTATGTTATGTTGTGTTATGTTATGTTATGTTATGTTATGTTATGTTATGTTATGTTATGCTATGTTATGTTATGTTATGTTATGTTATGCTAGGTTATGTTCTGTTATGCCATGTTATGTTATGCTATGTTATGTTATGTTATGTTATGCTATGTTATGTTATGCTAGGTTATGTTCTGTTATGCCATGTTATGTTATGTTATGTTATGTTATGTTATGTTATGTTATATTATGTTATGCTATGCTATGTTATGCTATGTTAAGCTATGTTATGTTATGTTATTTTATGTTATGTTATGCTATGTTATGTTATGTTATGTTATGTTATGTTATGTTATGTTATGTTATGTTATGTTATGTTATATTATGTTATGTTATGTTATGTTATGTTATATTATGTTATGTTATGTTATGTTATGCTATGTTATGTTGTGCTATGTTAAGCTATATTATGTTATGTTATTTTATGTTATGCTATGTTATGTTATGTTATGTTATGATTAGATATGTTCTGTTTTATTGCCATGTTTGTTATGTGATGTGATGTTAGTTATGTTATGTTATGTTATGTTATGTTATGTTATGTTATGTTATGTTATGTTATATTATGTTATGCTATGTTATGTTATGCTATGTTATGTTATGCTATGTTAAGCTATGTTATGTTATGTTATTTTATGTTATGCTATGTTATGTTATGTTATGATATGTTATGTTATGTTATGTTATGTTATGTTATGTTATGTTATGTTATGTTATGTTTTGTTATGTTATATTATGTTATGTTATGTTATGTTATGTTATATTATGTTATGTTATGTTATGTTATGTTATGCTATGTTATGTTGTGCTATGTTAAGCTATATTATGTTATGTTATTTTAGTTTATGCTATGTTATGTTATGTTATGTTATGCTAGGTTATGTTCTGTTATGCCATGTTATGTTATGTTATGCTTATCTTATTCCGCTTCCCTCTCACAGAGTTTTAGGGCCCTGGGTTCTGAGAATACCTAGGCTTAGAGAAGCCCCACAAAATTTATATTCAGTTAAAAATTAAGTTATTAGAGTCTTAGTTCCTGAGCTTCATGAAAAACTGTCAGACTTCTAAATCTTGTCCACTCTCTTTATTACATTTACAGGTCTCTCGGACACAAAGCTACATGAAATCTTTTTGGATGACAAGGAAATCAAGCTGAGCTGGATGGTTGACTGGTATAAGCAGGAGGTGCTTTTCCATTTGCAGAATGCCTTCAATGAGCAGCATCGTTGGTTCTATTTGGGCTTTTCGAAACGTGGCAGTTTGGCTGATGCTGACATCTGTTTCTTTGAGAATCAGAATGGCTTCTTCAATGTGGTCACCGATACCTACACCAGTCCCGATGGGCATTGGGTGCGCAAGGATTATCAGCAGGACTGTGAGGTCTTTAAAATGGATGAATTTACATTGGCCTTCAAGCGCAAGTTCGATACCTGCGATCCGCTCGATCTGCGATTGCATGTAGGTGGAAGGAAAATAAATAATTTGATATACCTTTAAGGTATATATATACACATATCTATTGCTTTGCAGGAGGGCACAACGTACGTGGTCTGGGCACGTGGCGAGTCAGAGCTCGCTCTGGAGGATCATCAGTTCGCGTTGCCCAATGTGACGGCTCCTCACGAGGCGGGCCTTAAGATGTTGCAGCTACTACGCGCCGACAAGATTCTCATTCCCGAAACGTAAGTATAGCCAGGCTGCTCTCTTGGCTCTTATGCTCTCAACTATTCCTTAGCGATTTGGAACACATTGAAATAACGCTGGAGCAAGCACCGGTGCCCAAGCGAGAGACCACCTACTGGTGTCATGTGCAGCGCCTGGATGAGTTTGTCAAGAATCGCATGCATATTGTGCAGTTCGAGCCGATCATCAAGACGCCCGGCATTGTCCATCACATGGAGATCTTTCATTGCGAGACAGACGAACATGCTGACATTCCACTGTACAACGGCGACTGTGAACAACTGCCCCCGGCAGCCAAGGTCTGCTCCAAGGTAATGGCCTTATGGGCCATGGGCGCCAGCACCTTTACATATCCTCCAGAAGCTGGCCTGCCAATTGGTGGCCCTGGCTTCAATCCCTATGTACGGCTCGAGGTGCACTTCAATAATCCAGAGCTACTGGAGGGTGAGTACAGTGCCCAAGGGGCTTTAATACAATATAGATACAGGTCAGGATCAGAGTAGAGTACAGAAATCCTTTGTCAAGATCTAGATCTATACTGATATATTGAGAAATACAAAAGAAAGTCAATAAGGGGAATATAGAGAGAAAGTCAATAAAGGATATAAGAGTTGAGCTATAATTGCCTGGAAAGCTGCCTAGAAATATTCTAATCTTTTTTTTTTTTTTTTTATTGTTAGTCCAAAGTTCTGATGTGTTCTTCTGATAAAATTTTGATTATTCAGTTGCTCAAAATTTATTAGAAAATTTTGAAAAAAAAAAAACAATAAATTAATACAAAAAAACTTTTTTCAATTTTCAATCAAGTTTTTCATGTAGAACCCATTTTCAGACATACAGAAGGAAGCATTATATTCAGAAAAATATTTACAAATTTGTATAAATTTATAGAGCCCTCTATTTACAATACTCAACAAAAAATTCTGAAGCAACAGCAGCTCTATGCATTGCTTAGGGTATATTCTAGTCAGGCATAGTCTCATAAATAACTTTGTTTATTTACCAACACTGTTTTGATCCCACTGACAATGGCAATTTACCAGGCGTAATTCGATTTAGATGATTGTTGAGCTGCTGTTGGTTTTGTGTGACGCGTTGCTCAAGTTTTCTTCTCCTTTTTTTTTTTTAAGAGTACACAACAACAGATATATACATATATGTTTGTGATATATATGTATGCTTGCTATATAGACATACATTTGGGGCTATGCATGGGGCTGATTTCATTAAAACTTTTGTATAAATAACAACGAGAGGGAGTGAGTGTGACTGCTGCAAGCAGCTGAAGCAAAATGTCATTATTGCTGCTTGAAGTGTCCTTGTGTCCCCTCATATATCCTTACACATCCTTGTCTATGGCCTCATCTAGCGCAATGCATGGCCACACAGCATACTCACTGAACCACTCAGCCCAACGTCTTACTCACGGTGTGTGCGTCTCCCTCTCTCTCTCTCTCTCAGTGGGTGTGTGTGTTTGTCTCTGTCAGCTAGAGATGGGTCGAATTTCAAACAACGCAAAACATTGTACAATATATACATGTTTTATTATTTTGAAGAAAAAGAAAAGAAGACAAAAGTGTCAACTGCGTAAAATTGTTTTCTTTTTACGTCTATGGAGTTGGTTCATAATATTTGCTTTTAATTCCTTATTTTTTTATAGCAATAAATTATAGAAAATCCAAGAATAAATTTATTTATTAAATAAAGACTTTATTTATTTTCTAAAATTTATTTATTTTGGTATTTAAGCTTTACTAATAAAAAGCTACTTTAAATTTACTTTATTTTTTTTTTTTTATCATTTTGTCCTACTTTTTTTTGTTTTTTTTAGTGTAGATTTAATATTATTAAATATGTTTTTAATTTATTAATTTATTATTATTATTCTTCATCAATTTAGTTTCTTTTCCTTAAGATTTCTTTCTGCGTAACTGTCTTAGGTACAAAATTGAATTAAATTAAATTAAATTTAAAATTGAATTTCAACTTGATTCAAATAAAATTTCGATTATTATGAAGCGTAAGCCATTTCATTTTTTTTTTTATCACGTTAGCACGAGCTGTTAAGCTGTCGTGTATTTAAGTTTGTCTGCAAGGATTTGGATGGAGTCGTGTGTGCATCCTTAATGGAGATGTTTTGTTCGCCATCGCCATTGGCAGCGCCACCGTAATTTCAGTGCACTTGCATTAATATTAATCATACGCCCTGCAGGTCTGATGGATGGCTCGGGATTTCGCATTAAATTATCGAAGGCATTGCGGCAATACGATGCCGCCGTCATGGAACTAGGTCTCGAGTATACCGACAAAATGGCCATACCGCCTGGACAGAGGGCCTTTCCACTGAGTGGCTACTGTGTGGCGGACTGTACACGGGCCGCATTGCCAAAGACGGGCATCATTATCTTTGGATCGCAGCTGCATACGCATTTGCGCGGTGTTCGCATCCTGACCAGACATTTCCGTGGCGAGCAGGAGTTGCGGGAGGTAAATCGCGATGATTACTATTCGCATCACTTCCAGGAGATGCGCACGCTGCACTACAAGCCGCGCGTACTGCCGGTAAGCATTAAACTCTTGCTCTCTTCTCACTCTATATGCAGAGAGTAATCTACTCTCTCTCTCTCTCTCGCTATCTCACTTTCTTTGCAGGGCGATGCATTGGTCACCACCTGCTATTATAATACACTTGCCGATGCGAATGCCACGCTCGGCGGCTTCTCCATTAGCGATGAGATGTGCGTCAACTATATACACTACTATCCGGCCACCAAGCTGGAAGTGTGCAAGAGTTCCGTTTCGGAGGAGACACTCGAGGATTACTTTATCTATATGAAGCGGTAAGCGGATGAAAGGCGGGCCATGCTTAATGTTTCAATTAAGACGGAGAGTGAGTAAAGCAGCGGAGCTAACAGCGGTAAGGGGTTAGGTGAGGGGAGCCAGTTGAGATACCAGCGGGAAAGCAACCTAATGGCATCTTCTCTATTGCTCTCTCACTCTCCCTCTCTCTCTTAGTGTCTCCTTGTCTCTTTCTCTTCCTCTCGCTTTGTCTGTTCGTTCTTCCATCAAAGGCAAAAGTTTGGCATTCCGGTATTTGTTGCGGCTCCGGCTTGCGGCTGCCGCGCTTTAAGCGTATTCATAACGGAAATGTCTTCAGCTTCCTGCGTCCGTCCGTCCGCCTGTCCGTTCACCCGCTTGCCAAGGTGCACGCTAATTGCCTTGCGTTAATGGGCCCAGGCCTAAACTGGCAAAGTCCTTGAAGCCGCGTCGCATTGTTAGTTGGCTGTTTGTGTGAAGCCCGGCGTCAAAAGAAAAGTTCAAACTCTTCTTCGCTTTATTTTTGAACATTAGATTAGAGACTTGCGAGACTTGCGAAACTGGCGAGACTCTTTTCAACAGCAGCCGAAAAATTGGGTTCAAGCCCCGTATAGCACACAAAGGGGCGGCTGATTGAATGAGTGGAATGGGCAGCAAACTTATGAACAATTTCGTAGCACAAAAAAAAAAAAAAGGTAAAATCCGTAGGTGTCCGTAAGCTGTGTAGGCTTAAATGGGCTGCCTGTATAACAGCGAAACAAAAGCATAGCCATAGCTATCTTCTATAGCCACCATTAAGCCTCTGACAATCACTTGTCGACTTCCCGTGAAATGCATTTACAAAATTTTTGAGACCCCAAAAAATAATAATGCGAAATGGCGACAAAGTTTAGAATCAGCTGAAATAAATTGAAAAATGTAAAAGCTCAAAGTGTTGCATTGCCATTTCGTTTCACTGTTTCTCATGCGCCTTAAGCAGCAAACTTTTTTTTTTAAATTATTTCATTTGGAACTTAAATAGCTTTGCCTCATTGCCGGCTGCTTGTGTTGTGCTTGTTCCTTTCCATTGTTCCAGTTTATAATCAAGTTTAATTAAATTTTAAGTAGTTGACCTTTCTTTTGCTTTTGTTAAATATTTGACAGTTGCGTTTGAGCTTGTTTTATTCCATCGTTCCAGCTTGTATATTAAATTATAATTTTTTTTTCCATTTTAGCATATTATGGAACATGAACTTTATTTATTTTAGTGTTCCATTCCAACATTCCACACGCTCTGCAGTTGTAACATTTAGCTAAAACAGCATCTGTTTATACTCAGCTGTTCCATTCCAGTGTTTCAACATATTTTTTGACATTATCCCATAAAGCTTTTTATATTTGCAAATTCTAACTATATAAGTTGAGACTTTACAAACAGACTTAACAAACATCTTGTTTTTATACTGAGATGAGCCTTTAGGATAAGCAAGAGTTCCATTACCATTTCGTTCCAATAGCTTTGCTTTAATGGAACTTACTGGAAACTTTGCTTTCGAACTTTTTCTATCTCTATATGATAAAGTATTTTTTATAGTTAATAGGATTTCAAGCTATCATCATCTATGACTGACATTCACGGCATGAGGCCCAAATGAAATCAAAGAATTTTCTTATTGGAATCGCACACAGACAATGCTGGGACAAATTAAAATTCCTCTCTCTCTCTATCCCACCCTCTCCCTCTCTCTCTCTCTCTTAGAAAGGAGCATCAGCATGGCATTCACTTGAACGGAGCACGTTCGGCGAATTATCGGACTATCGAATGGACCCAGCCACATGTTGACCAATTATATACAATGTACATACAGGAGCCGCTCAGCATGCAGTGCAACCGATCCGATGGCCAGCGCTTTGAGGGGCACAACTGGGAGGGCGTGGCACCGACGCCAGTCCAAATCAAAATACCCATCCATCGCAAGCTCTGCCCGAACTACAATCCGCTCTGGCTAAAGCCATTGGAGAAGGGTGAATGCGATTTGCTGGGCGAGTGCATCTACTAGGCAATGAGCAAGGCAAACGGATACGGAATTCCAATTACGTATGCGTGGGGGCGGGGATGGGGGCGGGACATGTGAACATTGGCACACACACAGACACACACTCACGCACAAGCACACACACACACACACGCACACATATGGAGACTACTTGAGTCGCGGCATGCGATTACAAATGGCATGCTTTTGGCAGCGGGTTTGTTAGGACCTCTCTAAATGTTTTGTTTTTCTTTTTATTTATTTATTATTGTTTTGTTCAAGTTTATATAGAGTAGTATATGATGATTGTCATCAAGAACATCAACATGAACGCTTATTGTCAATTGAAATGGCAAAGACAAACGGTAAGCGGGCAGCAGGAGGGGCAATCGTCGGGTGTTTGGCAACAAAAAGAAAAAAAAACTTTCTTTAAATAACTAATGAATTGTTGGCCTTTGAAATTTGCCGACTGGCTGCTGGCCCCGGCTTAAAGCGGCAAATGACACAAAAGGAAAAATGTAAAAGAAATGTGGCCAAACACAAAACAAAATAAGGGAAGAGAAACAAAACAAAAATATAAACGAAATGCCGTAAGGAAAATAAATGGAGAAGCTGCCGTTGCTGCTGCTACAAAGACAAGCGACAGCGCGCCCGGGGCCACGGACTGAAACAGTTTTCAATGCAAGCTAACGGCCCTGTTTATACAATATAAATGAGTCAACTTTTGAGCCTGTCGAAACGCGTGTAAGTTAAAAAGGCTGCCCCAAACCACCTAAAGCCGCCTGTCCACCAGCCCAGACCAGTCCCACGTAGTCCACGTATCACGCAGCTCTAATTACCCGACATCAAGTCAAGTGTCTGGCGATTGCCAACCCGTTCGCCTCTTTGCCATTTCGATTTATTTTTTTGGATAGCCAACAGCCAGGCATGTGTCCAATTGTTACCAATTATCGATAGCTCGATAGTTCATCGATAATCGATTCAAGTATATGGAGTATATCAAAGTATGATTGAAGTTTGAGCTGGAGACGAGATGAGTAAGAATGAGAATGAGCAGATGGGGAAGTAGAGAGGAATATGAATGTGTATAAGATGAAATGAGTATAAGTTCAGTTCAAGTGTATAAGTAGAAATGAATATATATGAATCAGCTCAGTATATATCAAAGTGAGTATAAGCTCAGCTGCGTATAAGTAGTAATGAGTATAAGACCATTTGAATATTAGTAGAAGTGAGTATAAGATCAGTTGGATGATAAAAATGAGCAGAAGACCAGCTGAGCATGAGCCGAATATAAGACCAGCTGAGTATAAATAGAAGTGACTATATGACCAGTTGTATACGAGTAGATTTGAGTATAAGATCAGCAGAGTATAAGAAGGAAGGAGTATTAGACCATATTAATATTAGTTAAAGTGAGTTGAGCTGAGTATAAGATCAGTTGGATAGTAAAAAAGAGTAAAAATTAGTACAAGATCAGCTGAGTGTAAGCCGAAGCTAATATAATACCAGCTTAGTATTAGTAGGAGTATAAGATCACATGAGTGAGTTGAGCAGATCAGTTGTATATTAAAATATATTATAAGACCAGCTGCGTATAAGTGAAGTGAGTATATGACCAGCTGTATACGAGTAGACATGAGCATAAGTTCAACTGAGTACAAGAAGAAAGGAATATAAGACCTGCAAGATATGAATAGAAGAGTTTCACAGATCAGATAGATGTTAGACAATTGAAGAACTGCTGAAAAGTCTGCACAAGATCAGCTGAGTATGAGCAGTAACGAGTATAAGATCAACTGTATATATGTATAAGATCAGCAAGATATGAGCAGAAGGGCGTATAAGATCAACTGAGCAACGAGGTGGGAATAAGTAGATGTGAGTATAAATTCTGCAGAGTAGGAATAAAACTGAGTAAAAGATTAACTGGGCATAAATGGAAGAGGTATGGCTATGAATGAATATAAGATGAGTATTAGGGAAGAGTATAAGTGTACGACTATAATTACAGCTGGGCAAATGCGTTCATGGATGAGTATAAGTACTATTGAAAACAAGTAAAATATACAGAGTTTGAGCTCAAGAAAACTTTGAATTGATATACTTCAAGAGAAAATACTATCAATACTTTTAAATCTTAATTTACAGTGAGATGTTTGACAACTTTAAAGTAGTTTTTGTTGCTGTTCTTGATGATCACTTTTTTTTTTTTTTTTTTTTTTTTTTTGAATGAATAAAAATGAAATTAACCAAAGATGATAAAGATATAAATTTGATGTACACAAAATACATATGCAAAAATAAAAAAAAAAATAAAACATTGAATGGATATGTTTAAGTGTAGCTACATACATACATATATATTTAAGATGTGATAATTGTTCTACGGCTAAACAAACAAAAAGAAGAAGAAGAAGAAAACCTATATATGTACTAGATGGAAATTTATATATAAAAACAATGAAACAAAGAAAACTAACCAAAAAAAAAAGATTACAAAAAATCCTTGAAAAAACCCAAAAAAAAAAAAGAAATATATATATATATATATACATATATATTATGTATGAAATTGAATGTATACAAGAAGTATCTAATAAAAAATGACCACCATACCAGAACAAAATGCTCATTTCATTTGATGGATAGTTAGGATTTCTCTACATTAAAGTTTCTTTTTTTCTTCAAATTTTGTTTTTCTATGCTACCAAAACTAATAGAGAGTCTCTCTCTCTCTCTCTCTCTCTCTCTCTCCAGAAAGATATACATATATATTTAATGAAATATTTCAACAATTTGCGCTCTCTTTGTATCTGATGAATTTGCAATTAAGGTAAATTAATGTTGAAAACTTTGAAACGTTTGTTGCAACTTTTTTATTGGATGATGTATTGTTGCTGGTCGCCTTTTGGTCTGGTTTGCTTTGTTCCATTCCATTTCGTTCCATGCCATGCTCTCTGCATGCATATTTTAGCCGTCGATGCAACATTTTAATTGATTTTCAGTTTGGTGCGACGAAAAGGAACGCCCGTTTACCGTTATGAAAGTATTAAAAACGGTTGCAATCCAATTAAAAGTTTTTTTCAACGAAATCATGCAACAAAAAAAAAAAAAAAAAAAAAAAAAAAAATCCCCAGACCACACACTGAAATATTTTAATATTCATTGGCGCACACAAAGCTGCAAGAGGAAGAAAAAACTAAAAAAAAAAAAAATCATATTTAAAACGTTGCAAAATATTATGTTTTTTTTTTTAAAATACTCTTTTAAAGTCATCATAATTTAATCATTAGCATTACAATGAATAGAGTTGGGTAGATAAGCATCAAGAAAAAAAGTTAGAGAAATATCAATTTATATTAATTAATATATATTAAGTTACCGAAATGTTTATCAGCTTATGCTGAGCTATATAAAAATGCAGATATGTAGTACCAGACTTATGCATGCATATCACATAACTATAGGATATAGCTTGATGGATATAATATGGTTGATCATAGATATGATATATATGAATTCATATTTATATTTGTCTTTCAGCCTTAGACTTAACAATTTGCATCTTTCTATCAATTTATTTATCCTTATATAAATTGATGAATATCCTTATAAATCTAGCTATCATTTAATTCTTCTATTAATCAATCTCCCTATCGATTAATCCCTTCATACATCTATCAATTATTTATTTTCTCTAATATCTTATCAATCAATTTATCTAATAATCTACCTTTCCATGAGTCCATCAATCTATACATTTTTAATCCATTAGCATACCAATCTATTAATTTATAATTATTTCAATCTACATATCATATCTATATAGATGGATATGTGTCAATCAATATATAAATAGGTAAATCTCACTATCGAGCAATTGGCATATTTATCAACTCTATCAAACTCTTTATATCTCTATCAATATTATTGATCTATGAATTCATTATTATACCTATAAGTCTTTATATCTATTAGTCTATTAATCAATTTATTTTCCAGAATATCAATAAGTCTCTCAATCATCCAATTTGTCTCTTATATGTATGTTTTTCCTCTGTTAGCGTATTACGGATTTCCACAGTTCGTTCACGATTAATTTATTCTCTTTGTTTTTACAACCCCCTGAACTAAATTGGAATCAGGGCACAGCTATTACGAGCCCTGAATACGTATTTTATATGCACATTTAATCATTGCACTCGCATTTTAAGTGGCTCTGGAACATCGCTTAAAAGCGAGCACACTCCCCACAGAGGACTGTGTCTCTTTAGCGTTATTTTATGACAGATTTTTAATGGCTATTGCCTCGTAATGCCACCCAAACTCCCAAACTATTTTAATTTGAAGTAGTTTTTGGGGCTCATGAACGTTTATCGTAAAGTGGCCGGGCTTCAAGTTAACAAGTTAAATAAATGGATTAACAACATGAAAAGCATATAAACAGTTATTAAGCTATAAATTGTGAGTATGACTGACTGGCAGATATCTTGTAAATTGGATACAAAGTATGCAAATTAATAGTTATTAGATTTGCTGTTGAAGTGTATTCGACAGAAGCAAATAGTTATTTAGGATATTAAAACTTTTATTTCTTAATAATATATGAAAGATATATAATTTCGTTTATTTATTTATTTATTAAATATATATATATATTCAAATTCAAATTTACTTCAGTGTATTTAAATATGTCTCTCTATATTTAGCTTACATAATAATTAATCGTTGTTGCGTCTTATGCAAATAGCTTTAAAGCTCTATTAGAATTGACATTCAAGCAGCTAAGAAGCTTTCAAGCGCTCAGCTATGAAAGACAAGTCGCTGAACGAAGCTTCATAAAGTTATTTTTAGACACGGCAGAGAGCGCACACGACACGAAGCATGGATCGTGCGCGTTGTTAGAGAGCTGTGCGCTTTGTCGTTAGTCAACGGTTTTTTTAAGTTTTGCTGTAGGGTTTTATATAAATATATGCATATCAAAGTTATTGTTGGAAAAAGTTTGTAAAATATCGATATTTTTAAAGTTTAATATCAATTAGCATTTTGATATTCTTTTCAAAACTACAAATATCATCGAAAAGATATTTGAAAAAAATCCGACAGCCCTCCTTTGCTGCTTATAGTCTTCGGCGCTGACGTTGACGTTTACGTTGGCGTTGGCGTTGGCGTGGACGTTGGCGTTGGCGTTGACGTCGACGTTGACGTAGGTGTAGACCTCGCTGCTGGTTGGAACGAAAAGTCAATTAGCTTATGCAGCTGATCCATGCGACAGCAGTGAACGACGCCGTACTGCGGCACCAAATGCAGCTGCCCAAAGAGGCTCTCCCTCAGCCAGGGTATCTCAGCACAAATATCAGCACAGAATGAGCCGAGTTCCGCTACATTGAACTGCAAGCAAAAGACAGACAGAGAGAGAGAGAGGGTGAGAGATAGAGAGCGAGGGAACAGTTAGCTTAAGAGAGTTGCAAAGTGAGTTTGAGAGAGTGTGAGAGCGGCTAGCGTAGCTTTGCTTACGTATGGTGAATTATGCGCGACAATAACAAATTCATCGGCGATTGTTTGCGTTGGCTGCAGCGCTCGTACGTGCGCCCAAATGTGCGCCGGCACAGGCAGGCCATCGCCAGCGCTGTTCAGTAGCAGCAGCGGCCGACTGGCATTGCAGCTGTCGGCAATGGGCAGAGTGGCCACGCCCGAAACGCCCAAGCGCACATCAAATTGCCCACTGTGGAAAGCACTCGCAGCAGCGGCAGCAGCGCTGTCCGTCTGGCCGTTGGCAGCGCGCAAAGCGTTCAGCCAGTTCTGCCAATTGCCCGTGCGCAGCGCGCGCAGCCAAACAATGCTGAGCATTTCGGTATAGCCAGTTAGCTCTTTGCTCAGATGCGCTTCCTGTAGCAGGCTGCCGTACTCGAACAGTTTGCCATCGTAGAGCTGACCCAGCTGCTTCTGCTGCTCGACCATCTGCTGAAAGTCCGACTTGGTGGGAAAACGAATGTATTTGCTCAAGCTGCCCAGATAGGTGTCCAGCCTGAGTCCGTCCAGCTCCTGGCCCGTGTGTCGCTTGAGCAGCACATTTTGCGGCTCATACGCCAAGTAGCTGAGGAAGCGCGGACGTGCCGTGCCCAAGTCGTAGCACACGCCCAACAGCTTCACGTCCGGCAGTACGTTGAGCTTGTAGCCAATGATCAGGGTCATTGCGTGGGCCGGGCAGCCGTTGAGACTACGTTTGCTCTCGTATAGCGTCTGACTGAAGCCGTCGGTGCAGGTGACCACGGCACTGCTGCGATGCTGTATTATCTGACGATCGTCCAAATAGATGCCATCATTGTTGCACAGCAGCTCCGCCGTAACCGCATTTATCTTAACCGGCTGGCCGTTGCTCTGCGACACACTGATGCCAGTGGGACAATGGAACGTGATTGACTCATTCGGCGACAGCTGAAGGTCTGTCAGTGTGCGCTTCACCACGGCTGTCTTGCTGCCGAACTTTTTCACCACGATCGGCTTTGGTTCCGTTATGCGCAAGTCGCAGACAGCCAAAGCTCCCGTCACTCCCAACAGCAGCAGCCAAACCGAATACATCCGCAACATGTCAGCTCTCAATTGGCACTGATCTGAGGAAGCTTGGATCGTGTTTTAAACGGACGTCGACTCGAGCGCATCAGAGGAGCTTGTGACGTGGGGAGCGTGGCTCGTGTTAAGTGAGTCAAACTCTGCTCACGATAGGTCTGCTTTTTTTTTAGAGGAATGAAATATATGTATGTACATAATTATTCATGCTTTATCGACTGCATAATACACGCTTATTTTTGTTGATTCCCACTTTGCGGTCTCTGGAGGCTAGATATCATATTTAATATAAATTTTGAAATTTGTATTCCGTTATCAGTTTCGATATCGGCGAAGAGTTTTTGAGTAGTTGCGAAACTGCCAAGGCGAAAGGAGACGCGGATGGATGGGCAGATTGACGGACAACCAGACAGACGGATGGATGAACTGATAGATAGGAGCACAGAAATTACTAAAAACCAATATACTCACTTCTCACTTCGTCAACGTGTATAAAAAAGCTGAAAATTAAGAATAAATAAATGAATATTTTTATACAAATCATTTGTTGTCATAATAATAGAGGGAATCCCAGCTTGATCGATTGGGTGGGAAACTTTTTTTGTCTATACAGCTTTTGATATAATATAGACACTTGAGATGATGATGATGAGTTCTTAAAAAAGATAAATAAATACATATATTATATTTGTTGAATTGGAATGTTCGCTCCAATCATATATAACATGACTACCCATCGCCATATATTACATAATTTTACTCATAAATACATATATATTAACTTTCTTAATTGAGAGGATATCCCAAATGAAGTACTACAGGACACTCGACTAAACTCAAGGACATGTCCGCTACGCTGAAGAAGTTTGCCTTGTCTGCGGCTGACATTCAATAGACATTATTTCTTTATTATTAATATTGATAAATGTTTCTTTGCCTATATAGTCGGCTTATGGTAAGGCGATTTTCCATTCGATTGGATGATGGACCACTGAATATTTGACTCTGTGCGCAATGCGAGAGATTCCATTAGCGTTATTTGATTAACCACACGAAGGAAGGAAGCGCACAGAGCGTCAAGCTGTCAAACAGAGCGTGACCAGGACAAAGTTTGCGATGGTTTTTACATACATGTACATATATATATATGTTTATGTGTGTGAGGTTGTGAATCAAAATTTGTGGTGCGGCAAAAAGTCAAGTGGCAACACGCGTAACGCAGCGAAACGTTCAAATGAATACGTGAGAAGGCGTTGCAAGGCAAGTCACTCACACATATATATATATATATGTATATATATATATATATATATATATATATATATATATATATATATATATATATGTGTGTGCATGTAATCGCCTTTTTGGCTGCCTGCCATTGCATTTGCGCACACGCATGCAAAGCACATTTAATCAAGCGACTCGTAGCGCCATCTCCCGCCGTTGAATACGCACCCCTGCCCCACCACACAACGCTCAACCCCTACTCTGCACCCCTTCTGCTAGGGCTGTGCCACGCCTTCTGCCTTTTTGCTTGGCGTTTGCAGGATTCCAGTACGCTGAAACGTGAAACGTGGAACTATGCGATGCGTGAGCAACGTAATGCCACTGTGTAAGTGCGTGTGTGCGTGTGTGTGTGTGTGAGTGGGTGCTAGGGTCTGGGAGTTTGAAGGTCGTAGGTTGGGGGTGTCATCATTACAAGTCAGCCATCATTTTCATTTTCATCAGCATTTGGCTAAAACATTTATCTGCACACCAATCATACACACACACACACACACGCACACCCATACACATCCTGCATAATAACAGCATTTAATGTCACAAACTTTTTGATGTGCTCTAATTTATATACAGAAACCAAAGCAGACAGCCGGAACAGACGGGACAGACAACGAGTTGAGACGGTGTCCGTGTGGCAGTCTGGCAGCGCGGCAAGGCTGCTGCGCACAGCTATCTGGCAACGCCGTCAAGTCGCCAACACCAGCACACACACATGTGTGTGTGCGTGTGTATGTCTGTTGACGGCGTTGTTGGCTCGTTAAAGAAAATTTGTTTTCACGCTTGATGGCAAATTGGGCGCGATCCACGCCCACGTCACAGTCCTCCAGCTCCACGGCTCCATGCACTTGACTTTGGTATGCTGTGCATTGGACCCGTTAATATTTCATATGTCAACGCAAGCAACAAACCCGCTCTCTCTTTCTCTCCCACTCCTACCTATCTCTCTGCTCTGCCCCTTTCGCACCCTATCTCGCGCCTCTGACATCCCTTCGCTTGTTTTTTAATGTGGGGCTTCCCAACTTTTCATAAATACATATATATACTATATAAATTCCCTTTCTTCTCCATTTTGTTGTTGTTCTTAAGCGCGGCATTAAATCGCTTGCGTTTAAAAAATTTGATTATGTGAAATTCTCATGCGAGGAAATTAAATTTATACACAGATTCACAATTTTTGGTGCCTGATTGTTCTTGTTGTTTGCTGTTGTTGTTATTGTTGCTGTTGTTGCTCATGTTGTTGCTGCCGTCTCGCATTTTCATTTTTTATGACGGCTTTTCCGCATTTTCAAGCATCAACGAGAAAAGCAGCGAAAAAAAAAAAACAGCTAAAGTCATAAATAGTGCGCGACTGCCGGATACCTCATAATCCGACTGCTCTTGCATAGGTTTTGCTGTTTCTACATAGATATTGTAGTTTTAGAGAAATCATTTTAAAATTTAAAAAATTTTTTTATATATTTGAATTTTTGCCTCTTTTATAATTAGTTTTCCTAACTCTTTCGCATTTTAAATATTCTAATTTATTTTATACAATAATTATTTTTATTTTGTAGAATTTGTATTTAATTTTTTATGATATTTTTATATGTATATATCTCTTTAGAACTTTTCTACAGTTTTTTAATTTGAAGAATTTTTGGAAATTTTTTTAAATAATTTTTTTTTTTTTTTTTTATATTCATCTTTTTAGAACTTTTCTAAATTTTTAAAAATTTGCAATAGTTTTTCTTCTCTTGTTCGCTTGACAATAATTATAGTTCAATATCTCTTCATATGCCTCAATTTCTATCTGAGTTATACCAGTCAGCAGTCACATCAACTTTACAGGGTATTTGATAGAGAAAACATGCAAGAAATCAAGAACATGCGACTGACACATTCAGTCAGCCAACAAAATTAAGCAACAGCGGCTTCAGTTTCAACACAATCGTTGCGGCTCTTATATACTCAATAAGAATGTTAATGGAGCTATCAAAATACTACGTAAAATTGCAGAAGCAAACGATTTCGTATAGATATGTATATGAAACAGTTTCAGGAGAGTTCTAGACAGAAAATTAAATGAAATTTTAAAAAATGAGAAAGAAAAAAAATTAATTTAAGTAAATAAAAATATAAAATCTTTATTATTTAAATACATATCTTTTTTTTTAATATTTTTTATTGTTAAATATACTATTTAGTTTTTTTATATTTTATATATTTTTAGTATAAAATATTGAAATTAAATTAATTTAATTTTTTGCATTACATTTTGCTTAAATTTAAGAAAAAATAATTTTAAAAATTAATTTTTTATATTTTTCTTACCCTTTGTAGGGTATTTGTCAGCCTATGCATCACTTGCAATTGATTTCTTTATTTGCAGTGTGTGTTAAGCGACTTAAAACAGCTTAAATGCTGTTGCTGGTGCCATCAACTGAGATGGAGGCGGTGACTGTGAACCGGAACTGGGTCTGGGCCTGAACTTGGGCTTGGTCTTGGGTTTGGGTCGGGCAACCCAGCGAAGTAGAACAAGGAGAAGAAAGATGCAGAGAAAGACTGGGGGATACGTTACGACAATACATGGCAGATGGTATATACATATACAAGGACATAACATCGTCACATCGTCATTGTCATTGCCATTGTCATTGGCATTTGCGCTTTAAAGGACAACGGCTGGCAAATGTTTGCGATTTATGCATAATTTATGCAAAAAGAGACACAACAACAATTTGACATTAATCAGTATGCTTTATTAACTTGACCCACACACATACACCCACGCGCACACGCACACGCACACACACACACATACCCATACTCTCACGACAAAGGCGCGAAAGAGAGATAGATCAATTCCATACGACACGGAGATGGAGAAGGAGAGAGAGAGAGAGATGGAAATGGAGAGTGTGTGGGAGTCTGAGGCCAGCTGGAGAGGCGCGAGCGTCACTCATGACGTCTGTGTTGCCGTGCCGTGCTTGACATTCCCCATAACTTAATCAAGAAATTCTTTATGCATCCAGCTCACCATATATTCCATCTATTTTGGACTCCATACCCTCGAAAAAATTATGCGTTAAGTTGTATTAGTTATGTGAGTCTAACAGTTAGTTAAAAGAATATACTAAGGAGCTGCAGGCAAGTCAAGTATTTCAGATTTTCATATAATCGATAAATATGGATTTTGAAATAGACTTTTTTCAGCGTTACTCAGATATCGCTAGAGCAGCAGAGTTTCAATTTAGTATGCAAGTTTCTATTTGTATGCTTAGAACGCTAGTTAGACTTGTTGATGCCTATGCTACTACACTATCGATAAATATCGATCATGAATATTGCGAGCTACTTTTAAATTATATTCGTGTATACATATATACCATAATCATGCATAAGAATTTAAATTTCATGGTCCAAAACTATTCCTATCTACCTTATATACCATCGATAAATATCGATATTGAAAATCAGCTCTTTAGCGTAATTTAAACATTATTATAGTAGAAAATTTGATATATGCCAAGATTAAACCTATTTTAATGCTAAGCATACTAAGCCGCCTTATCGATAACTTTTCTATCGATTCAGATAATCATATATTAAAAGTATTATAATTTGTATTAAGCTTTCCATATTGTCGATTTCTATATATTGTTATAGTAGAAGAGTTGATATACGTATGTTAAGATTCCTATTTCAATGCTAAGTATACTAATTCGCCGTATCGATAACTTTTCTATCTATAATATAAATAACTATAGAGTATTATAATATTTATCAAGTTTTCCATATTGAAGATTTATATTGATTTTAAGAGTTCAGTAAACTTATCTCAAGAAACATGGTTTGGATATAGCGTATCTAGTAGTCGAGTTATCTATTAATCGACGCTCCATTTCGCTATGTGCGGTCTGTTGTCATCTCATCAATGGCGTTAATGTCCCTCGTTTTCATTGTGGCTTCATGCCTTTTGTTTTCGACAATGAATGCGACTTTGACATTCCGTTGCCTCTTTGCGGTCCATAATTTTTTTCCTGTCTCCTTTTGTCGCAGGAATTTTAATAAAATTCTCTAGTAAGGGAAAAATTGCTTTCTTTATTAATGTTCTAATGAATACCTGCAGCTATTTCTATCGCCAGGTGAGCTTCCCTTTGCCGTTGACATTGACTTTGACAGGCTGTTTAATAAAGCTGTTGAACATTTCTATGGATTGGTCGAGTTGTTCGAAAGGGATAAGTTAGGAGTTGGAGAGTGAGAATTGAGAGTGCTTAAAACAAAGTTGGGGTAGGATAAAGGTCAATAGAGTAAACGAAAAGCTAAAGCTATGAAAACTTTTATAAATGTCAATCACCTTAACTAACATCACATTACCCATAATCTTAAAGTTTTTAACATATTTCAAAAATTTTTGTTACCTATGTTAGATTATGATCTCATATAGCAAAAGTCTCTCTGTTAATAAAGGTTACAAATGTACTTAAGAATCTGTTAATATTCGGTTAAGTGTTTGGGAATAAATACGTCACGTTACGTGACTAACAGAAATGACAAGCAAACTCAATTATTTACAGGTCGATCGGGAATGTAATATACATATATACATATACATATGTAAATATATGTAAATTTATGTTGTGTCTCACTCTAACGTTTGCATTGTTGCCAAGCTATTTTGCTGGCTGCGTGCACGCACATCCATCCACATCCATTGGCAACTCTGGCTAACGAACCGAACCAATTACAGCTGAAAATATGTATTTACTACGCCTCAAGTCGACAACACAAAGTCCACGTAGCGTTGCCCAAATAATATCGATATTTACGTATATATGATTGGAAAAAAATAGGCGAAATTTAATGAAAACAAATAATGTTTATTGGACAGAGATAGGTGAGCATGGAAATACCCTGTAACAGGATTGCATGAGGCTTGAAGCTAGCATAGAGTTATATATGGAGAAGCATATACATGGACATAGAAGTAGTAGTAAAATAATTGTGATATTCTAAAAAAAAATGTATTTTTATATAACTAAGGGCAGGAAAAGTCTTTGATAGCTTGTGTTTACGTTTTGATTTGTACACAACTTTCAATATATAAATAATTTCGGGCTTTTATACCAAAAGTAATTCATATTGATTTCAAGTACTTATTATTTATTGAGACTGGAATATTAATATATCTAAATAAGTTTTGTATTTATATGGCGATTATTGTTGAACTTTCTTAATATAAATAAAGTTTATGGCTGAGCTAAAATACCAAGAATCATGTAGGTAAATCTAAGCGTTATTGAGTTCATTGGGACTGGGCAACGCATATTATTAAATAACTCAATTGTTTATGTTCTGATTGTTGTGAAACTTTCAGCATGAAAAGTAGTGTTATATAAGCATCTATATACCTATTTTTATTGCTCTAGCTGGGATGAGCACTCAGTTCATTGGGACTGGAGAGCAGATAGATACGCATAGGCAGTCTCTTACACTATTTATCACTATTTGGATGTTTTATAATACTACTCTTTGCAACTTTCTTAGATAAACATATTATGTTAATTATCATATAATGCATGCATATTATTATATTAAAAATTAGACCTCTCTAGTCGAACATACCCGCTTCTAATGGGTAAACTGACAGTGAGCAAACCAAGCGGACGCCAAATGTGCATTGAAAGGTAATTAAAAAAAATAAATATTAATATTAATCAAGAAATAAAAAAAGACAAAAAACAAATATGAATTTCTTTATTGTCTATTGGGCTATGCTCGATCAATCGAATTTTTGTTTAGTTGCGTTTGCGCTGGCCAAGCGAACGGATCGAGCAGAGAAATATCTATATATATATATAAATAAATTATCCAAATTCAAAACCGGAATCGGGAGTCCGGGAGTTGGGTTCCGAACCAAAGCAAACGCTGTGCGCTGCTTACAAAGCACCGCATTAAACAACAACAACAATAACAACAACAACAACAACAACAACAATGCATTTACATGTCGCTCTGTGGATTTGTGGCACGCTTCTGGCTCTGCTTTTGGGCTGGCAGCAACGCAAATGCTGGCGCCTCATTTGGCAACTGAACGGCTGGCGGGGCGTGGCACAGCAGCCGTTGCTCTGGTTTCTGCTCTGCATCAACTTGCATCCAAACAGTTGAGTGGCTAACAGCTGATTTGATAAACCCTCTCCAACACTCTTTCTCCCCCTCTCCCTCTCTCTCTGTTTAGGCATTCTGGATAAGGTAACGCGTCTGCGTGTTCTCTTCCAGCGTCCACTGGCCATACTGATTGGCACACGCGCGCTGCTCTACATTGACGATCCGGCGGGCATGGAGTGCGTCTTGAATGCGCCCGAGTGCCTGGACAAGACCTTCATGCAGGAGGGTTTCTTTGCGCGCCGTGGCCTGCTGCATGCACGGGGTAAACAGCAGCAGGAATTTCCCTAACTCCGTTTCTATTCTTATTTTTAAACACCTCTCCGTTTGCAGGTCAAAAGTGGAAGCTGCGCCGCAAGCAGCTGAATCCTGCCTTCAATCATAATATTGTCATCAGTTTCTTTGATGTGTTCAATTCGGTGGGCAATCAGCTGTTGGAACAGTTTGCCACACAGCCGCATCTGCACGGCACGTCGGTGCGCTTCAAGGACGCCGAGGATATGCTCAGTCGCGCCGTTTTGGAGGTATCCTGCCGTGAGTAGTAGCACACACACACACACACACACACACACACGCACGCACACGTATCTCGCTTAGCCCAATCCCATGCTCAGTTAGTCAAAGTAAAAACATTCCAATTGCTCCGAGTGTCGACGACGACGACACGTTTGTCCAGTTTCCATGCAACTCACGTACGCGGAACCCATTGAGACAGAGCCACATAGACTCAGCAGGGTCAGCAGTAAGACTTGGCTGCAAGCAAGAAGTGCCAGCGCCCGATTGTCTGTGGGCGCGTGGGCGTCTGTACGGGGGGCGCGCCGGGGCTTCGATATAAGTATGTCGATAAATTATGATTAGCCTTATGCAGAAACCAGTCGATTGGCCATTGATTGCGTCTGCATTAGCACGAAAATCTGTTATGATTCGGCATGCACTCAGCAGAAAGTATTATCAAATGCCCACTACAAATGGGGTGTTGAAAGATACCCTATAGGTGGCAGGGCTCATGCTGTCCGGTCAGATATCAAGTGATAGGAGTTACCCTATACGAGGAGGAATTCCAGTAGCAGATGCTCTCTAAGAGATGCCCTATACTAGGTAGAGTTATCTTGGAGATACTCTACTAACTCTAATTGGAGATACTCTTCAAGCAAGTGAGAGTATTCCATTCTGATTGGAGAATAGCCTATAAAAAGTAGCAGAGGAAGTCTATAGCATATAAGAGCGGCTACTAGGACTGGAGGATGCTCTATATACCATATATATACCCTATAATTTGAAATTGACCCGACTGCGGATAAGCTTATAGCATGTAAAAATACTTTGTTGGACTAGAAAATACTCTGTATAAGCTAAAATTGCTCTTATCCGAAATTGCGTTAGTTTATAATGCAGAATTCAACTGGAAGATATCCTATATACCATATAATATTTGACTCGATACAAAATAATACCCTAAGAAAAGTTGGAAAGCTATAGCTTCAAGTAACAATAATTCTATTGCTTGTTATTTGCTTAGGTCTAACCAGAAGATACCCTACATAATATATTATAATGAGCTGCGTAGACCTGGGAGCATCCTATAATAAGTGCAAGTGCTCGACTTAGCTCGACTAGCAAATACCCTAAGTCTAGCCCGACTTGTGGATATAATATAAGAAGTAGCTTCACTAGTAAGTGCTTAAATCAAGTATGATTAAGCATACTTGGAGATACCCTGTAATAAGAGCGTATGCTCTAGTCAAGCTGTAAAATACCCTACTATGACAGTATGAAAAGTTCAGGCAGCTTGGAAATTAAGTTGTAAAACTAAATGGATCTCTAACTTCTATATCTAGAGGTTTAGAGATCTCTAGACTCTAACACCAAATGCCTATTGCAAGTCAACTATTTGTCAACTAAACTGGGTCTGCGAATAGTCAAAGCCCTAATAACGTTCATTGGATATCTCAACAAGTTCAACTTGAGCTACGTGAAAACTTTAACGAGAAATCTCTATGAAGCGAGTTTCGATGATTCGCTTTGATCCTTTTTGCATGCCCTTTCGAGCGACATATTCCATTAGCAAATACCGTTAGCTTAGACACCTATTACGCGCCTTGGCAGCAATTTGAAGGGTAAATGTAATTACATGAGATTTGAGAATTTGCTGTGCTAAAACAGTTAGCGCTGCCCATTAGCAGCTGGCTAGAGGCCAAATTGGCAGCTGGAGCAAAAGTCGGGTCTTAGCCGGCTCTAAAGCTGAGCACGAATTATGCCTTATGCCTGGCTGCTGTCACCTGGCAATATTTGAATGTCACACATGCTCTCACTCTCACTCACTCACTCTCTCTCTCTCTCTCACTCACTCTATTGCTATTGCTGTCTCTGTCTGCGGCTTAACACCTCGTTAACTTTTATTGCAGTCACCATTATGGGAACGCCGACGAATTTCACGCAGGCGGATGACGCACACATCGCCACCACCTACAAAAGGTAAGTGGGGCGCCCATCCCCTCACGCCCCACCTGCCTACTGGAATGCCAGCGGCTCAATCAGCTCACACTAATTTCACTCACTCTCTCCCCCTCTCTCTCTCTCCCTCTCTCTCGCTGTGTTCACCTTTTAATAGGCTACTTGAAATCTCGGCTATTAAAATTGTCAAGCCCTGGCTGCAAATCGATTTTCTGCATCGACTTTTGGAACCTCAATTGTATGCAGAGGCCGCGGTATGCAATCAGCTGCTCGTCGATTTTGTGGCTGAAATCGTTCAGCGCAAGCATCGCAATTGGCAGCTACGCAATGCCCTCGACAATGAGGAGGATGTGCCCTGGCAGCGTCGCATCTTCATCGAGCAAATGTTTCAACTGGCCGCCAATGGTGAGCTCACCCTGCAGGACATCGAGGATGAGGCCCAGTCCATGGTCCTGGTGGTAAGTGCTGATGACATCAGTCAGCTTTATTGAATTTATCGAGCCAAAAACTCGTCTGACTTTTCGATTTCCATCAACTGCTACTTATCTATCCACTTGTTTGGCGATCTACAACTAATTGGCAATTCCGAAATCAAGTTTGCAATTTATAAACTAATTTCATTATTCAAATACCCAAATCGTATCAGAAAAATTTCATAAGCTCGACTCTAGTTAGATCAAATGCTTATTATATATCTCTAATTATATATCTCTTATTGATCAGCAAAGAAGCCGTTTAACGATTTATGTTAATTCTGATATATTATAATTAGTTTAATCTTAGATCCGACACATTGGCATTATGATGACTGCTTTAGAAGAAAGAAATACTCTGTATGTAAGCTAAGTGCGAGATTTAATTTGTATTATTTCTATAGAGAACTTATATACATTTTATCTGTTAAATTTTGTTATATAATGTAGAATAGAATATACCGTATATACATAATTAGTTGAACACTATTTGCTAAAGCTTTCTTACTCTTTCTAGATAAACATTTCACATTCTTTCTCTAACGATAGAGATAACACCTACTCTCTCTCCATTCCCTTTCCCTCTCTTTCTCTGTCTATGTCATTCTTCTATACTTATTATTCCTGTCTTTAGTGAATGTCTATCGTTATCCATAATTCTATCTCTCTACCTTACTCTCATTCTCCTTCTTTCTCCTTGTCTCTCAAAATCTCGATAAAGATCTTGCGCTATATCTTTCACTCTCTCTCTCTCTCTCTCTCCCTTTCGTATCGTTAGACATCTCTGTTTATTTTATTCTATCGCGCTCCCTCCCTCTCTCTCTCTCTCTCTTTCTCTCCTTTACTACTATTAATACGGTGTCTGAACCTTATATCTCTCAATATTTCTTCTAAAAAAAATCGTAAATCTGATTTATTATCTCTCTCTCTCTCCACTTCTCTATGCCCTGTGCTCTATTCTCTTTTCTTCCAGTCCTTTGAGACCGTCTCTAATAGCATTATGATCGCTTTGCTCTGCCTGGCCACGCACAAAGGCGACTGCCAGCAGCGCTTGAGAGCAGAGATTGAGAGCGTGATGCCGCCTGGCAATGATGTTAGCTACGTGGGCGTGGAGCATCTGCAGCAGTTGCGCTACTTGGATGCATTTGTGAACGAGGCGCTGCGATTGCTGGCAACGGTGCCGATGAATTTGCGGCACGTGAGTCGTGACTTTCAGCTGACGGGTCGCGATGCGATAGTGCCACAGAACACGATCATTGCACTGGACACGTTCAGCATGCAGCGCGACACCGCCTGGTGGGGCGAGAAGGCGACCCAGTTCGAGCCACAGCGCTTCCTGCAACAGCAGCAGGAGCTGCAGCAGAAGGAGGACGAACTGGAGCAGGAGCAGCACCAGCAGCACGGGCTATTAAAGCGCCGACACTCCTACAGTTTTCTGCCCTTCTCCAAGGGTCTGCGCACCTGCATAGGTAAGATCAACAATAACAAATTATTATATTTATAATATATTATTATTATATATTCACCAGGTCGTCGCTACAGCTTTTTCATCATGAAGGTCTTTCTGGTCAAGCTCATAGCCAACTTCGATTTCAGCAGCGATCAGCGACTGGAAGATCTGCAGTTCGTCGAGGGCATTTCGCTCAAGTTTCGCAACGCCGACCAGATACACTTTCAAATACAGCCACGAAAGAGTTCATAACTCTATTCTATTCTCTAACTCTATTCCAGCGGAACAGAACTTCAATTTGCTTTCTTTGCTGGCATTATATATATGTTTCTTATATATGTATATAAGTAATTTCTTTTTTTTTATAATTTCAATACATATATTTTTTTATATAAATTTAATGTAGTTTCTTAGCAAGCGAATGTTGACTGGCAAGAATTAATAAGAAACCAATTCTTTATTTGCTTCTTTTTTTTTTTTTTAGAGAATAAAAGAAAATGTTGAACTGTTTTCATATATCGTAAGATTTTGCTTTCTATAGAGAATATTCTATTCTATTTTAAGCTACATTAAATCATATAAAATAAACATATAAAAAAATATATATACATAGAATCCTCTTATAACGACTCCGTTTATAGTGTCCGTCCGCTTATTGCGACAGACATTCTGGTACTCCGCATCCTAAGAAAAATACAGTGAAATAATGACAAAACATGAAAACATGTTTCTTATATATGTATATAAATAATTTTTTTTTATTAATAATTTTTTAAAATTTATATCTATTTCTTATTTCATTTAAAATTGTTATTTGTTTGTTGTAAAACCTAAAATATATCGTATAACAAATGATCGAAGCGATAGTTGGGGGACTAAATTAAACTTGTAGAATTTGGGTAACGAGACACGCGTGTGTGTGTGAGTGTGTGTGTGTGTGTGGATTGGGCTGGAATTTATGCATGTTCAGTTGCAACGAGATGCAGATCCAGATTGTTTAGCTTCTGGCGCAGGCGATGATCGAAGCGCTCCTCGAGCCGCTGCTCCAGCGTGATGGAGTTCAGCTGCAGTTGCTCAGCATTGAGTTCGGCGAGATGGGCGCGCCGTTCGCTCTCCTGCAGCTGCTGCTTTAGCTTGGCTATCTGTCGATCGTAGTTCTGCACCTGCTGGGATGTGTGCTCGAATGCCCGCTCCACGCAGTGCAAGTTCTGGGCAGCCGCATCCAGCTCGGACTGCAGCAGCGCCTGGCTGGCTCGGCTGGCCTCCAGCTGCTGTTCGCTGCGAGTCAGACGGCGGCAGAGCTGCTCGGCACGCTGGCCACTGTACTGGGCGGTGCGATCGGCCTCCTTGGCCTGCAGCTCCATCTTCGAGAGCTCCCAGACGAGCAGCTCGATCTTCTCCGATTGCAGCTGGTCGCGCTGCTCCAGTGCCTTGCGCAGTCGATCGCTCTCGCTGAGGGCGTCGCGCGCCTCGCATACCGATGCCTGATGGCTAGCCATGTGATTCAATGCCAGCTTAAGCTCGTCTTCCAGCTGCACATTGCGGCGCTGCAGCTCCATGTAGTTCTCCTCCAATTGGTTGCGACGATTTAGCTCGCGCTGCAGCAGCTGCTGGCAGTGGCTATAGTCCTCCTTGTAGCGGTCCAGATCATTCTTGGCCAGCTGGATCTTGTGCCTCAGTGTATCCAATATGATGCTCTGTCGGCTCACTGTCGACATTTTTCACACGATATTTTTCCAAAAGATTCTCCGTGCAGCTGTTCGATGTTTTTCTATATTTATGTATATAAATATGTATATATTTACATATATATATATATAAATAGTTTTTGTATAATTGTTTTGTTTGACTCGCCGAGTGTCAATTGCTTGGCTTGCTGAAGCAATTCGAATAGAGCACTAGGACATTTTGGCTGGGTAAATCCTTTTCACAAATTTCCCTGCTATTTGAAATTTGTGTGCTTCACATTGGAGTTTAGCATGGACTTCAACCACTCGCTCACACTCATTGGCCGCTAGATGGCGCTAAAGCGCAGCTTTTGCTTCAAAAAGTTGGCGCTGAGCTTTCTTTGGCCAAGCGCAACAATATGAATGGGAAAGCTTCTCTATGAAGCTGTTGTTTAAAAAAGAATTGTCTAACGATGTCTGCAAAATAGTCAAAAAGATGAAAAATATTGAAAAATTTAAGTTAAATTGAAATTAAAAAAAAAGATCTGTTTTCTTCGCTAATCGATAAAAAAAAGTCGAGAATTTTATTTCGTTTATTTTAAGCATATACTTGTATAGCCAAATACTTGGAATCTTTTCTACCTGAACTATTTCCATATTTTGAATATTTGAGTCGTCACTTTTATTATATATAAAGTCCATGTAGAAGACAAGTTATTCAACAATGAAGTTCCCAACAGCTTTATGTAGTGCTCGGGGTATCTCAGGATATTGGCTTAGATTTTTGTGTAGATCAGCTCGAGTTACGCATGTCTAAAAATAAAACAATAAATGCAAAAACTTGTTATATTCACGGATATTTTTATTGAATTTATCTCTTTGCTGGCGCCTATTTAAAAATTTGGATTATTAATTAATAGAAAAATATAAAATTGTAAAAACTATTTTTTTACTTCTGTTTGTTTCTTTGGTACTGGCTGTATCGGTGGGAATATTGTTGCATTTGGAGCGTTATGCCGATTTCGCAATTCTTTATCCTCGTCGGGGTCCGGTACGAAGCCCACTTTATAGTGATTTAAAAACTCTTCCAGTGATGCTTCTTCCTCTCCATTTTCCGGCATGAAAATGGGAGTCATCGCCTCGCAGTCCCTGACGGTTACGACCTCCCAATCGTCTGGCTTCATGTGATACACCCGTATCATTCCGCCCGAAAATGCGTCCATTAAGGTGGCATGATAAATGCAGCGCATTGCCAGACGATATGCCTCCTCATCCGACATATCATATTCAAAACACGACTCCATAACGCCCTCGGCATAGGTGGCGCCACTACCCACAGCGAATCTGTCGCCCACTTCCAGCTTTCCATTCGAGTCCATTTCAATGAGGACCGGCTCACCATCTTCGTAGGAGGCCAGAATCATGCCCATGCACAGACCGGTATTCTTAAAATGTGCGACAATGTTTTGAAAAGCTTTTGCTACCATCCAGATGGGTGGCGGATATTTGTTGGTCAACCTAAAGAGGCGACACTCAACCATTAATACGCGATCCCAGTAGTAACAGTCGGCGGCGCAGCCGGCAATTGTGCCCAGAATATGCTTGTCAATCTGAACAACCTTGCGCATCACCTGCGAGCAGACGAATTTGCCAACGGTACCGCGCGAGTCGACGGCCATTACAATGCCGCCCTGGTACTTAAAGGCCAATGTGGTTGTGCCGTGCGTCACATCAAACTGCCTATAGTTGGGATTATCAAGCTTGGCCAGTCGTTCCATCGGATGGTCGAATGTCGGTGCACTAATCGAATATGGAGAATTGAAAGAGGAGTGGACGAGTCTGTTTGCCATATCTGAATAAATCGAGTTGCGATCGCGTCTCTTCAAATAATTCGTTTTGCTTAAGCCGCAAATATGTTCTAGCGCCATCTTGCGGTCGATTTGTCTCTATCTCTCTCTCAAGATCCCTTGATCGTGATCTTGGTCTCACGATAATATTTATTTATGTTTTTTTTTGGATTTGATTTTTGTTGTTTTTCACCAGCGCTCTGTGAGTTGTTAAATGAAATGTCTATTTTATATACATACATCTACTACTACTTTAGTTTTGTGAATGCCGACAACAGAGTTGTCTTGACAACAACTTTGCTAAGCAAGGTCAACTTTTTAGCTTAAACTAATGCATTCTAAATCTATTTTCAGATTTACGTGCTTAATGAGCTAGAGCTCAGCTGTTTTAGCTTGAAGTTGCCTTAGCCTAAGATCTTTCTTTTATAAGGAACTTAACGAACTGTTTATATCAATAATAATAATAGCGAAACTCATCATACTCACTCGCTCTCACTCTCACTCACTCTGACCTTCGGTTCTTTTCGTTTCGGCTTTCGGCTTAGCATCGTACATTGATCTATTCGTGTGACGCTCTTTCAGCGAACAACCTTAAGGGAGCGATACGATTGCTGCTCGTGCAATGAGCTTTCGTAAGAGTGAGCAGGTAACTTAAAGATCCTACATACATGTGCACACCCCAAAGTATAATTCTAGAAAAGAAATACAATTTGTTTTTATGTGACTTGAGCACTTTTAAATAAATACCAGAGTCGCGTTTACAGCCATTGAAATTTGCAAACAATAATTGGCAAAATGAGTGGAGCATTCATAACGACGTGGAAGTACGCTGCACTTGCTTCTCAAGTTGCTCTCGTCGGTGTGTGTGTGTGTGTGGGTGTGAGAGAGAGGGAGAGTGAGTGTGGGCTGCGTGTGGCGTCTACAAATGTTGAGCAATGACGTGACGCGTGCCTGGGACACCGCCGTATGATAATATGCCACAACTGTCAACAATATTTCCGGTGCAAAGTGCCTCCAATGTGATCTCCCTACTCAGTCTATCTATCTCTCGCTCTCTCGCTGGTTCTGCTCTTCCCACTGTATCGCACTTCAGCAACGTCTGTTGCTGTTTCGCTTTGCGTTTGCCTGTCAACCTCTATACTTGTATGTTCGTGCGTGTGTGTGTGTGGCCTTGACAGCAATTGTAATTGTGTGCGTGTGTGCAGGTGTCTAGGTGTTGGTTTAGTACTCTCAGCTCGGGCACATATCATTGTCAGTGCAGGACCGTGACTCAACTTCAGTTCGCTTGAGTTGTCTAAAGACTTGGGTCCAACTGTCGGCATCATCTTAGCAACTAAACGACAGTTACAGCAACAGCAGCAGCAGCAGCAGCAGCGTCATTATAAACTAAGCATGCACTGAGCGAAATATGCGTGTGATTTGCTTAGATAGTTATTAAAATCTATGAGCATAGCTGATATACATATATATACTGATATATATATACTCGATATTTCTATACATTCAACTTAGTCAAATCTTCTCTGCAATTTTTTTTTATTGATTTACCCATATCGTTGCTATATAATCTATAGAACTTTAAGAAAATCAACAAATTATTTAAATTTTATGTTAACTAGTGTAAATCTTTAGTCTCTCTCGAATTCTACTCTAAAATTTTAGCAAAGCACTGAAAATTTCTAACTGTATCTATGCGAGTGACTAACTGCCTTCTCTCTCTCTCTCGCTCTCTGTTGCGTTTTTTGTGAAGCAAATGCGACGTCAACGCAGTCATTAGATGGTTGGGTAACTGCTCTTCACTTCACCACGCCCACACGGGCAGGCATGCTGCTGCTGCTGCTGTTGTTGTTGGCATTAACTTGACACTTTTCCCATTGCCGTGTGGCATGCCTGGAGTCGCATGCACACACACACGCACACACATATGCATGCTGTGTCTGTGTGTGTGTGTAACTGTAAAAGGCACTTGAAACACATTCGCCTGAAAATGTGCCTGCATTTTGTGCTTTTATTAATGTGACAGGCGAATAATCGCAACGCGATAAAATATTGTGAAGCGTCCTGTCGGCCCCAGCTTGAAGGAACGAGAAAGGACTCGCCGCCATTAAGGCGTACACTTAATTATTTAATCATGAAAAACGTGAGACAAAGCAAATCAATTGCAATTGCCACACATGCTTAGCTTCAACTCCGATGCAACAGATCTTAGTCTTAGCTTAAGTGGAATCATGCTAATTGAGCTATCCTTATTGTATTCCTTTCACAGATTAAAGTTTGAGCTAAAGGATAATAGTGCGTTGAGCTTACTTCAATTATTGACTAGAATGTGGAAACTAGAAACTCGAAAGAAACGATGCAAAACTAGGGACCTAAGATTAGAAATAAGAAAGCGTAGTGACTAATAGATAGAAATTTAGAAACTAGAAATTGCAAATTGGAAGATAGAGCCCAGAAGTAGATCCTGAAAGTACTGGAAACAGAAAACAGGAAACTGATAACTAGGAACTGCAACGAATAACTAGGATATTAAATGCAGAGAAACTGAAAAATATAAATGAAAAAATTGGAAACTAGGAACTAATATCCAGCAACTGAATATTAACAAGTTAGAATGCTCTAGTCGAGACTGCTCGACTAGCAGATTCCCTGAACTGCGCAAAAAAAAACTGATATACCTCAAGATTAGCAACTAAACTAAACAAATTTGGTATTATCTACCTAAACTGAAAATCTACAGTCTAAAATCTTAAAATCGCGCCAATCTACAATAAAAAAGCAAATTTATGTTTTTTAATAAAGTCTATGCACTCTTTAAATTGACAATCACTTTTGACATGCATGTTAAAGTTGCACAACTAGTTGTACGAATCTACCAGCTGCCAGTCAAACTTTAAGCGGGGAGTTAAAGTCCAACATGAACTAATTGCTCGCCTTCAATTTGCATTAATAGTCGAGTTAACGTTTTATCTGTTTTTCTTTATGTTTGAACCCAATGATGCACATTGATCGTTGTTAGAGGACAATGTTAGTTGGAACCGCTCTCCACTCGGCACGCGCCATTCGGTTGCTGTTGCTGAAGTGTGGTCCAAGTAGCAGCAGCAGCGGTTCATGGCCAACAGCATTGTAGTGCAGTCCCGATCCCTGCGCCCTTGCGCCCTTCAACCGGAAAATGCAAATCGTGCTGAATTGCATTTTTCGCAGCAGCAGCAGCAGCAGCAGCAGCAGCAGCAAACAGCGAGCAAAATTCAAAGAGCAAAATTTTTATAGGCAGGCTGCTTGAATAGCTCCACTGGCGCCAGTCGCTGCGGCTGTCCGGCTAACCCCCGGCTCCAACTGCAGCTGCTGAACGAGGCGTTGATAAATGTGGCAGACGCCAACGCCAGTTGCAGCCAGGACTAGACCAGTGTCACTTCTGCTGCTGCTGCTGCTGCTCCTGCTGCTGCTCCTGCTGCTGCTAAGTGTTGCAAATCCACTGAGCGGCATAAAATGTTGCGTCATCCGGCGTGCAAATGCTGGTTGGAGCTGCAGCTAATAGAGGACGACCTCTGCTGAATGACCATTTTTGGTCGTAGACCAGTCAGCCGCCTCCCCCATCGCCGCTTCTGACTCTTCTACACCTTTGGGCAAAACTGAATTTTCTCCCATTATTTTTTTTTTTCACGAATTTTCTTTCATTTTCATTTCCATTTTTTTTTTTTTTTTGTTTTGTGCTTTGGTTTTCTTTCATGGGGTAAACGCTGCGGCAGCCTTGTTGACAATTTGTCGACGTGTCAGAAGAGTCAACGTGAATGTGACAAGTGATGGGAACGGCGACGTCGACGTCGACGTCAAGCGCGGATGCTGACGAGACGGGCGAACTGGGCTGAGTTGTTGGTGTCGTGGTCCATTGGACAGCTGGACATAGCGTCGGCTGGTTTTTGTCTCGCTTTTGTTGTTGTTGTTGTTGCCGTTGTTGTTGGTGTTGTTGTTGTTGTTGTTGTAGCTGTCATCATTTTCGCTTAAATATTGATATGCGCTACGCCACAGTGCGGTTGCAGCTCTATGGCTATAGGCCTTGGCATTACGTACATTTCCACATTCCATTCCATTTTGGGAGAGAGAAAGAGAAAGAGAGAGGAGAGAGAGAGAGAGAGAGAGATAGAGAGAGAGAGATAGAGGGAGATAGAGAGAGAGAGAGAGAGAGACAGAGAGAGAGATAGCGGTAATGTTCCAGAAAGTCCAGTGTTTCGCAAAAATCTTGAAATTTGATTAAAAATATATCTTGAGGAATGCTGGAATGGAACACAGAACACAGGTAGCGTATATTCACTTAATCAATTTAGATAACATTGAAAAATGAAAAGATATTTATAACTATTTATATATTGCATCTTGAAACAAAGTGGAATGGAACAGAGCAGCTGAGAATGCATATGTTCAAGTACAGTATCAATATTGAATGACATGGAAGAGTCATAATGGCAATACGTTCTTAATATTTTGACATGGAATGCTGGAATGGAACCGCATCTTGAAATGCAGAAACAGAACAGCCAATAAATGTGTATGGAATGGAATGCTGGAAATAGCACAGATATCAGATATCATATATAATTGCATATGAAAAACCTGTATAACTCTAAGCTAACGAAATTAGTGGAAATATATGGAAGTGAAATATTAAAAGGGAACGCTGGAACATTTAATGAATCATTCATTCACATCACGTAAATGAAGTAAACATATATTAACACTGAATAATTGTGAGCTTAAATGCATGCAATATGAACTCTTTTAACAATGTGGAATGCTGGAATGAAACAATTTCAGTATGTTGCCGAAGCAAACATTTGTAGGTGCTTCTCAGTTCGTTATAGATTTCTGATTGCATAACCGAAAATTAATTTTTACCCAAACGAAAAGTCAGAGCTGACTGTTAGCGAGGACGTAAACGGCATAATTGATATATGTATGCGTATGTCTCTGTGTGTGTGTGTGTGTTTGTGTGTGAGTGGAGGTCATCAGGCAAACAGCAGTCGTTGGCATATAGCGATCCAGATGCAGACGTCCTTATGTCACTAATTACATGCATGTCAATTTTTCGCTCATCATTGCGCCCGGCGGTGGCAATGCCGTTCCAATTCCACTCCATTCCATTCTGATTCGTTTCGTTTCGTTTCGATGCGGACAATTCACTTGGCACTGTGCGAACGGCAACAAAACCAAAACATATTTGGACAGTTTGTGGACAGGCCGGATGGTTTTACTGTGGTCATCAGCATCGGACTGATGTCCTGCCATGCCCGATGCCCGATGTCCGATGCCCTCGTCCTTGCGCTCGTGCGTTCATGTGTGCGTATCTTTTTATTAAATTTTTCATTATTTGCTGACAGCTGTCGGTAAATGGAATTGTTTATTACCTGAACCCGCACCAGATGAAGTTCGCTCTGCCGTTATCCTATTGGTCCTACGGCTGCTGCTGACGCCGCATCGTTGTCGGTGATTATCATAACGTTTGCACTGCACAGCCAGGTCTGCCAGCCTGCCAGCCTACCAGCCTGACCGGCTGCAAATGTTGACAGTTTTGGGCAACACAACAAAACACAATTGCGGGCCAACAGCAGCAGCTCCATGATGAGTTCGGGAAGGCAAGGTGCGAGCGGGGCTTCTTGATTCACAAATACATTGAGCGAATCGAGAGCTGAGTTTGAATTTGAGAATTGAAATGAATTTTAGAAATGCATTCTAAGCCACAAACCACAAAACAGAATGAGTAACAGATGTTCTCTCACTATCTCTTCCTCTCACTCTCTTTCTCTTTCCCTATGTGTGTGTGTCTTACTAAACTGTGATTATGTTCATAGTGAAAATGTCAATTGAAAATCTCAATTCATTTGTCGTCTATCATTATCTCATTCTTAATCTATCTACTATCTTCTGTCTACTATCTTCTATCTTCTATCTTCTATCTTGTATCTTCTATCTTCTATCTTGTATCTTCTTCTTCTATCTTCTATATTCTATCTTCTATCTTCTATCTTGTATCTTCTTCTTCTATCTTCTATCTTCTATCTTCTATCTTCTATCTTCTATCTTCTATCTTCTATCTTCTATCTTCTATCTTCTATCTTCTATCTTCTATCTTCTATCTTCTATCTTCTATCTTCTATCTTCTATCTTCTATCTTCCACCTTCTATCTTCTATCACCTATCACCTATCTTCTATCTTCTATCTCCTATCTCCTATCTCCTATCTCCTATCTCCTATCTTCCACCTTCTATCTTTTATCACCTATCTTCTATCTTCTATCTCCTATCTCCTATCTCTTATCTCCTATCTCCTATCTCCTATCTTTTATCTCCTATCTCCTATCTCCCATCTTCCACCTTGCATCTCCAATCTCCCATCTTCTATCTCCCATCTTCCATCTTTCATCTACACTACACCAATTCAGTATCTCCTCAAGACAAACTCCATGGAACATTGCTATAATTCTCAACTGGTTGAAGCGCAGGTCTTACCGCTGGCAAGTTACTTAAAGAGCAGTTGATATATTTAGTTGCCAGACCTTATGGTTCACACACAATTTGCATTAGGTTGGCGGAAGCAGTTGCAACACTTTTTGGGGCGGCTCGCTTGCCCGGTGCAGGCGCGTCGTCGGTGGGGATCGTTGGGATGGCTGGACTCAAATTGCGGCTGCTTTGCTAACAATGGCAAATCAAATAAGTTGCATGCAGTTTGCACTTAATTGCCAGTGCCAAAGAGGCAAGGAAAAAAAAAAAAAAAAAAAGGAGGCAGCAGCGGCGGCAGTTGCATGTGCCAAGTGGCAAATGGCAGCCGTAGCTGCACCACTGAGTAGAAAGATGCTAGCTGCTAGACGCTAGAGAGTGTGAGGGGTTGAAGGGTGTGTGGGCGTGTGGGCGTGCGAGACGAGTGGGAGGGGAAGCTGCTGGAGTCTGGGCGATGGGCAACATGAGAACCAATTAAAGACATCGTTGGCAGCGACACTGTCGTCCGGCGTTGTTGGCAAACGTCAACGTCGAAAACTAATTAGCATAACAAGCAACAAAGCGTACCAAAAGCTGGGCGAAGGGGTTGCTTGTAATGGTGAGGGGTGCGTGTGTCGGTGTGTGCGTGTATGTGGGTGTGTGGGTGTGTGGAATGAAGCCAAGTGGTGCTGGCAACCTAGTTACTCGCTGCATGTGTGTGTGTATGTGAGTATTTGAGGCTTCCGGAGTCTGGGCAGAGCAACAGCTTTCAGCTTGGCTTGTGGGCGCAAATCAAAAGTTGCGCCATTAAAATGAGCAATACGCAGAGGGAGAGAGACAGAGAGAGAGAGGCAGAGACACATACATAGATGCACACACTCGCACATCCACATAACCATAAACAAATACAATTACAAGTCAGGCAAAGCTTTAGAGTTTGCAATTGGAGACTAAAGCTGGTCGTCCTTGCAGCGTTAATAAACTGTCGGCATAAATAAAATGTAAGAAGCATCAGCAGCAGCAGGACACTGGCTTTCAAAGCCAAGCAAAATAAAAATAGAAGGCGCGTTATGATTTATGCGCCGCTGCAGCCAAAGCTAAAGGACACTCTCCAGAAGGCAGTCAGCAGGATGTGACTGTGGCTATGTGGGTGGCTAACTGGCTGGCTGGCTAACTGGCTGGCTGGCTGGTAGACTGCTCCACATTGACGCCGTCTTCCGGCGTGCAAATAAAATTTCGGGCATTGGCGGTCGGCGCATGTTTCTGATGGCGACGAGACAGCAGCGAGACAAGCTCAAAGGGATTAAATTAAAATGTCCTTTGAGTTGTGTTTTAATTACTTCCTTTCTCTCTCTCACTCGCTCTCGCCCTCGCTCTCTCTCTCGCTCTCTCGCTCTCACTTGTATGGCAATGATAACGTTGTCTGTGCCAAACTCCTCAAGTCACAGCCAGCACGCCCACAATCTCACCCTGCCACAGCTGCCGTCACAGCCGGAGACAGCATCGCAACGCAGCGAAAACTTAAGACAGTTCCACAATTTCTGGCCACAAGCCCGAAAGTTGCCAAAGTTTTTAACCTCAACAACGAATCAAATTGTCGAACAGACCAACGAGAAACCACGGAAATCTCTTTCAAGTGCTCACTGAGAGCTATATATGTATACACAGACATATACACATATATTACTGTATATATATATATATATATGACAATCTTGCAAAAGTCTAAGTAGTAGAGTTTCCCTATGCTCTAAACCAATTACAAATTGGTTGAAGTAGGTACATTGGCTTCGTTGCCAATGTCAGCTACAGATAGATCGAAGAAGGCGCATTAGCTACAACTACAAATATAGCTATGCTCATCTATATCTATGTACATTTTATAATAATCCTCTTAGCTCTTCAACTCTTGATCTCCATCCGTCAGTCCGTCCGTCTGTCCATCCGTTAGTCCGTCCGTCTGTCCGTTCGTTCGTCCGTCTGTCAGTCCGTTCGTCCGACAATTCGTTTAGGCATTTGCTCGTCCGTCAATCCGTTCATTCGTCTGTTCGTCCATCGGTTCATCCGTCAGTTAATTCATGCATCCGTCAGTTCGCCCGTCAGTTTGTCTATCCGTCTGCTATCTGGCCGGAAAACACATTATTTAGAGAGTGCTTATAATTGTTTTTCCTATTGTTTATTCCATTTCCTTAATAACAATTATGGGTCTTTAAATCGAACTCCAATATTTCAACAGCTAGAACTTTACAATTTATGGTTTAGATTCTTTTCTGGAATGAATACACGAAACTTTTTTCATTATTATTATGATCAACATTACTCTCAGCATTACTTACATAAGTAAGTACTGGATTACTTTAAGTAAACTCATCTATATCGATAATATCGAATCGCTTAAAATGTTATTCAAGTAAATCGCTCAAATATCTCCCCAGAGATGACGTCACAAATAGTTGCGCAATTACAATTACAGATAAAACAAACACACATGAGTGTTTGAAGCGTGTGAAAGCTTACCAATACACACACACACACTCACATACATACACGGACAGCGTCTAAGTCAATGGCTACAGCTAGCTGGCTGTAGTGGACAGGTTGGCTGGCTTTAAAGTTGGTCAATGCTTGGGGCCAACAAATGGCAACAGTCAGAGCCAGATAGATATACGTAGATAGTACATATGTAACTGTAGAGGGTGACAGGGAGGGGGAGGGAGGGTTGGAGAGAAGGGTAGAGTGCGAGCACAGCTCATTCATTCTCATCAGCGTATTGGGGATTTGGCGCCTTTGTAGCGCCTGTCAAGTGTCGCGTGCGTGAACCGAGCGACGTGCGTGACTGCAACAGAGAGAGAGAGAGAGAGAGAGAGGGGGAGCAAAGAGGGGGCGAGAGAGATATTAAGAGGGTGTGAGTGAGAGAGTGCGCCACAGGAGCTGAACCTGAAGCTGGGCTGCGAATATCGACGCCCCAAACAAATGGCCAATTAATTGCCAGAGCCAGCAGCAAACAGTGCTAGACAGGCCCCGGAATGCCACTCGCTGCTTTGGCTGCTCTGGCTGCTCTGGCTCCGTTGTGCCGTCCGCTGGCTGTGTTGTCTGTGCTCGACTGTCTGCTCAGTGCTACTGCAATCGATTATTTATTTATTTATGCCACGCTGTGCCGCCTTCAATTGGCTACAATTGGCGCTTATCTCTGACGGGCTTAGTGGGCGTTGCGCCTGGATCGAGCCTTACAAATGTTTTGCATATCACTGACAAGAGGGCAGCGGGAGATGGGATGGCGACTGCAGACAGTGCCTTAGAAAAATCGTTGGACATAGTATGTCCCCTAGCCATTGGGGACTTTGCATACATTTTGCCTAGTGGCTCCAGCTTCAGCTCCAGCTCCAGCTCTGGCATCGGCTTGGGCAAATATTTTAGGCTCTCGCACTTGGTCGCTCTGCATGGGAATTTATTTGAGCAAATTTGCAAATTATTGCGTTTCGTGCCGAGTGCGAAAGTCCTTTCGTGGACATCTATTACGCTAGCCCATTTACATTTGACAATTGCCTTGTTGGCATCTTTTTAATGGGCCGCCCTCCACACCCTCTCTGCATGCCCCAATACTCCACCCTCTCCTACTCCTCATTCTCCTTCTGTTTCTGCTGCTGCCCCCATTTCCATTTCTGGCCGACGTCAAAGCTCGTCGAGCTCAACACGAATTTGGCACGCTGGTTTTTTATGGCCTTTGAGTGGATTTCGCCACGACAGCGCACAAATTGGCGACATGCATTAGAACAATGGCCAGAGAGCTGACGGTTTTCTCCTTTTCTGGTCTCTTCAAGATTTCAACAGATTTTCAGAGACATTAAAAGCGGAAGTGAAAGTATTTTTAATGTTTGTTATAAGCTTGCAAAGCTTTACAATTTTTTATTGTTATATAAGCTCATGTCATATTGACAGTATGAAGCTTTAAAAGCTGCTTAAATTAGCCTATTGTGAGAGCTTTTGATTTTTCTTAAGAAATATAGGAGAGAATGATTAAATTAAAAAATCCATTATTTTGAATGATAATGATGAAAAAATCAGCTAATACTGTTTTTTTTTTTTTTTTTGGTAATGCATTTAAAATGGAAAAAGTTCGATTAAGAAAGCTCTTAGCTGAAACTACAAAATAAACTTAAAATGCAGCTGATATGACTGAGAGATCTACATTAATGCACTTTTCAGCAAAAGCTTTGATATTTTGGCTATTGGAATACCTTTAGATATTTCTATAATACAACTATGAAAAAGCCTGAGCTTAATTGTTATACGAAAGCTAGAAAGCAGTTTCAGAGCAGTAGAAGATTCATAGCGATAGCTATACTTGACTCTTCCTAAACTAAACATTAATAGCTCGATACATAAAATGTAAAACAAAAGTTTTTAAATTGACTAAGCAGAAAACTGTAAAATGTGATAACTGAACAATCTGGCTTATATATTTGATTAATTTGCCTCATTCATTTACTAAGCAATTAAATCATAGTTAGAGCTAAGACTTCAAGATTGGCTTCAATTTAAATGAATAAAAGTCTGCTTTATGGGCTCTGCTACGCCTCCTGCTGCCCGTTACATTCATTTAGGAAAACCATTTTATTTGAATTTTCCAATTTGCAATGGGTTCAGAGTATAAAAATTAAGGAATTTTCTTCGCTTACTTTGGCAACTGCTGAAAACTGGCCCATTCATATCAAATCATTTATGGCAATCGGTCGGACAGTCAGCATATGCACTGAATTGATTACGAGCTAAGCTTAGCTACAGCTTCAACCTGGTCGAGTCCTCTGGCCCACATCTCTTACAGCTCAGTGGCATTTGTTCAACATCAACGCACCCGCTCTGGCTGGTCTCGAAAGATTGGGCTGATGCCTCGAGTGGAAGCAGCAGTGTAGGCATATCAAATGAAACTGGAAATCGAACAACAAAACGAAACGCCGTGCGTTAGCCAGAACAATTCAATTGGCCGAGTGCTACACACGCACCTGCAATTGCCAATTGAGGGAGCTCTCTCTCTCTCTCTCTCTCTCTCTCTCTCTCTCTCTCTCTCTCTCTCTCTCTCTCTCTCTCGCTCTCTACTTCTGTCTCTACCTTTCGCTCTTTCTCTATGGGTCGGGCCTCAACCTCTGCTAGACCTTCACATACGGCACGTCAAGTAGTCGTGGCTGTCCAATCATCCAGCGCCAGCCAGCAGATGACACTGCATCATGACGTACTGCTTGGTCCAACAACAACAACAACAGCCGAACAACAAAAACTGCCAATTAAGTGAAAAAAGCCGCTGCGATGGCTACGCTAACCGAGGCATTAGAAGTGCCCAGACCCATCGAAAGTTGACGTAGAAAAACAGAAAATAGAATAAAAGGGGGAGAAAAATGGTTTCGCAAGCATAGAAAAAAATATGAAGGAAATTCATTTTGTGAAGGCTGGCTAGACCAGTCAAATACCCTGTAATATGATGCGAAAATCTAACTATAGAAATTTATAGAATATACGATATAGCATTGGAATTTATTGAAGAGAACTTACATGTTTTTATTTGTTTCGAAAACTTTTAATATTTTCTATGCATTGAATCTAATATTTGTGAGAGATTATAGATGACAGTTCTAGTGGGAAATATATATATTATATATGCTTAGTCCTCCCAAATCTTAAGCGTATTCCTATAAAATTAACTAATATGCTAATGCAATTCATATGGATTTGTTTTAAATATGTTCAAAATTCCTTTAAGTATTTATAAGCCAAATTTGTTTTCCGTATGCCCTAGAAGAGCTGAGTTCATATAGGAAGCGGAAAAGTTAGGACTGTTCAGCAGACCTGTTTCAAGTTATTTTCCTATAACTTTACCTTTATCTTCTCAATCTAAAATCTAATTCGCTATGCAAAATCCTAGGGTATTTGAAAAGGAAAAACTAATGTAAACTTTTGCAGCGCTGCGTCAACGGAATCAATTAAAAATTCTATGATTTTACACTTGATTGCCTGCGTTTTGGATCGCCAAGGTAACGTCTACGACAATGATTGCGATGCTCCACAGCTGGGGATTTGCAGCTGGTCGTTTTCTCCGTCTCTCTACTTTCTACCTTCCCATCCTACTCCTTATTGTTCGATGTGCTCAGTTAAGCATTTAAAAGCGGCTCAACTTTGGTTGAAAACATGACAAAACAAGCGAATCATTTGCTGAGGCATGAGCCCTGTGCCAGTGAGCCAGATGCAAAACATGTCAAAGAATCATTCAGTTACCAATTAGCTATTGAGCCGCCTTAAAAGCCATCTCTGCCAGAGAGTAGAGCAGCACTGAAGAGCACTATCGTTCGTATTAGTACAGAGCTCAGTGTCTACATAACATTTTGCTTTGCCTTGCCTTCTGCTGAACATATGTATGTAAGTGTATGCATGTGTATGTGTATGTGTGTGGATATCTGCATTCACGCATTACTACAGAGAGCTGCTCATGCTTTCAAGTGGCTGCATGTGTATTAATTATCAGTTGATTAACTACAAATATAAGCCTATTAGTTGTCATTTCTCTTCCACTTGTTACACAAAACGCAGCCAAACATCTTGCATGTGTAATGAAAGATGCCTATGTCTGTTCCTGATTGGCAAAGCGTTTGCTCTTCCTGGCCCTTCACATTCGAGTCAAGTGGCAATAGTTTAACGTCTTCTGTTCTACTCTGTGCTGTGGCGTCCATTTTGGCGCCATCTATGGGACTCACTATACACTATATATTTTATAGGCCTCTCTTTTTCATCTTCTTTTATTGTTTTCTCTCTTTTTCTCGCTCTCTCTTCAACTTCATTTTTGTCATCCTCTATCTGTGATATTATCTTTGGCTCTTTGTCTTTCTTACTCTATCCGTTCTTCTCTCTGTCTCTTTTCATCTCTCTTTTTCTCTCTCTCTTTCACTTCATCTGTCATTCAGTGTCTCTCTCTTTCTCTCTCTCTGTATTTCAATCTCTATCTCTCTCACTCTGTGCTCTCCTCTTTTTCTTTCTCTATCGCAATCCATCTCTTCCACTTCATCCTCTCGCTGATCTCTGTATCTCTCTCTGTCTTTCTTTCTTTCTCTCTCTCTGTCTCTTCTTTCTCTGTCTCTCTCTCTCTCTCTCTCTCTCTCTCTCTCTCTCTCTCTCTGTCTCTCTCTCTCTCTGTGTCTCTTCTACATATATCCAGTTACCCTCCATCTCTGATATTATTTTTAACTATCTCTCTCTCTCTCTCACACACTCCTTACCTGCCTCTTTCTATCTCTAGCATTCCCATATTCTCATTCCCTTTCTTTCTTCTACAATCTGTGTCTCTCTCAATCTTTTTCGTTTCTTCTATCTGTCTTTCTGCTCATCATTTTCATTTTTGCCATTTCTCAAAACTTTCCCTCCCTTTCCTGTCTTCACTTCTTTCCCGTTTCACATCTCCACATCTCACCCTCTACCCCACTGTCTCTCTCCCTCTCTATCCCATTGCCCGTCTTTCCCTCTCTCTCATCATCTATTCATTTCTTTCGCACACCATTGATTGATTAGTCTGTCGAGTTGACTTATTAATCATAATCTGATTTTAGCCCTCCTACATTGCTGAAAGGCAAGTACAGTTGTCTGTGCTTTGCCATAGGCGCAGCCGACCCGTGAAAATCGTAAGCTTAATGAGCACTCAGCCAGAATTGTATACATATATCTATGTATATAGATATAAATGCAGCGGATCAAAGGCTTTACAGGCCCTTATCCCTCGTTTCCTGGATCTTTGGCGCATTGTTCATGGCCGATGGCGTGCCTGCCCTACCCCCCCCCGCCACCAATCACCGCCACCCCATCTCCCAACATGCAGCCCTCGCCCCCCCAACACACCCACCTGACCGCACCCTGACATAAACTTCGCTGTCCCCATATGCCCCGCCCCCAACACCCACCACTGGGTCATGCCCCTGCCCCAGGGGCGGCGCCCAACGCCGCGGTCCTTTCTGTTTGCCCTAGATCCCTCCCCTTCTCCGTCTACGCTCTCCGCTCAAGCCTCTGCTGGCCCTTACTTCATCTGTCCCGCTGCCCCTGCCCCCTGCCTTTGCGCTCGTCTTCTTCTCCCGTCCGCATTCTGCCTTTATCCACACCCCCCTTTTTTTTTTTCCTTTTTCGCTTGGTTTTCCTTCTTCTCTATCTTTTGTTCTTCTCCTTTTTCGTTCCGGACAGCCCCCCGCGGCCACGGTATTTATCGACAATGCCTTGCGTTCGCGGCATTTTCAGCTTGGGTTCGATTGCTTGCCGGCTGACACAACCCGCACCCACCCACAATCAACAACAAATCTGTGTGCCACATACACCATGGACCTGAACCGATATACTTTAAAACACAATGTTTCGGCTTATTCCGTCCGCCTGGTGATCCCTGGGCATTTTCTTCTGTAGGTCTTTTTTTTTTTTCCTTACTCAATCTCACCCGCCACACCTTCCACGAATTGCTCTACTGAATACCTGTAACGACTCATCCAAGTCCCTTCGATTTACACTCACTCAGCCTCTTATAGCTGTCCTTACACTTTCACCCTCCCCAAAGACAACACCCACTTGCTGCACACCCCCCAGAGACTGTGCACACGCCTGTCGGGCATCACACCACCCTCGCCCCACACCGCACTTCTACAACCACCTTTCGTCCGAGAGCCCCACTCACACATAACCCTTCGCCACCAACCCAAACTTGATCTCTTATCAGATGCCCACACCATTACTTAAAATGGCAAATTAATCGCGCCGTCATGTACGCCAAGTGACGTGATGTGTATGTGCAGTGTGTGTGCATGTGTGTGTGTGTGTGCGTGTGGGTGTATGAAATTTAACAAACACATTTGCGTCTGGCTGTCGGCTGACATTTTTGTGATTTGTGTGGCGGAAATATCAGCGACCAAAAGCTACAAAATATTGTGAAAACCCAATTAAATTAAATTTGATAAATCATGAACGCTTTTTATGTGTACGACTACTTTAACCTGCTCTGTGTTCTGCTATCTCTCTCTCTCTCTTCCTCTCTATTATCTCTCTCTCTCTGTTTGCGTGTTTTTAATCCCTAAAGCACTGCATTCAAATTGCAACAAAATAATAAAAAAAAAAAAAACAACAACAGCAACAATGCACAGCTGCAACAAATTAACAACATGCATGCCGCCAAGCTGCAAAAAGCCAAAAACATGCAAATTGTTTAAGCATACATACACACACACACACACACATACCTGTGTCAGCAATTCTAATATATACCTACCTATATATATGTATATATCTGCCAATGAAGTCTTGGTCATGTCATGAGATTAAACACAAATCTTTGGATATATTATTTTGGTTTGTGACTCTGGAAATTGTGAAAAACTGAAAGCATTTTTGATATTTTTGACAGATTTTAGCAGGCGTGTTGACCGCAACAGATCGGATTATGCATATACATATGCACATATATGTTACATATACACATATGGTTATTCATCAAAGTACGTCAAAATAAAACATTTGCCCATTTGTTTTTGACGTTGATTTGCAACTCAATATTATTTGGCTTTGAGCGCAATAGAGCAAGACGGAATGAATGCTAGCTAAAGCGAAATATTGTAGCAATAGAAGAGAATGGGAAAGTGGAAGATAGAGAGAGAAGATAGAAAGAATAAGAGAGAGAAAGAGATGTGGAGAGAAAGTGAGGGAGATAGAGGTCGAGAGAGAGGTACAGAAAAAGAATGAAATTTGATGATGAGTATATATATAGAAAGAGAGAGAGAGAGTGAGAGAGATAGAGTGTGAGTGAGAGTGAAAGAAAGAGAGAGAGAGAGAGAGAGAGAGCGAGAGTGAGAGAGAGTGAGAGAGAGTGGTTGAAGGATAAAGAGGCACAGGGAGACGGAGAGGTAAAGAGAAAGAAAGATATTTGAAGAAAGAGAGAGAACGAGAGAGAAAGGGAAAGAGAGACAGAGAAAGAGAGAGAAAGGAAATGAAAAGAAAAGCTAACTAGTAAAGGAGAGACCGAGAGACCAGATTGACGGACGAGAGAAACAAAACGACATACATCAATATATTCATTTCATAATGGGGTATACATCAATATCTACATCATAGTTATCGATAACTCGAAACTGAAGCCAATTTGTATCGTAACTTACTGGGAATTCTACACACAATTCGTTTGTATACCTTAAAAACGCCGAGAGCTATCGATAACTCTAAGAGTAATTGTATAGATTTTCTAAATATAAATTTAGAGCAATACTAATTAAAACAGCAACACATACGGTATTTGTTCCCTGTGAACGGGAAAATAATTAGATAACGATTTAAAAATTCGCACACTGATTGGCTGTTAAATATTTTGCTTGCAACATGGAATGGGTGGATGTGGCTTTGTTGTAAACCGCTTCATCCTTTATGCAGAGCCCATATTAAATGCTGAAATAATGATGTTGATCTATTCACATTCGTCAGTTTGTTCGAGTCGTTCTGTGTGTGCTTTTGGCAGATGCATTGGTTACAATTAAAATGTATTCAGGCAGCAATCCAGTGTTTCGATGGAAGAATGAAGGTAGGTGGGTGGTGGGAGTGTGAGTGAGAAGAGAGGGGAGGGAGAGAGAAGCCTCAGACAGTGTGCATCAATTGCAGATGGATTGGCTTTGGTGTAACGGGCATTAATTTAGTTGAAATAATTTATTAAATTATATAAATGCAAACAAATCAATGGAAATGAACATGAATAAATAAATCAATTTTAGAATATGTTGTGCGACCAGCAACAACAACAACAGCCATGACAATAACAACTTTTACAACAATGGCAAAAGAGAAACAAATTCAAATATGCAAAACATTTTCATATTTCGCAAGCAAACAATTCCTGTGTAAATAGAAAGTTTTTGGCCAGATATTGGATTTGCGGTATTTGATAGTTTATCAGTTATAAATTACCTATGTACATTCCAACAAACTTACGTTAAATAACAATGAGACATACATACATACATGCATGCATGCATATGTTCAGCTGTGATTAATAGGTAAACTGACAGTGGCTGTAACAATGGTATTTATTAATTAAATATTATTTGTCGAAAAATTGCACTTTAAGCAGCAATGTGCAAATCAAAGTTTAAATCTAGAGCACACAAACTCAAATCAATTCACAAAGAAAAACAATTTAGAATGAACTAGTTACCAGTGAATATCAAATATGTTTGCTCATTTGAGCCGCGTTCGGCAAGAGTGAGCTGATGTGTAACAGTTGTCCATTCAAAACTCATTGAAATCAAGCAAAATCTAATTAATATAAAATATGTAAATTTGATTCATTTGAGTCGCATATACTTATCGTTGAAAACTTACATTTGCATCAATATATATTTTAAGTTTAATTTGATTATGACACACACTAAAAGCAGAGTAAAGCTAACAACAACAACAGAGGCAACTCACAGAAAAGACATAAAAATATCACAACGAACTAAGTTAGTAAAAGTGCGTTCATTTTGCATGCAACTGATCCACAAAGAACGACTTGAAGTAAAAGTGAACTAGTTATTGGAGCTCAGCCATAAGCAAATCAAGAAAGCAACTTCGTTCATTTGCGTTGCGTTCAGTGGGAGTGAGCTGTTCCGCAACAGTGGCTTAAACGAATTAATTGAAGTCAAGCCGAAATGTAATTGAAATGTAAATTTGGCGCAATTTTCTGTTTTCTCATGCCTTTTTGTCTTTTGTATTTCCATTAAGGTTAAATCACTAGAAGTACGTCTATCTGGCAGCAGTCACCTGGAGCTATACGTTTTGCAGCAATAATAACAAAGCAATCGGAAGCATCGGAAATCAACAGCAAACAAAAGCCAAACACAGAGTAAAAGCAGCAGCAAAAGCTAAAGCTAAAGCATCGCAACGCAACGCAATAGCCGCTTCGCTGCATTCATCTACATCTTTATCCCATAGCCTACCCGTCTCCACCAACCTACCCACCAACTGCCACACAACAAAATTTGCTCTGTCTACCGTTTGCCACACCCCCAGCTCAACCATATTGCAATCTCCTGCCAGCGTCCGCCTGTTGCTGACAGTTTTCTTTTCTTTGCTTTTTGGTTTATATTTCTTTTTTTTTTATTTTCTTTGGTCGCGTGCACGCGCGAAAATTAGGAAAATATTGTTTTGCCTCTGCCTCCTTCCGCCTATAGCCCACCAGCTCTCTCTCTTTCTTTCTCTCTCTGTCCCACACTCTCGCATAGTTTGCTGTGCGCATTGATATTTATTTATTTTTGTTGTTGTTGCGCTTCAGAATAAGCGGATTTCAATTTCAATGTTGAATCAAAGCGAAGCCGTTAGGCGTTATTCACTGTACGGTACATAAAACCACTGCGAAATGCCAGCCACTGTGTATTTTTGTTGGTTGTTAGTTATTTTTGGAAATGTATCGATCAATTGCATGCATATCGATATGCATATTAAGCAGCAAATGCTCAAATATATCGATTGCCATGGCAGCGCTACAAGAGCTGTTAATGAACTAACTCGTTGACTGACTGAACTTTGAATTTAAAATTTAAGATACGTAGTTATTAAATGACAAATCTTATTGAATACTTTAATATCTGTATACTAACGATAAATTAAACATTTGCGAAGATAGAATCATTTTAAATAGTATCAGTTGGGTCAACATTGAATTAATGCCTTAAATGCCATCGATGAGTAACTAATCTAACTATAAGTATTTATATTAGTAATTAATTATAGAAGAGCTGCTCATACTTGAAATATTCAGCAGACAAGCAGCACAGCCAACACGACCAAAAGGTCGAACATCCATTTAGTGGAGGACATACAAGTTACCGCACACACACTCAAAGACTCCTGTAAACATGTGTACATATGTATGTATATACATATATATATATATAGACATACATACATGTATATGCATTTATATGTATCTTTACTACCCACTGAAAGGCTCAGCTCTGTGTACTTCCCCCATTTGAAACTGGGCCCTGTTCATTTTTTATGTATTATGCTTTATTTGTATTTTGTTGTAGTTATTTTTTTTTTATATTTTTTTTTTTTTTTTTTTTTGGTTTTTTGCTTTGTGGCAAGTCGTTGTAGTTGTTGTTGTTGCTTTAAATCCATTAGGATATGACAACCCCTGCTTAAATTCAATTAAATTGTTTTCTCTTTGGGTTTACATTTCTTGGCAACTTTATAATTGTTTCATGTGTTTAAGCCACCGACTAGAAGCAAGCGTATACGACATTGCCTCGAGTGTGGAAGGCCGTGAATCATTCGAAATGAGCGGCGCGCCGAAGGAAAAGGGCAGAACGAATACGCCAAGGCGCAAAGCTAAAAACCAAGCAGCATAAGAAATAACTGGCCAAGAAAAATACAAAACCCCGAACCATGCCGAAACACAACTGAATGAATGCCACAGAAAACGAAAAGAGAAAAAAAAAAAAAAAAATCAAAAGCAAGCAAGCAGAACCGGAGTTTTTAGTAGCCTCGAGAGATTCTTTTTCCATTTGCCTCACCAGAGCATCTCCCGCCCCCCCGGCTCCCAAATCCAAACCCCACCCCAACTCCGGTTGCTCTGTCCACCTTCCTCAAAAGGGCGCTTGGCATTCGTTTGCCATTGCTGTTGTTATTGTTGTTTTGTAAAACAATCAACAAAATAAAAAGTGAAATAAATAATAAAATAGCGAAACGACATCAGCCAAAAATACTAAAAAAGAGAAGAAGAAAATATTGTAAAAAAAAGTGATGCCAGTCAGTTACAAGAATGGAAACAAAATCACGGTTGAAATTTGAATGCTCTGCAATTTAAAGTAACGGCTATATCGATATCTATATCGATATTGATCGTTTGTATATTGTATGTGTTATCCTCTGTTCTCTATCCCTTAACTCCTATCCTCTATCACCTAGACCTTCTCCCATGTATCTTATCCTCTCTCTACTATCTTCCATGCCCTATCGATTATCCTATATACTTTTTTTTATACCCAATTTTTTATCCCCTGTGCCCTATTCTCCTCTATTCTCTATCCTCTATCCGCCATCCCCTATGCTCTCTCTGTTCTCTATCCCCGGTCTTCTATCCTTTATCCTCTACCCTCTATCCTCTAGTCTACAATCCTTTATCTTCTACTCTATATAATCTTTTCTCTATATTCTATCTATTATCCCCTATATTTTTTCCCTATCTCTATTTCTCTCTCTTTCCAAATGTTTACCTCTACCTTAGTCTTAGTTCAGCTATGGCCAACATACTCAGCATTTCGTTAGAGCCGCTGTGTAGCGCAGCATTTGGCTGACATTTGAAGACAGTTGTAGCCTGCATGTTGAAGGCCGTGGTACTCTCTGCATAAACCCAATATAGACGAATCTTTCCATTGCCACTCACTCAACACTCCGCGACATATGTATCTCCTGTCACTCATGTGTATGCTGGGGGTGTGTGTGTGGGGATGGGGAGGAGGGTGTGGGTTATGGTGGTGTGTGGGTGTGTGTGGGTATAGGCTGCTTCAGCGGCCGACGCCCTTTACAGGGCGCTATCTTTGCAACAGCCCCAGCTGCAGCTACTCGTATTTTATACCATTTCATCTTTATCATCAGATTGTTTTGCTTTGTTTTCCCTCCAACTGACATTTGTTGTTGTTGTTGCGCGTCCTTTTGGCCAACGGTTGGCCACGCCCACCGCACGCCTCCCCTTTTTAGATCGCGAAATCACAGCATAGCTCGCACAGCAGCCCCACGCTCAGCCGGGGGCCGGCAGACCTCAGTCAACAGGCATACAGGAGCTGCAGGTAAATCTGAACCGAGTGGCATTGGGGCAGGAGTTGGGGTCCGTGGTTGGGGTGGGCGAAGGTGGGTAACATTTTTACATGTGGTGACTGTGACGTCGACATCAGCCGGCGGCTGACGGACCAGAAAATAAGCATTCACCTTCTCGCCGTTGATGTTTTTGGCGTGCGGTAAATGGCGAGGCTGACATTGTGGGTGGTGGCTGGGTGGGTTGGATGGCCAACCAGACGGTGTATATATGTGTGTGTGTGTGTGTGTGTGTGTGTGTGTAGTATACTTTTGGTTACTTGAGTGGCGGCAGCGGCAAATGTTACAAATATTTGAAATATTTAAAATAGCACGCACACATATGCATACACACACACACTACCACATTCCGCGGGCTTGTGTGTGTATAGTGTGCCATATGGGTGGACCTAAAAGTTTCTCACCGAGACCTTTTTGCATTATTAATGGCAAATTTCAATTAGCCTTTTGCAGTAAACGCAACAGACCAAGAATTCAAATTACAATCCGAGGGCCAAACGAGAAGTTGTGGCAGTCTCTGCTAGCTAATTGCAGAGTACATCCCGCTCAAGCACAAAGTAACCAAAGTGCATGGGGTGAGTGCTGCGTTAGAGTTGATTGGATTGAGTAATAAGCTGAATATGGAGGAGTAATTGAAATTGAGTTAATGTAGAACAGTATTCAAAAGTGAGCTGTAGCTGGGAATATTGTTATGAAGTGGACATGGAGATAAAAAGTATTAGATCTCTCTTTGATATCTCCATATCCACATTGCGATATCAAAACAAAAATTACACGGGAACTTTGTAAAGTTCTAATAGAACGAAATTTAAGCAGAGAATGGAATTTTGTGAAATTCTGTTTACATTTATTTATAATTTATAATTGATACTGCTATTCCATTCTACAAATCTCTTGAGTCAAATGATTGTTATAGCATTGCTAGCATACTTATGGGAGCACGTTCGAAGCAATCTCATGGATATGGGATTTTAGTACTTAAAATTATTTAATATTAATTATAAATTATATTACAATGGAAATATTTATTTAAATATTTAAAATTTTAATTGATAAGTTTTACTAAATGATTATCTAAAATCTTATCTTTAAAACAGGGAAATTATATATTTTAAGTATTAATATGCATACATATATAATATTCTAGCATATCGAATAAAAAAATATATTTTCCCACTCATCTCACTCACGCCCATCCCTTCCACTTGCGTCCTTCCCTCACTAACAACTAATCGCCACACACCTTAACTCATTCAACACTTTGTTCTTCCCCCACCATACACACACCACCACCCAGCCTCACTACCATAATCCAACTGGACTTACGATCCCCCCCCCTCAAACAACTGCCCAACTCACACTCACCGCCACCATTTGACACACTTCTGAGGCAAAAACACAGTTGACCACAACACGCACTAATTGCGTTGCTGTAGATTTTTGTACCGAAGCTGAAAAGTGCCCAAACAAGACCAAAAAAGCGAGAAGTGTTAGTCAGTTGCCCCAAAACACCCGGAAATGCCACATCAAGCCACCAACAACTGCGTCACACCAAAACCCACACCACAAACTAGCCCCCCCAACAACATCCCACAAATCCCCCCACTGGTACGAGCAGCAAAGAAATAAAAGAGACCAGTACCCAAACGAAACAAAACAAAAATAGTAACAAGATACGAGGAGCAATGACACACCCTGATACCCTCCAAAACCCATTTTCCACTTTGCCCTAGTAAAAACAAAAAAATAACAGACAAAATAACAACTATAAAAACCTGAAATAACGTCTTGCTTCTGATAAAGGAACACACAACGCACCCCAAAACCCGAACGCCTAGTTATCCGAACACCCGTCTGTGACCACTGTGCTCCACCCCCCTTCAACCACACCCCCAAAAACAAACACCATGTAACTGATGCTTTGTGCTAATAGGCCATATGCAGCACCCTCTCAGTTTCCCTCTTCCATGATGTCAAAAAAACCATACCCCACCGAAGCAAAACCACACACCAGAACACCCATGAATACACAGCTTCCGTCAGCTCCCAACACACACAAATTGCAAACCCATACCAAAAAAAACAACGAACAACCCAAAAAAAAAACCAAAGATGGTATACCAGTAACTGTGGAACACAACAACAAAATAAAAAAAAAGAATATGCATGGAAATCATCAGCAAAAGTTTCGCCGAGTTGACTTTGCATTTATGTTATGGCCAGCAGGCCTGCCCACTCGCACACACTCAAACCACACACACACACAAAAATCTAAATTATTTAAAGATAATTTGACTGGCGAACCGTTTGTAGTTGTCGTTTTGTTATTGTTGCTCGTATTTACATAAATGAAACGTCAAAACAAAATGCAAACTAACAAAATGCACAAAAAGAAAAGTTCACAAGAGAATGTGAGAGAGCGTGAGCGAGAGCGAGAGAGGAAAAGAAATATGCTTTGCTTGTTTGCGGTTACATTGTGCCTCTGACTGTGTGTGTGTGTGCGTGTGTGTGTGTGTGTGATTCTTTCCCTTTATTTAATTCGACTGATCCAATCCTTTGTTAGGGACTTGCCCAGCGACTGGCGACATCTTCTTCTTCTTCTTCTCCTTCTTCTGCTGCTGCTGCTGCTTTGCCTTGTTCGTCGCCGTCGTTGGCTGCGGCTCCTTCGGCAAATTAAAATTAGTTGTTTACTTTGTGCAACATAAACAAATAAGGACTACCATGATGACGATGATGATGTTGTTGACGGCAATGCTGATGATGATGATGATGACAAGGAGAACGAACTACCCAAGCTCAAGTTGGAAGCTGTCGCCGTTGCTGTAGTATCTATTGAAGCATTATACTAGAAATTTGTTTTTAGTTGCTCGAATGCAAATTGAATTGAGTGAGAGACATTTGGCTAGCGGGCAGGCCAAGGCCATTGCACCCATTGCAGCCACACTGTAAATGAATGCGATTTCCATATTTTTAGACACACACAATCTCGAAATCACAGTAAAAGTAATCAAAATTGAAATAAAATAATACTAAGCTTTAGTTAACTATCGCTAGATGGTCACATTGATGATGGCGATAGTGTGCAATCGCTGACGATATTTGCGTTCGTTCGCTGTGAATGGCGATCGCTGAAGAGCGCCAAATTTGAAAATGATTTGTGCACTTGTGGATCTTTGAATTTGTATGTGATTTTTCTTTTTGCTTATGTTTTTGATTCATTGTTCAAATATGTTTTTATTTCTCCTCTGTTAATTATCTTTTATGCTAATTCTGTCTTTTTTGTCTAAGGTCTGCTGAACCTGAACGGAACGCCACCTAGCGCCAGCTGCAGTAAACTTAAGCTCAGAACGTCTAAGTAGCTGACCAAGCAAACATGACATGCACACACACAGAAAGGGAGAGAGTGAGAGCGATAGACTCATTCACATGCAGTTTCAAAGCAAAAAATACAAATTATTATTAAATCACTTAGAATCTCCATATATCTGATATTAAGAGCTATAAGACAAGTCAGATATATAAATCTCTTTCTGCTATTAGAGAACTCTTTGACTTTAGGTACATTACTATTCGACAATCTTTAGCTACTCTGTATCTAAAGTCTATATCTTAAAAACCGATAACTACAATGTTTTCCTTCATATTGAAGAATATTGTTTACTATTGTTCTTTCTAATGGCTTTATTGTTATATTGTTTTCACTGTTGTAATATTATATTGCTCAATGAAGCTCTCTATATAGCATTACGTTTGGCTTATTATACATTATCATACTTGTTAAGATATCGCAATTACATGATGTAGATTGAATGCTTATTAAGCAAAAAATTAAAGACAAAAATTAAAAATAAAATAAAAAAATAAATAAATAAATAAAAAATGAGCAAGAAATAAAATTAAATAAATAAATAGAAATAAGTAAATTAATTAATAGAAATAACACAATAAAAAAAGAATAATAAATACAAAAAGATAAGATATCATCAAAAAATAAATAAATTATAAAAAAATGATATAAAATAAATAAAAATTATAAATAAATACAAAAATTAAAAAATAAATAAATTTAATAAAATAAGATATCATAATTACATGATATAGATTGTACCCAAACGAAAAAATCTTATCTGATCATTTCGAATACAAATTCTTGTTAACATATCTTAATTCAAAGTATTATTAAAACTGAGTGCTAAGCCTCATACAACTTATGGAGCCCTATTATACTATAGCCGTTTCCCAGGCCAGATTCAATGTAATGCAAAATATACACATTACCAATTCCACTTGGCTTGACTAATGAGCCTTCTACTGCGCACACTTGACCAACTTTTTGGGCACACCCTAATATACATACATTTAAGAGCATGCATGTGCGTGTGTGTGTGCGTATGTGTGTGTGTGCGTGTGTGTATGTGCGTGTGTTTGTATGTAAAATGGCGCCGCAGCGTCATGGGATTAACTGGCGCTGGCTGCTTGAGGGATAATAAGTGCATTGGAGCATCAAATCAATAAAACGCTCACATTGCACATGGTGGACAACGCACACACACACACACACAAATACACATACATGCTTGATGTGCGGGTAGATGGGTTGGGGCTGGGGCTGGGGCTGGTTGGTTGGTCACAAGAATTCGCTGCATCAGTGGCTGCAATTGCGAAACATTGTTAATTTATGCAAATTTAGCCACCGCCGCCCGCTTTGTGCAACGCCAATGAGGCACGAGCGTTGCACTGGTAGCCGCAGCAGCCGCCGCAGTCGCGGCCGCAACGCCAACAACATTAACGCGCTGCAGCACCAACGACAGAGCCACCGACACGACTTGCATAATTTGGAGCCCAAATAGTAGGTAGGCGGATCGGGGGGTGGCGATGGGCAGAAGGCGCGCTAGAGAAGGGAATTGCCATTTGCTAGGCAACGCGCCTTTGCCTCACTTAAAAGCAACTCTCTCCCCCTCTCTCTATACATATGTATATGTATATATATATGTGTGTGTGTGTGTGTGTGTTGGTGCGCTGGTTACATTTTTGTCGACACTGGGGACACTGACAGATCCGGCTGTCAGAGGCTCAACTGGGTGCGCAACGAATTAGCACGTCGACGGTTTGCCTGATTGCCAGTCAAAATGAGGCCGTTAGCTGAGCGCTGAATGCGGCCAGAAATGCGTAGAGCAGTGCAGTGCCAGAAAAAAACAAACTCTATACACGACGATGATGAAGAAGAAGAAGTAGGAGAAAAAAAAAGGGACAAAAGCCGAGCGCTTGTCCTGCATACAGGAGGAAGAATTTGATATTCACAACAGGTAGACAAACAGCTAGACATTTGAGTAATTTCCCAATGCTGGAACTTGATTGGAAATTGGCGGGAAATCAGTATAGGACTAGGGACAATAGATCGCCTCTATTGTGGGTAGACTGCAGATAAGTCGGAATGCTTTAGAGTTATAGCTTTTGCTGTAGAGATTAACAAACTGCATTAGATCTGGCAGAATCACTTTTGGATATAGTTTTATAATTGTTTCATTTAAATAATGGGTTTAGAGATCTGAGACACAGAATCTGAATGCTATAAGCTTAAGTCATAATATCCTTTTTTAAAAACTTCAAACATTTTCTAAATTGAAGCAGAAGAAATCTCTAAAACTTTTGCCAGTTTTCGGATCATATTGAAGCTGAAAAGTGCTTAAGCCCTTAGCTGTAAGATATAAAGGAAAAACATGACAATAATGCACAGTTTAATTCTCAATCCTACTTAAAATCGAAGATTACTTCCAAATGCCTTACAGAGTTGTCATTGTAGTTCCTTGGGAGTCTTTCAGTTTTCTAATTATATTTAAGCTGAATAGAGCTTAAGCCCTTAGAAGTTCAACATAAATGATAAACAACTGCTGACTGGATTCTTTCAGTCAGTGGGAGATATAATTCTCGTTTCTCGTTTTATCAATCGAAATAGTTCTTAAAATCAAAAGATTTTCACAAATGCTTTACAGACTTGTGCGTTGTCATTGCAATTGCTAAGGAATTCATTCGGGTTTCTGATCATATTTAAGACACGAAGGCAAATCATGGGCTGCCTGGGGCAGACCCCGAAGAACTTAGTTCCCATCCCAGATTTCATCTTTCAAAATATTCTTTAATATCGAAAATCATTTCCAGCTGCCTTAAAGTCTTCACCTTTATAGTTGTCCTCAATAGAAAACTTCTTAGCACCAACATCATTTACATACAATGAAAATCGTATTTCGTATGTCTTTTTAAGAAATATTTTATGCTTTTCACTGATTCTCCTTCTAGATTCTCTTACATTCCTCAATAAAAAAAAAAAAAAGAATACAAAATAAAAGCGTCTCATTTGTGCATAATGCTGGGCCAGCGACTTCTGTAGCACCCACAGTTGGGCGGGCCAGGCAACCGATAAGCCAGCAAATTGACGCCAATTATAAAATATATGTATCGGTTAATGTATGTGCATATCGGGTGTGTGTGTGCGCGTGCAGCATACGCATATTCGCCATATGATAATACAAATATATGGCTAACTGTATTTATTGTATTGTCTAGACATGAAAAACCGCAGTGCCTGCATTGCAGTTGCGTTTTTATTTTATGGCTTAACCGCATTAAATGAAGCAACTCGCAAAAAAGAAAGGACAAATGCAATGCAGGTAGATGTGGTACACGCACCAGATACCCTGTAATTGTAGCTGCGAAAGCAAACCTGAAAGTCGGTTAAGTTTACATATGGCAAGTGTTCTTTGACCTCAGGAAGTTTAAGATTGAGTAGCGTGTGAAGTGGGTTTAAGTAGCTGATACCCTTTAATTGTCTTAAAATTAACAATAAATTTGTGAATATAAACCTATATACTCTATATATCTCATATTTATCAGATTGAGATAGATCTGGGCTGAACCTTCAAAAGGCTGCGATTTGCGAGTAGCGGCGGGTGGATTACGTGATCTAATACCCTGCAATTGACTTCAGCGTCATATATGATAGTATTTACATACAAGACTATGTTGTGAGCATCTCGTATATTTAGGCTTGATATAAATGAGATTGTCAAACTTGCGACGTTGTTTATACACTGGACTTGATCTTAACGTGGATTAAAAATTGTTCTGCCTGAAACTGTTTGATCCTCAAGCACATTACTTGAAAGGCGATCTAGCTTAATACCCTGTATATTATATTGGAAATTTTTCAATTTGTATATAAGTTTCTTAGAAATATCTGAAGTGGAGTATCTAATTGCATTTTTTCCCGAAAATTATCGATAACAAATCAATGAGTTTACTTATATGAAAATCATTTATCAATGCAGTTTCATACCCTATCGACTATGTGTGCTTGTCATCTATAGAACATATCGAACATACCTGTCTGTTATGTGACCACTTTTGACTTCCTTTAATGGATATTGGGCATTAAAAAAGACGTTTAATTTAACAATTTGATGGCATTGCCGGCTTCAAAGGGCATACACAATGCGAAACATGGCAAAGCGCCTACGAAATTGCTGTTCAATTTTTGTTTGATGTACGCGAACAACCAACCCCAGCACAATCTGACTGCCCGCCTAGCCACCGACTCACCTATCCATCGCCTCATCTACCCACCGTACCATTGGCCATTTGTGCCGGTGTCGCTGGATTTTGGGAATTGCCAGATGTTAAGCTTATGCCTACAATTAGTTCAGTGAATTGTCCAGGTGAAAAGGTCTTTGGACCTTTGCCCATAAATAATGCCTAATACCGCGATGCAATTGTATGTTATACAACTCAAATGACAGTTGCCATGGGGGAAGGGGGGGGGGGGGGGGGGGGGATCTTAAAATAACTGTATATGTGGATTTTGGCTAACTGACTTATTTATCTTGACGGATCGTATAGCTGAGCGATAAGCATTACGAGAACAGCCAGCGCACATGTAATCTGTAGCTCTTCTTATCACACTCGAATTCATGATCATGATCATTGCTGATCTGGCTGCTTCCATTTGCTCTTCCCCTTCTGCTCTTTGCTTCGGATTCACCGTGATGCTTGCAAAAACATACGCAAAAGATACAACAAAAGGAAAACAAAATCTTCCGAAGTCAAGCACTTTTGTTTGCGTCATTTAATAGAGTTTAGCAGACCCGCTGGCAAACAGTAGCTTGCATACATATGTTTATCAGCATATGTGTGTGTGCGAGTGTGTGTGTAGAAGATGTGCACCATGTACTTTGCCAGATAAGCCAAATAGTCTTAGTCATAATCTATGCAAGAATCCACTTTGAACCACATTTCCGGCCTGTCAGTGAAAATGTTCATTATAAATACACTTCTATCGGGTATTTCAATGGGGGCATTCAAGTTGCGACGACTGATCTTCAAATATGCTGTGATTTGCTCATATATTCCTCTCAACTCACTACAGGGTAATTCGCATTCAATGCGCCCCATGATTATTGTCTTTCCTGTTTGTTATTTGTCTTCAAATTTCTTAATTTTTTTTTTTTTTTTTGGCAAATAGCGCAAATTTGTCAAGAGGAAATGCGCAGCCTCTTTCGTTGATGTTTATCAAAGAAAAAAAATCAAGAGTTTTAACTGTAGACTTAGATACGTACAGCAGTTAAACAAATGTGTGAAATATCATCATTAGCTTAACCACTTAACTTAATGACCATCGGAAGCTCCAACTGAGATAGTAGCGTTAGTTAATTATAATTTTTTATTATTTTATTATTGTTATTTGTACGAATTCTGATTCACGGATCTTACCAACTTACCCAGAATTTGGCATTTGAAACTAGAGCATAGTTATTATTTAAATTACTGGGAAATTCTTGTCTACAACGAATTGCCAAGGTCTACTTCACACCCAATAAAACTAAGCTAAGGGAGTTAGTTTATAACTACTTGTATTACTATTACCTTGTAGTGTTTTTTTTTATGCTGTTAATCTCTGTCAATGTTTGCTTAACAAACTTTTAGGTAGACTAAATTCCATCATGTTATATTTTATCTAGAGTTATTGATAGCCAGACTTGCGCATTAGCTTAGTTGAGTTTAACGAAACTTTGCTAAGCTAAACATCATTACTCTTCTTAGTTCTATTTTGTCTAATCTATATTTTTTTATTTAACAAAAATAATTTCACATTTTTTTCTATTACGTCAACGAAGCAGAAAAACAACTAAAAAATAAATAAATTTAAAACTAAAAATATATATGTTAGGAAAAAATAAAAATAAATAAATAGATTTAGCAAGACTCGTCGAAAGCAGAATATGTAGCTCGCAGCCGCAAACAGCTTTAGGCCGCTTCAGATTTTAGCTGCAATATCATAAATTGGTCGCAAACTTATCTGGGACAAACAAAGATAATCATTGGCTATTTACATAGCGTCAAGCAGATTCGCTAGAGATAAGTGCAGATGGCATAAGTTGTTTATTTTTGTTTCGAATAAAAGCGACTAGGGTGCCCATGCCGGGAATAGTAACGATTTTTAATTCGAACCATATACATAACGCACCTCGACGATGACGAACAAAATATTCAAGATTTTGATGTTATTTGTGGTAATTGTTGCATTGATTGTACTAACGCGCCACCAGAAAACCCAAAACCCGATATTCCCGTTCCCCACATCGTCATGCCAGAACCTCAAATCAAAATTTGAAAATAATTTAATATTTTTTGTTTCTGTTACTGATGAGTTGTATTTTATTAACCATTTTGTGTGGCAACTTTACGGGCTTTTGGATACGCGTGACTAAAACCAAACAAACTAACAAAAGCTGCCGGGATTCTTGCTACTTTGGATATCGTTTATAGCACTCGGCGGCGACTCGAAAGTATCCTATGCAAGTGAAACTAAACCAGTGTAATTGTTACGGTCCCGAGACTCTGACTTGTGACAAACAGTGCACCAGTGCGACCAATCGCCCAGTCATACTAAATTCTTTACTCTCTCTCTCTCTCTTTCTTTCTTTTTTCTTTTTTTTTTTTTTTTTTTTTTTTTACCCTTACTTACAATAGTTAGCCGCACTGTTCGATGGCCAGCATCAGGCCGTACAGACCAGTGCGCAGATCATTAGCATCAATTGCAGCGGGCAATCAGCTATCTGCGTGGGACCGGCGTCCTATCAGCTGTGCGAGAGGAATGTGGCAATAGGCAGGGTCCTTCAGTGTCCTCTCAACACGCGCTGTATTAATGAAGGCGTGGAAATTTGTGTGCCCGTTAAAGTTGATCCAAAAGCGCCCTCTGCGGCGGTTGCCAAGATGACAACAGTCACCGATCATCCGATCATTGGTGGCAGAGCGTCAGCGCCTATCATTGAGTCCACGACGAGCTCTGGAGGCATTGTAGTTGCCAATAGCACTGAGGGCTTAGTGATTCTTACTACAACTCCAGCAATACCGCTAAGTACAACTCAGCTGCCCATTGAGTCAACACAGGCTATCGTTGAGACGACAAATGCACCGGTGGAAGCAACAACTACTGCTCCTGTGCAAACAACTGCTCAGCCCATTGTAGAAACAACGATTGTACCCGGAGAAATCGAAACAACAGTGACTAATATCCCAGTGGAAACTACAACTTTACCTGCCGATCCCAGTACACCAGTAGACCCAAATGTAACCATTATTCCAACTGAGCCAATTAGTCCGGAATCAACGCAACTTCCCCCTCAAAGCTCTACTGAGTCAGCTAATCCCATTGCACCAGTGGACCCAGAGGTAACAACAGTAACACCGGTTGACCCAAATGCCCCTATCGACCCGAATGCACCAGTGATCCCAGAAGGCACTACTGTGTCTCCAGTAGACCCCAATGCGCCAGTTGATCCTAATGCACCAATTGATCCTAATGCACCAGTCGACCCCAATGCCCCAGTAGATCCGAGTGCACCGGTGGACCCCAACGCTCCAGTTGGGACTACTGTATCTCCAGTCGATCCCAACGCCCCAGTGGACCCGAGCTCTCCAGTGGACCCCAATGCACCAGTTGATCCTAATGCACCAGTAGATCCGAATGCACCAGTGGACCCCAACGCTCCAGTTGACCCCAATGCGCCAGTGAACCCTGAAGGCACTACTGTGTCTCCAGTTGATCCTAATGCACCAGTTGATCCTAATGCACCAGTGGATCCCAACGCCCCTGTGGACCCTAATGTACCAGTTGATCCCAACGCACCAGTAGATCCCAACGCTCCAGTGGACCCAAATGCACCAGTTGATCCTAACGCACCAGTCGACCCTAATGCCCCAGTGGATCCTAATGCACCAGTAGACCCCAACGCTCCAGTGGATCCCAATGCTCCCGTTGACCCAATCGCACCAGTGGACCCGAATGCGCCAGTCGACCCCAATGCCCCAGTAGATCCCAATGCCCCAGTTGATCCAAATGCACCAGTGGATCCCAATGCACCAGTTGACCCCAATGCGCCAGTGAACCCAGAAGGCACTACTGTGTCTCCAGTTGATCCTAATGCACCAGTTGATCCCAATGCACCAGTTGATCCTAATGCACCAGTTGATCCTAATGCACCAGTCGACCCGAACAGCCCAGTGGATCCCAACGCACCAGTTGATCCGAATGCACCAGTGGACCCCAATGTACCAGTGGATCCGAATGCTCCAGTAGATCCCAACGCTCCAGTGGATCCCAATGCTCCAGCTGGTCCCAATGCCCCAGTTGATCCCAATGCACCAGTTGACCCTAATGCACCAGTGGACCCCAACGCTCCAGTGGACCCCAATGCTCCAGTAGACCCCAATGCTCCAGTAGACCCCAACGCTCCAGTTGATCCCAATGCACCAGTTGATCCCAATGCGCCAGTTGATCCAAATGCACCAGTTGATCCAAATGCACCAGTCGACCCGAATGCACCAGTTGATCCTAATGTACCAGTTGATCCCAATGCACCAGTTGATCCCAATGCACCAGTGGACCCCAATGCACCAGTTGACCCCAATGCGCCAGTGAACCCAGAAGGCACTACTGTGTCTCCAGTTGATCCTAATGCACCAGTTGATCCCAATGCACCAGTTGATCCTAATGCACCAGTTGATCCTAATGCACCAGTCGACCCGAACAGCCCAGTGGATCCCAACGCACCAGTTGATCCGAATGCACCAGTGGACCCCAATGTACCAGTGGATCCGAGTGCTCCAGTAGATCCCAACGCTCCAGTGGATCCCAATGCTCCAGCTGGTCCCAATGCCCCAGTTGATCCCAATGCACCAGTTGACCCCAATGCTCCAGTAGATCCCAACGCTCCAGTGGACCCCAATGCTCCAGTAGACCCCAATGCTCCAGTAGACCCCAACGCTCCAGTTGATCCCAATGCACCAGTGGACCCCAACGCTCCAGTTGATCCCAATGCACCAGTGGACCCCAATGCACCAGTTGATCCTAATGCACCAGTCGACCCGAACGCACCAGTTGATCCTAATGCACCAGTCGACCCGAATGCACCAGTTGATCCCAATGCACCAGTGGACCCCAATGCTCCAGTAGATCCCAACGCTCCAGTGGATCCCAATGCGCCAGTTGATCCCAATGCACCAGTTGATCCCAATGCACCAGTTGATCCAAATGCACCAGTTGATCCCAATGCACCAGTTGATCCCAATGCACCAGTGGACCCCAATGCACCAGTGGACCCCAACGCTCCAGTCGACCCGAATGCACCAGTTGATCCCAATGCACCAGTGGACCCCAATGCTCCAGTTGACCCCAATGCACCAGTGGACCCCAATGTACCAGTGGATCCTAATGCACCAGTTGATCCCAATGCACCAGTGGACCCCAATGCACCAGTGGACCCCAACGCTCCAGTCGACCCGAATGCACCAGTTGATCCCAATGCACCAGTGGACCCCAATGCTCCAGTAGATCCCAACGCTCCAGTGGATCCCAATGCGCCAGTTGATCCCAATGCACCAGTTGATCCAAATGCACCAGTCGACCCGAATGCACCAGTTGATCCTAATGTACCAGTTGATCCCAATGCACCAGTTGATCCAAATGCACCCGTTGATCCCAATGCCCCAGTTGATCCCAATGCACCAGTTGATCCCAATGCACCAGTTGATCCAAATGCACCAGTTGATCCCAATGCACCAGTGGACCCCAATGCTCCAGTAGACCCCAATGCTCCAGTAGACCCCAACGCTCCAGTTGATCCCAATGCACCAGTTGATCCAAATGCGCCAGTTGATCCCAATGCACCAGTTGATCCAAATGCACCAGTCGACCCGAATGCACCAGTTGATCCTAATGTACCAGTTGATCCCAATGCACCAGTTGATCCCAATGCACCAGTGGACCCCAATGCACCAGTTGATCCCAATGCACCCGTCGATCCCAATGCCCCAGTTGATCCTAATGCACCAGTGGACCCCAATGTACCAGTGGATCCTAATGCACCAGTTGATCCTAATGCACCAGTTGATCCCAATGCTCCCGTTGATCCTAATGCACCAGTGGACCCCATTGTACCAGTTGATCCCAATGCACCAGTTGATCCCAATGCACCAGTTGATCCAAATGCACCAGTCGACCCGAATGCACCAGTTGATCCTAATGCACCAGTGGACCCGAATGCACCAGTTGATCCTAATGCACCAGTGGACCCCAATGCACCAGTGGACCCGAATGCTCCAGTGGACCCCAATGCTCCAGTAGATCCCAACGCTCCAGTTGATCCTAATGCACCAGTCGACCCGAGTGCACCAGTTGATCCCAATGCTCCCGTTGACCCCAATACTCCAGTAGATCCCAACGCTCCAGTGGATCCGAATGCACCAGTTGATCCCAATTCACCAGTTGATCCCAATGCACCAGTGGACCCCAATGCTCCAGTAGATCCCAATGCTCCAGTAAATCCCAATGCTCCAGTGGACCCAAATGTACCAGTGGATCCTAATGCACCAGTTGATCCCAATGCACCAGTGGACCCCAATGCACCAGTGGATCCGAATGCACCAGTCAACCCCAACGCCCCAGTTGATCCCAATGCACCAGTGGACCCAAATGCACCAGTGGACCCGAATGCTCCAGTGGACCCCAATGCTCCAGTAGATCCCAACGCTCCAGTGGATCCCAATGCACCAGTCGACCCCAATGCACCAGTTGACCCTAATGCGCCAGTTGATCCTAATGCACCAGTCGACCCCAACGCCCCAGTGGATCCTAATGCACCAGTTGACCCCAATGCACCAGTTGATCCCAATGCTCCAGTAGATCCCAATGCACCAGTGGATCCCAATGCACCAGTGGACCCCAACGCTCCAGTGGATCCGAATGCACCAGTGAACCCGAATGCACCAATTGATCCTAATGCACCAGTCGACCCCAACGCCCCAATAGATCCAAATGCGCCAGTTGATCCTAATGCACCAGTGGACCCCAATTCACCAGTGGATCCGAATGCACCAGTTGATCCTAATGCACCAGTCGACCCCAACGCCCCAGTTGATCCCAATTCACCAGTTGATCCCAATGCACCAGTTGATCCCAATGCACCAGTGGACCCCAATGCACCAGTGGACCCGAATGCTCCAGTGGACCCCAATGCGCCAGTAGATCCCAACGCACCAGTTGATCCCAACTCTCCGGTTGACCCAAATGCGCCAGTTAATCCCAGCTCTCCCATTCCTCCCGTTCCATCTGTACCTACAGTTCCAGTTTATCCTGGTAGGCCTGGTTCATGGCCTGGTTCATGGCCTGGCTCATGGCCAGGCTCATGGCGTCCAGGTCATCCCATTCACCCAGTTCATCCCATTCACCCCGTCCATCCTCGACCACCCATTCGACCAATTCCGCAACATCCCTTCTGGCCACAGCGACCAACGAAACCGGGCAACGGCAATGGCAGCAACAGTGGAAATGCCCCTTCAGGAAAACCATTCTGGCCCAATTGGAATGATTGGATAAATGGTTGGCGTCCATCTAAGAAGCCTGATCTACCCACCGTTGCACCTACATCAGCACCCACTGCGGCACCATCAGCGCCTACCGAAGACCCCAAAAAGCCGGAGACGAATGAATCAGTAGAGCAACCTAATGGACCAGTCTCCAATGAGAATGCATCGGTTGAGGAGACCAATAAGGGTTCCAAGGATAAGAAGAAGCCAAAATCAGAAAAGGATCAGTCCAAAGAGCAGGACAAAAAGAAGTCAGATTCCAATGAAAACAGTTCTGACGAGAAGAAAAAGGAAAAGGAAAATAAACGAAAAGAACAAAAGGAAGATAAGAAGAAGGAGAACAATAAGTCAAAAGACTCAAATGAGGAAAATGACAGCGATAAGAAAAAATCAAGCAGCTCATCTGAGGATAAGAACGACAAGAAGGATGATAAAAAACCAAAAGACTCCAAGGAGGAGAAGGAGGAGAAGGAGGTGAAGGAGGAGAAGGAGGTGAAGGAGGAGAAGGAGGAGAAAGACAGTGAACAAAAGAAGTCCAACGAAGATGAGGACAATGATGATCTGAGCTCAAAGGAGAAAAGGGAATTCGTAAAGAACGTCATCAAGAAGCTAAGAAACGAAGACGAATGCGATGAAGACGATGCCTATCCCGATGTGCGCGATTGCCGTAAATATTACCGTTGCGAAATTAAGAAGTCCGGCAAACATCGCTTTGTTCATCTGCGCTGCGACAACAAGGAGCGCTTCGACTACCGCATTCTCAAGTGCGTCTCCAAGGAAGATGCCGTCTGTCTGCACAAGTAGAGAGTCCAAACGAAGTGAACAGAAACTGAAACCGAACCGAAAAGTGTACCAATTAAAATACATAATCTCACAATAAATTCAATGATATTAGCAATGATATGTATATATACGCAACATATATGTACTTACAATTTTTTTTTTTATTTATTGTAACAATTAGTTTGCCAAATAAAATATAATTTATATATGCATTAATTAATAAAGTCCGGTGTAAATTGCTCTTTGAAAATCATATTTAGTGAGTTTTGTTGATCTCCGATAGCAATATGCCTTACATTGGAACACCTAATAAGTATGTTAAGTTTTGAAGTAAGTAGATTAGATCTATTTCAGACAAAAATTTTATTTCAGTATTTCAGTTAGCTAACTTTAATAGAAATTAATGAAAAATAGAAAAGCGAAGAGTAACGGAAATGCACTTAAATTGATTAGCAAGTAACATGAGCTTGGTCTGGCACATGCGATTGCTGTCACTCTTTTCTTTCGCCAACTATTTGCATCACTCTGCATCTCGTCTCTTATTCGCGCTGGTCCCAGCTGCAATCATTAAATACCAATCTCTCTAATTAGCCATGCCATAAAAAAGAAGTTCTCGATAAGTTAATGAGTAGCGAAACATTCGCTCAAGTTTTAGTTTTAGCTTTTTCTTTCTTTTTTTTCAGTTTTTTCTGCTCGAACATCTTTAAAGCGTTTCACTTACACTTGCAAAGTTTTTCCTATGTAAATATTTAGTGTAGCATAGAAATTTGAAGTGAAACGTAAACACAAGCAGAGAGCGTTAAGGGAAAGTGCATTGGATGACAGCGCAACGACAACGGCAACAGCAATGGCGAAGGCAAAGGCAAAGGCAACGGCAACGGCACAGACCTGCCTGCAGGACATACAGTCAACAGGGGTAGGTGGGCTGGATATGCTGTTAGGTGGGCGTTGGGAGTGTCACCGAAGCAGAGCAATACACTTAAGTTGATTCGCTGTCATCCATTGCAGCTCATTTATCATTAGATGAAGTCATACACACACATACACACACACACATACACAGAGAGAATGAGTGAGATGGAGAGTGTAAGTATGCGCTAGAAGAGTGTAAGGACAGGGTGCTAGGTGCAGGCTTCAGAGACAGAACCAAGACCTGGAACAGCAGCAGAGCCAGGATCCAGACCCAACCCAGACAGGGAACAGGCTCGGCGACAGTTTCAACGTCGCCTAAGTAGTGTTCGCTGAGACGCGGGCGTGGCTGTGGGCGAGTCAAGAGTGAGCATAACACTTTGCAGCTACAATGCTGTTGGTGCTGCTGCTATCCAGGGGGCTCCGGCCCCGACCCAGAGCCCATCAAGTCACGGATCTCGGCATGACCAGGAGGCAGACTAGAATGTGATGCCAGGCAGCCAGCCAGCCAGGCAGCCAGGCAGCCAGCCAGCCAGGCAGCCAGGCAGCCAGCTAGCTCCACGACGAAGTAATTCAATTTTTATCGTGGGTAATTTTGTAACGAGAAACGAAAGAAGCGAACGGCAAATGGCGTTGACCAGGAACCGAAGCGGCGGCTCTCGGGGCTGGTGGAAGGAGTCGTAGTTGTAGTAGTAGTTGCTATAAGTGCTATATAAAACAAGTAGAGCTTTAAGCCGGGCATTGTAATTGTGGGCGTGCCACGCACACACACACACACACACACGCACACACACACACACACACACACACATAGAGTCGCTCTGCGAGCATACGTTGAAAATTCAATTTGCCTGATGACTTGCTGTGGTTTAAATGCCGCTCCGTAAAAAGGGCGACAGCGCACATTAAACTGTGGCCAATGGTTAAAGGCGATACAAAACGCATGTGGCAAGTGGCACTATGTGCCATGGGATCGCATCGCATATCCAGCCCCACAATAGCTGCCCCATGTCCATATTATATACTTATGCAAACGATAAAAGGAAGAAAAAAAAAATAAATAAATAAAAAAATTGAAACACGAAAAAGCGAAAACAAAAAATAAAATACAAAATAAAAAAAAAAGTTACATATATATGTATATAAAAAAAAGAAACCGTAAACTTTGTTAACTTCATTTGGCAACCAGCAGCAGTGGGTGGTGCGTTGGGTGGTGCGCTGCTGCTACACAAGGCTGATGCGCTGATCCAGGACATAGCTCTATGTGCGAGCCACTCGTTGTTGTCCCTACTTGGAGCTGGTCGTTGATTGGATTTCAGGCGCTTGAAAAATCAATTTTTATTTAATTAATGTGCCTCGTCGCATGCCACACACACACACACGCACACATAAAGAGAAAGAACTATATATTCGTGGCTTGTATGCCATATAAGCAAATATATATATATTTTCTATATAGTGAGCGCAGAAGAGCTTTCGCCGAGCTGAGAACGTTGTAAACAATTTGCTTTGCCAGCAATTAGTTTCTATTGTAGCATCGGGTTCTATGCAGAACGTTAACAATTTGATTTTAGGGCTCTAGGCTCTGGCTGCCCAGTAGAGATCAAGTAAGCCCGTCGACTCTGACCACTTATCCAAGCCAAGTTTGCACTGGGGACTAAAAGCATTTAGATATTGATATATGTATATATACTTAACATACGTAAAGCCTTCACATCAAAGGCATCGCAATCGTGCCGGATATTAAACTGCAAATGTAAAAACTTTTGAATTTTCTATGCTTTGATTTATTGTGCATATGAGGCAACAATATGCTTCAAGCAGGTAGCTAAATCGGGCTAAGGGCCAATCTCGGTTGAGGCTGTGGGAAATGCTATGTTAAAGGGTAAGCGACCCGCTGCTTAACTCATACAAATCTCGACATCAATCAGTCGATGTGGATGCCTTCAAATGGTATTATTATTTCTCTGTTATTGTTGTTGTTGCAGTGCACACAATGACGCCGCAAGGAGTTGCCGCAGTTGAGGGCGCCGTATGGTCGTGGCGGACGACACCTGCAAGGACCGCAGCAGGAGAAAAAAATCTTGTACTTGTATATTTAATATTCACATTCCAATTGTTTTTCTTATTTTTTTTTTTTTTTTTTTTTTTTTTTTTTGGTTCTATTCAGCCAGACCAGACCCACCCTCAGCGCTCGCCCCATCTGCAGATCTCGCTGTGTATCCCATTTGTTCTGCCTTCTGCTGCTGCCCCTTTTGGCTTGTTTTCTTTGACTTTTGAGCTCTCTCTTGGCAATGGATTTTGTTGTTCTTATTATTGTTGTTGGCGCTTCATTCGCCTTTTATTTATAAAATTTTCATAAAGTTTTGTGTTATTAAAAATGGAATATATTCTCGCGCGAATACGCAATGGAATATTAATAGAAATAACTTCAACTTGTATGCAAATAAGTGGAAAGTATTCATACATTATAGAGGGTCAATCTATATGTATATATATATAATGAAAATCTACTTACAACATGTAATGTAGATTCATTGTGGAATTGTGAAGAGAGTACGAGCTATTACTATGCAATGTATGTATATAAAAATGTACAATATATAAAAATAGAATCTTAGTATATTAATATGGAGATAAGGAAACAGCCCACTTCCAACCCACGGCAGCAGCTGCGCAGTTAGCAGAGCACGCGCTCATAAGTGCGTAAAGAAGAAGAATATTAGTCTTTTTTTTACAGGTTACAGGATACCTCGTAGTCGCGCCGTCTCGACTAGAGCCTTCTTGCTTGTTTTAATTAGAGATGAGTCAGATACAAATCTCATCTCTATAGGCATATTTAGATAGACTTCTGCAAGTCATTGTCATTGACATTGAATTATCGAGTTGCCACAGCAAATCAAATGTCATATCGCATATGCAACGTTTGTAATCGATAGGTGGATAATTGACATTAGCTAGCTGTATTAGTTCTGACGAAATTTTCGCCAATTTGACAGTTGCTCTAAATGAAAATTGTTCAAACCAACTATAAAAATGTCGAAGAAAAGTAACCAAAACCAAAAAGAATTTCTAGAGGATCCAGAGTTAGAGAATCAGTTTCTCATACGCTTTCCGGAGGTAATAACCACATATAATGGTATATAATAAAAAAAGCTTTTGACAATACTTTGTATATTTAACTTCAGACGCAGGCAAACATTGTACGCGAAGCCATAAGAAATGATAATGTCGATGAAATATTAGCAATTCAGCTTGACGACAATATGCGAACCGGACAGGTGTGGGTAAACGATGAACCGCTGCCAGCTAAGCTAGTTGATTTGCCCACCATAGTGGAGAGCTATAAAACAGCCGACAGTGTAAATTTGTACAAAACGGCTGATATCTGTCAGATGCTCATATGTGGTGATGATCGTCCAAAGGAAGTGGAAAAAGAACGAGCCAAGGCAATTCAAGTGAAAGAAGAAGTCTGTGCAGATGCAGGTCTAAATGTGATTCCACAGAAGAAAACTAGAGGACGTGGCAGACCGAAATCATTGTCGTCCAGGCTGCCCATAAAAGGGATCAAACAGACATCGCTCAGAGGACAGACTCCAGCCGGAATTCCAACACAAATTATAAACCAGACGCCAGGAATGGCACACACTGTGGATGAAGTGAAGGCTCCTATCCTATTGCAGACTCCGAGTGTAATGCAGCCTCCAAGCGGAATGCAAACTCCGTTAGAAAAGCCGACTCTAGACGGAATTCAGAATCATGGCGGAATACAGACTCCTTTGGGAATGCAGAGTCTGCCGACTAAACGTGGAAAAAAAATTCTAGGCGCAAAGCCGACTCCACGTGGCAAGAAGGCAGCAGCTGGAAAGCAGATTCCAGGCGATATGCAGGCACCGACCGACATGCCGCCTCCGAGCGTAATGCAGACACCAGACGGAATGGAGACTCTGAGTATATGCGGAAAGAAGAAACCAGGCCCAAAGCCGAAACCGCGCGGAGGAAAAGGAGCAGGCGCAGAGCAGACGCCAGACGAAATGCAGACGCCGATCGACATGCAGCCTTCCGGCGTAATGCAGACACCAGACGGAATGGAGACTCTGAGTATATGCGGAAAGAAGAAACCAGGTCCAAAGCCGAAACCTCGTGGAAAGAAAGGAGCAGGCGCAGAGCAGGCTCCAGACGAAATGCAGGCGCCTATCGACATGCCGCCTCTGAGCGTAATGCAGACATCACACGGAATACAGAATCTGAATGCAGGAGCAAAAACAACGGCAGGCGTAAAGCTGACTCCGCGTGGAAAGAAGGCTGCAGATAAAAAGCAGATGCCAATTGACTTGAAGACACCGAGCGTAATGCAGACTCCTTTCGAATTGCTGACTCCGATAATGCGCCCTAAACCGGCTCCGAGCGGGTGGAAAGCAGCAGGCGGAAAGTGGACGCAAGGCGAATTTCCGGCTCCAGTCGAAATCCAGACTCCATTCGGAACTACACTCGAAATCCCGACTACGTATGGAAAGAATGCTGCAGACGAAAAGCATATGCAGCCACCGATAGACATGAAGACTCCGAACCTAATGCAGACTCCTTTCGATGTCCCGACTCCGATAATGCGCGAAAAGAAGACACCAGGCCTAAAGCCAAAACCGCTCGAAAATAAAAGAGCAGGCGGAGATCTGATTCCACTCGATTGGCAAATACCGTTCAAAAGTCAGACTCCACTTGGAATGCAGGCTCCGGCAGGAATGCAGATTCCGAGTACACTCGAAAACAAGACAACAGACGAAAAGCCGACACAGCTCGGGAAGAAGGCAGCAAATATAAATCAGATGCCAAGTGATATGCAAGCACCTAACGAGATGAAGACTCCGAACGTAATGGAGACTCCTTTCAAATCCAAGACTCCATCATGCCCAACACCGACTCCGCATGGAATTAAAACAGCAGGCAGCGAGCAGGCTCCAAGCGAATTTCTGGTGCCGGGCAAAATACAGAATCCAACTATATTGGAAAAGAAGACGTTAGGTCCAAAGCCTTCTCAGTGCGGAAAGAATATATCTGGCGGAGAGCTGGCGCCAGGCAAAAGCGAGGCATCGATCAAAATGGAAAATTCAGACACAATGCAATATCTAGCCGAATTGATGACTCCAGGTGGAATGCAGACTTCTTTCGGAATGCAGAGTCGTTTCGGAGTGCAGCCTTCGATCACACGCGGAAAGCAGATCCAAGGTGAAAAGACGACGATAGTACCTGAGCCTTCTCAGTGCGGAAAGAATATATCTGGCGGAGAGCTGTCGCCAGGCAAAAGCGAGGCATTGATCAAAATGGAAAATCCAGACACAATGCAATATCTAGCCGGATTGATGACTCCAGGTGGAATGCAGACTTCTTTCGGAATGCAGCCTTCGATCACACGCGGAAAGCAGATCCAAGGTGAAAAGACGACGATAGTACCTGAGCCTTCTCAGTGCGGAAAGAATATATCTGGCGGAGAGCTGGCGCCAGGCAAAAGCGAGGCATCGATCAAAATGGAAAATCCAGACACAATGCAATATCTAGCCGAATTGATGACTCCAGGTGGAATGCAGACTTCTTTCGGAATGCAGAGTCGTTTCGGAGTGCAGCCTTCGATCACACGCGGAAAGCAGATCCCAGGTGATAAGACGACGATAGTACCAGAGCCTTCTCAGTCCGGAAAGAATATATCTGGCGGAGAGCTGGAAATCAAAATGGAAAATCCAGACACAATGCAATATCTAGCCGAATTGATGACTCCAGGTGGAATGCAGACTTCTTTCGGAATGCAGAGTCGTTTCGGAGTACAGCCTTCGATCACACCCGGAAAGCAGATGCCAGGTGACAAGCTGATTCCGTGCGGTAAGAAGGCAGCAGACGAAAAGCCAACTCCAAACGAAATGGTGTTGCCGCTCGAAGTCCAGACTCCATACGGAACGCTAACTTTGGCCGGAATACTGACTACAGAGGGAATGCAGATTCTGCGCGAGAGGAAGAAAGCAGACGAAAAGCAGACTCCGACTACATGCAAAAAGCTGACACCGTGTGGAAAGGATGCAGCAGATGGAAAGCAGATGCTAGGCGATATGCAGCCACCGATCGACATGACTCAGTACATAATACAGCCTCCTTTCGCATACGATATTCGGATAACCGAAAAAAAGATACCAATCCCAAAGCCGAAACCGCGCAGAAAGAAAGGAGCAGGCGCAGAGAAGACGCCAGACGAAATGCAGAAGGCGATCGACATGCCGCCTCCGAGCGTAATGCAGACACCAGATGGAATGGAGACTCTGAGTATATGCGGGAAGAAGAAACCAGGCTCAAAGCCGAAACCGCGTGGAAAGAAAGGAGTAGGCGCAGAGCAGACACCAGACGAAATGCAGGCGCCGATCGACATGCAGCCTCCGAGCGTGATGCAGACACCAGACGGAATGCAGGCTCTGAGTATATGCGGGAAGAAGAAACCAGACTCAAAGCCGAAACCGCGTGGAAAGAAAGGAGCAGGCGCAGAGCAGACACCAGACGAAATGCAGGCTCTGATTACACGCGAAAAGAAGAAGTCAGGCACACAGCCGAAACCGCGTGGGAAGAAAGGAGCAGGCGCAGAGCAGACACCAGACGGAATGGAGACTCTGAGTATATGCGGTAAGAAGAAACCAGGCTCAAAGCCGAAACCGCATGGAAAGAAAGGAGCAGGCGCAGAGCAGACACCAGACGAAATGCAGGCTCTGATTACACGCGAAAAGAAGAAGTCAGGCACACAGCCGAAACCGCGTGGGAAGAAAGGAGCAGGCGCAGAGCAGACACCAGACGGAATGGAGACTCTGAGTATATGCGGTAAGAAGAAACCAGGCTCAAAGCCGAAACCGCATGGAAAGAAAGGGGCAAGCGCAGATAAGATGCCAGACGAAATACAGACGCCGATCGACATGCAGCCTCCCGGCGTAATGCAGACCCCAGACGGAATGGAGACTCTGAGTATATGCGGGAAGAAGAAGCCAGGCTCAAAGCCGAAACCGCGTGGAAAGAAAGGAGCAGGCGCAGAGCAGATACCAGACGGAATGGAGACTCTGAGCATATGCGGTAAGAAGAAACCAGGCTCAAAGCCGAAACCGCATGGAAAGAAAGGGGCAAGCGCAGATAAGATGCCAGACGAAATGCAGACGCCGATCGGCATGCAGCCTCCAGGCGTAATGCAGACACCTGACGGAATGGAGACTCTGAGTATATGCGGTAAGAAGAAACCAGGTTCAAAGCCGAAACCGCATGGAAAGAAAGGAGCAGGCGCAGAGCAGACACCAGACGAAATGCAAGCTCTGATTACACGCGAAAAGAAGAAGTCAGGCTTACAGCCGAAACCGCGTGGGAAGAAAGGAGCTGGCGCAGAGCAGATGCCAGACGAAATACAGACGCCGATCGACATGCAGCCTCCCGGCGTAATGCAGACACCTGACGGAATGGAGACTCTGAGTATATGCGGTAAGAAGAAACCAGGCTCAAAGCCGAAACCGCATGGAAAGAAAGGGGCAAGCGCAGATAAGATGCCAGACGAAATACAGACGCCGATCGACATGCAGCCTCCCGGCGTAATGCAGACCCCAGACGGAATGGAGACTCTGAGTATATGCGGGAAGAAGAAGCCAGGCTCAAAGCCGAAACCGCGTGGAAAGAAAGGAGCAGGCGCAGAGCAGATACCAGACGGAATGGAGACTCTGAGCATATGCGGTAAGAAGAAACCAGGCTCAAAGCCGAAACCGCATGGAAAGAAAGGGGCAAGCGCAGATAAGATGCCAGACGAAATGCAGACGCCGATCGACATGCAGCCTCCAGGCGTAATGCAGACACCTGACGGAATGGAGACTCTGAGTATATGCGGTAAGAAGAAACCAGGTTCAAAGCCGAAACCGCATGGAAAGAAAGGAGCAGGCGCAGAGCAGACACCAGACGAAATGCAAGCTCTGATTACACGCGAAAAGAAGAAGTCAGGCACACAGCCGAAACCGCGTGGGAAGAAAGGAGCTGGCGCAGAGCAGACACCAGACGGAATGGAGACTCTGAGTATATGCGGTAAGAAGAAACCAGGCTCAAAGCCGAAACCGCATGGAATGAAAGGGGCATGCGCAGATAAGATGCCAGACGAAATGCAGACGCCGATCGACATGCAGTCTTCCGACGTAATGCAGACACCAGATGGAATGGAGACTCTGAGTATATGCGGGAAGAAGAAACCAGGCTCAAAGCCGAAACCGCATGGAAAGAAAGGAGCAGGCGCAGAGCAGACACCAGACGAAATGCAGACGCCGATCGACATGCCACCTTCGAGCGTACTTCAGACACCAGACGGAATGGAGACTCTGAGTATGTGCGGGAAGAAGAAACCAGGCACAAAGCCGAAACCGCATGGAAAGAAAGGAGCAGGTGCAGATCAGATGCCAGACGAAATGCAGACGCCGATCGACATACAGCCTTCCGGCGTAATGCAAACACCAGACGGAATGGAGACTCTGAGTATATGCGGGAAGAAGAAACCAGGCTCAAAGCCGAAACCGCGTGGAAAGAAAGGAGCTGGCGCAGAGCCTATCGACATGCCACCTTCGAGCGTACTTCAGACACCAGACGGAATGGAGACTCTGAGTATGTGCGGGAAGAAGAAACCAGGCACAAAGCCGAAACCGCATGGAAAGAAAGGAGCAGGTGCAGATCAGATGCCAGACGAAATGCAGACGCCGATCGACATACAGCCTTCCGGCGTAATGCAAACACCAGACGGAATGGAGACTCTGAGTATATGCGGGAAGAAGAAACCAGGCTCAAAGCCGAAACCGCGTGGAAAGAAAGGAGCTGGCGCAGAGCCTATCGACATGCCACCTTCGAGCGTACTTCAGACACCAGACGGAATGGAGACTCTGAGTATGTGCGGGAAGAAGAAACCAGGCACAAAGCCGAAACCGCATGGAAAGAAAGGAGCAGGTGCAGATCAGATGCCAGACGAAATGCAGACGCCGATCGACATACAGCCTTCCGGCGTGATGCAGACACCAGACGGAATGGAGACTCTGAGTATATACGGGAAGAAGAAACCAGGCTCAAAGCCGAAACCGCGTGGAAAGAAAGGAGCAGGCGCAGAGCAGATGCCAGACGAAATGCAGACGCCGATCGACATGCAGCCTTCCGGCGTAATGCAGACGCCGATCGACATGCAGCCTTCCGGCGTTATGCAGACACCAGACGGAATGGAGACTCTGGGTATATGCGGGAAGAAGAAACCAGGCTCAAAGCCGAAACCGCATTGGAAGAAAGGAGCAGGCGCAGAGCAGACACCAGACGAAATGCAGGCGCCGATCGACATGCAGCCTTCGAGCGTGATGCAGACACCAGACGGAATGGAGACTCTGAGAATGTGCGGTAAGAAGAAACCAGGCTCAAAGCCGAAACCGCATGGGAAGAAAGGAGCAGGCGCAGAGCAGACACCAGACGAAATGCAGGCGCCGATCGACATGCAGCCTTCGAGCGTGATGCAGACACCAGACGGAATGGAGACTCTGAGTATATACGGGAAGAAGAAACCAGGCTCAAAGCCGAAACCGCGTGGAAAGAAAGGAGCAGGCGCAGAGCAGATGCCAGACGAAATGCAGACGCCGATCGACATGCAGCCTTCCGGCGTAATGCAGACGCCGATCGACATGCAGCCTTCCGGCGTTATGCAGACACCAGACGGAATGGAGACTCTGAGTATGTGCGGTAAGAAGAAACCAGGCTCAAAGCCGAAACCGCATTGGAAGAAAGGAGCAGGCGCAGAGCAGACACCAGACGAAATGCAGGCGCCGATCGACATGCAGCCTTCGAGCGTGATGCAGACACCAGACGGAATGGAGACTCTGAGAATGTGCGGTAAGAAGAAACCAGGCTCAAAGCCGAAACCGCATGGGAAGAAAGGAGCAGGCGCAGAGCAGACACCAGACGAAATGCAGGCGCCGATCGACATGCAGCCTTCGAGCGTGATGCAGACACCAGACGGAATGGAGACTCTGAGTATGTGCGGTAAGAGACCAGGCTCAAAGCCGAAACCGCATGGGAAGAAAGGAGCAGGCGCAGAGCAGATGCAAGACGAAATGCAGACGCCGATCGACATGCAGCCTTCCGGCGTGATGCAGACACCAGACGGAATGGAGACTCTGAGTATGTGTGGTAAGAAGAAACCAGGCTCGAAGCCGAAACCGCATGGAAAGAAAGGAGCAGGCGCAGATCAGATGCCAGACGAAATGCAGACGCCGATCGACATGCCACCTTCGAGCGTAATGCAGACACCAGACGGAATGGAGACTCTGAGTATGTGCGGGAAGAAGAAACCAGGCTCAAAGCCGAAACCGCGTGGAAAGAAAGAAGCAGGCACAGAGCAGACACCATACGAAATGCAGACGCCGATCTACATGCAGCCTTCCGGCGTAATGCAGACACTAGACGGAATGGAGACTCTGACTATATGCGGGAAGAAGAAACCAGGCTCAAAGCCGAAACCGCGTGGGAAGAAAGAAGCAGGCGCAGATCAGATGCCAGACGAAATGCAGACGCCGATCGACATGCCACCTTCGAGCGTAATGCAGACACCAGACGGAATGGAGACTCTGAGTATGTGCGGGAAGAAGAAACCAGGCTCAAAGCCGAAACCGCGTGGAAAGAAAGAAGCAGGCACAGAGCAGACACCATACGAAATGCAGACGCCGATCTACATGCAGCCTTCCGGCGTAATGCAGACACCAGACGGAATGGAGACTCTGACTATATGCGGGAAGAAGAAACCAGGCTCAAAGCCGAAACCGCGTGGGAAGAAAGAAGCAGGCGCAGATCAGATGCCAGACGAAATGCAGACGCCGATCGACATGCCACCTTCGAGCGTAATGCAGACACCAGACGGAATGGAGACTCTGAGTATGTGCGGGAAGAAGAAACCAGGCTCAAAGCCGAAACCGCGTGGAAAGAAAGAAGCAGGCACAGAGCAGACACCATACGAAATGCAGACGCCGATCTACATGCAGCCTTCCGGCGTAATGCAGACACCAGACGGAATGGAAACTCTGATTACACGCGAAAAGAAGAAACCGGGCCCAAAGCCGAAACCTCGTGGAATGAAAGGAGTAGGCGCAGAGCAGGCTCCAGACGAAATGCAGGCGCCTATCGACATGCAGCCTCCGAGGGTAATGCAGGCTCCGGGCGGAATGCTGACTCTGGGTGGAATGCCGACTTCTAGCGTAATACAGACTACGATTACACGCGGAAACAATACATCAAGCCCAAAGCCCACTCTACCTGGAAGGCAGGCATCAGTCGGAGAGCAGGCAATTAGAGAATTGCAGGCGATGATCGAAATGGAGAAGGCTGAAATGCAAGCTCTGATTACACGCGAAAAGAAGAGACCGGGCCCAAAGCCGAAACCGTGCGGAGGAAAAGGAGTAGGCGCAGAGCAGACGCCAGACGAAATGCAGGCACCGATCGACATGCAGCCTCCGAGCGTAATGCAGACACCAGACGGAATGCAGGCTCTGATTACACGCGAAAGGAAGAAACCAGGCCCGAAGCCGAAACCGCGCGGAGGAAAAGGAGCAGGCGCAGAGCAGACGCCAGGCGAAATGCAGGCACTGATCGACATGCAGCCTCCGAGCGTAATGCAGACACCAGACGGAATGCAGGCTCTGATTACACGCGAAAGGAAGAAACCAGGCCCGAAGCCGAAACCGCGCGGAGGAAAAGGAGCAGGCGCAGAGCAGACGCCAGACGAAATGCAGGCTCCGATCGACATGCAGCCTCCGAGCGTAATGCAGATACCAGACGGAATGGAGACTCTGAGTATATGCGGAAAGAAGAAACCAGGCCCAAAGCCGAAACCTCGTGGAATGAAAGGAGTAGGCGCAGAGCAGGCTCCAGACGAAATGCAGGCGCCTATCGACATGCAGCCTCCGAGGGTAATGCAGGCTCCGGGCGGAATGCTGACTCTGGGTGGAATGCCGACTTCTAGCGTAATACAGACTACGATTACACGCGGAAACAATACATCAAGCCCAAAGCCCACTCTACCTGGAAGGCAGGCATCAGTCGGAGAGCAGGCAATTAGAGAATTGCAGGCGATGATCGAAATGGAGAAGGCTGAAATGCAAGCTCTGATTACACGCGAAAAGAAGAGACCGGGCCCAAAGCCGAAACCGTGCGGAGGAAAAGGAGTAGGCGCAGAGCAGACGCCAGGCGAAATGCAGGCACTGATCGACATGCAGCCTCCGAGCGTAATGCAGACACCAGACGGAATGCAGGCTCTGATTACACGCGAAAGGAAGAAACCAGGCCCGAAGCCGAAACCGCGCGGAGGAAAAGGAGCAGGCGCAGAGCAGACGCCAGGCGAAATGCAGGCACTGATCGACATGCAGCCTCCGAGCGTAATGCAGACACCAGACGGAATGCAGGCTCTGATTACACGCGAAAGGAAGAAACCAGGCCCGAAGCCAAAACCGCGCGGAGGAAAAGGAGCAGGCGCAGAGCAGACGCCAGACGAAATGCAGGCACCGATCGACATGCAGCCTCCGAGCGTAATGCAGACACCAGACGGAATGGAGACTCTGAGTATATGTGGAAAGAAGAAACCAGGCCCAAAGCCGAAACCGCGCGGAAAGCTGACTTCTAGCGTAATACAGACTCCGATTACACGCGGAAACAAAACACCAAGCCCAAAGCCGACTCGACGTGGAAGGGATGCATCTGTCGGAGAGCAGGCGATGAGAGAACTGCAGGCGATGATCGAAATGGAGAGGGCTGAAATGCAAGCTCTGATAACACGCGAAAGGAAGAAACCGGGCCCAAAGCCGAAACCGCGCGGAGGGAATGGAGCAGGCGCAGAGCAGACGCCTGGTAAAATGCAGGCGCTGACCGACATGCAGGTTTCGAGCGTAATTCAGACTCCGACCATGTGCGAAAAAAGGGACATGCTGACTTCGGGCGTAGTGCATACTTCAAACATAGTACAGAGCCCAAGCAAAACGCAGACATCATTCGGAATACATTCACCGGTCGCAAAGTCGACTCCGGCCGTAAAGATGACTGCCAAATCGCGCGGCAGAAATCAAAGTCTGATACAGAACAGGGAATTTAAGATATCGTCAATTGTTGACAATAGTAATGACTACATGAAAGTGGACGATAAATACTTGTGGCCCCATGGCTTGACGCCGCCCTGTCACCATGTGCGTAAACGGCGCCTAAACAATTCACTGAAAGATAAGAATATCGTACCGCCCGAGCCAGATGTCTTACGTGAGCTTAAATACTTGCTGCGCATGGATAATGAGGCGTTACGTGTGGAATATGATGTCATCAATGAAGCGGACATGCTGCCAGAACCGACTCTATCCGCTCCCAGCAGCGAGGATGAGTTGTCGAACGATACAGCAAAATAATACCAATTAATACAGCATACATATGCGTATTTATGTTTGAAATCGCTTGCTATCGATAATACTGTAAACTATTAATCGAACCGATACAAATAAAGAAGACAAAGGTGAGCGAGACATTTAGGCTACTGAGTGTTTAATTATGGTTGGAATGATAAGTGTTGCATGGCTTTAATATTTCAGTGGTACATAGCATTGAGAGTTATCGATAAATTGTGTGACAACATTTCTGAATTGAATTGGAGGGGAGATTGAGGACTTGTCTTTTATTAGTATTGCATATAATAGAAGTTATCGTCAGTATTGGTCATTGGCAATAATTTCTCTTTAATTAAATATTATTGATAACAAATATTATCGATAACATGCAAAGTGCTGCGAAACTGCTAGGCGAGAGAGAAAGGGCAAATATTCAGAAGTTAAGTAGAACAAGATATATATATATATATATATATATATATATATATATAGAAGGAAAGTGCTGGACATCAATGAATTCATTGTCAAGCTGGATCATTGGAAAGCTAATTTACTTGCACCTGCTATTAAGCAACGCTAACCAAGTGAGATATTTACGTTAGGAAAGAAAATTCCTTAATAAAATTTATCGTCGTATGAAATACTTGGACTGAGTACATCAGCAATACGAATCACTGCATATTAATGGGTGTCAAACGGGTCAACACGCAACACCACACACCCACACACACACACACACACACACACACACACACACACACACACATACTCGTATGACAGGAGGCTGCCATGCGTGGTGGCGACTGTTTTCTCAGCGTGAACGTGCCAAACAAAATAGCCTCAACGGCAGCCAAAGCCGGCGCACAGGCATAATAAATCACAGTGAGTTGGGATGGGAATTGGTAGAAGAGTGAGGAAGGGGCGAGAAGTGATGTTGGCAGAAAGTTGACCCAGTAAGTGAACCCGATAAGATGATGGGACGCGGCACGGTCAAATGTTCGCCTCAAGTCAAGCCGAATTGTTCACTGCGTAGTTTACAAGAAAGACAGAAAGAGAGAGAGAGGGAGAGGGGACAGAGAGATAGGGCAGTGAGTGTGAGCAAGTGCACCTTGAGCACGGTAATTGCTTTGGACGGCCGCTGAAAGCCCAAACAAATTATAAACGACGACTGGGCGACAGAGCAGCAAGGCAAAGGTTCAGCTCAAAGGCTTACAAAAACAAAAAAAAAAAAAAAAAAACAAAAAAAAATACGACGAAGAAGAAGAAAAATTCTCAGTATATGTATGCCTAAAAGAGGTGAAAAGTTGATGGTCCATGCTTTGGCCCACTTCAACTGGCTCATTACCCCAACCAAAGGCTGTCTTATCTGTTCGGTGTTGATCCATCAACGGGATTGCTGCTGCTTCTTCAGATGCTGTTGCTGCCACCTCTAACTGGCAACTGGCAACTGGCGTCTGGGGTAAGGAAACATTTTCTGATTGCGTGTGCATTTTTAATGTCGCCTGGCCTTTTGGCCTTTTCAAAGGCAATGTGTACGCACTTCATTCATCAATGCGACTGCCGCGACTCCCAAAACGCCAAGACAAATGATGATGCCTGCCAAAGCAGCAGCCAGGTAGACTACATACCTATGCGCGCGTTCTCTCTCTCTCTCTCTCTCTCTCTGTCTCTCTCTCTCCCCCCTTTCTATGTCTTTCTCTTTCTCACTCAGTCGCATGCTCTCTGTCTTTTACAAGTCCTGCTCGCTTGGCACGGGCTACATTACTTTGATTTTTATAAATTTTATATAGCATACGCCTTTTTTGGACTCCCGCCTGGCAAACCCTTGACGAGAGCTACAGTCACTTCACTTGGGGGCGTCGGCGTTCACTAATGAAATATGAATAAATAATATTATGTGCTTCTTTTTGTTTCACTTCATTTGGGAGTTCATTATTTTCGGTGCTGTTGCCCAGCTGGAATTTCATCTTCTAACTCGATTTTTGTCTGCACAAGAAAAGGAAAAAAGGGAGCGGGAGAGCGAGAGGGAGAGGAAGGGAGTCGTTCTTAAAGTGGCATATTAATAAGTTAGCAAGTTCACTTAACTGTTGTATTTACATTTGAAAATATATTGCTTGCCCCGGGCGTCTATCGATAAACTTTGCTTAAGATCAATTAACTGCACAGCAATCGCTGTGAAAGGCAATTGAATTGGCTTTTAATATTCCATGTTGCTTTGAGGACATTACAAATTAGCATAGACAAGACATTGTTTACTCAGAAATCAGATAAATTTCTTATTGAAATTTAGCCAGTTGCTTATCTAGCTATAGAATCTGCGACGTAACGAATATCAAGCAATGCTGAGACTTGTGCAAATCTTATATTATTAAACCACAACTGCGAAAAGCATTTATTTCGTCTACTGTTCAGTCATTTAAATGTTGTTATATATGAAACTTGTCGTTGGAGCTGTAAGATATCTCTTTTCGAGCTTTCTCTATGAATGCTCTCTCTAAGGTCGCTCTCTCTATGATCGCTCTCTCAATGATCGCTCTCTCTCGATGATCATTCTCTCTATGAGCGCTCTCTATGATCATTCTCTCTCGATGATCGTTCTCTCTATGATCCTCTCTCTATGATCGCTATCTCTATGATCCCTCTCTCTATGATCATTCTCTCTCTATGATCGTTCTCTCTATGATCGCTCTCTCCCTATGATCGATCTCTCTATGGCTGTTTAGTTAGAGCAGTGCTCCCTGAGGTATGCAACTCTAAGACAAGTCAAATAAACCAAGTGCCGCAGCTACAACGATTAGAAGCGATAAATGTTATCGCTGTTATCGCTTACGCTAAGTCGTCTCAGCGGCTACGACTCTATAGCTTATGCCGCCCCGATTCATCTCTTTTAGCTATACTTACATTATTACAATAATTATTGAGCCACAAGGCAAGTTAACTTTCAGAAGACCTCTCAGCAATTGCAGGTGCATTCACCTAAATGAAAACTATTTGTATGTCTCTGACATTTATAGCTAGAAAGCAAAAAGATAGCCTTAAAATGCTATGCAAATAATTGATTTGGAGTCTGTGTTTGATAGGAATGCTGTAGCAGCAATTAAAGCTGCATATCTAAGGCCAAGGTATAAAAACAATGGACAAATCAAAGCAGAAGCTGCCAAATGTGTGTGTGTGTGTGTGCCGAATGCAAATTGCCAAAGACAAAAACTGAAAGAGAGAGAAGGAGCGAGAGAGGGAGAGGGAGAGGGAGAGACATACAGATAGAGCGTTAATTTGCTGGCCGATAAGACGCAGTGCAGCAGCAAATGAGCAATAAGAAATGTGAAACGAAAGCCACAAGAAATGCATGTGTATGTGTATTAGTGTGTGTGTGTGTGTATTAGTGTGTGTGTGCTTATGGAAAACTCTAGTCCTTGCAACTGTAGCTGTTGGTTTTTGCCAAGCCAACTCTAATGCCTCGTTATTTGTGTCGCACAATTTAGCAAGTAATTATGCACAGGGCATAAAAACTCCTACACACATACATATATACCTATATACATATACATATATATTTATATATATATATTTCTGTATATATATATATATATATATATATATTTGTGTAACTGCTGTCTTCTTATACAATTTGAATTACAAAACCCAGTTAGAAAATCTGAATCGTGGACATCAACACTCGACAGTCAGGCAGCAGCCTGTCTGTGCGTGAGCGTGGCAAATGCATTTTGCTCTTTGAATTTTAATTGCGTTGACCCCAGCCGGGCTCGTGCTCAGCACTTGACAGCTTTAAATCCCCATTGCTCTGTCCGTTTCTTTTCAGCTTCTTTTTTTTTTTTTTTTTTTTTTTTTTGTATTATTATTTTTCTTGCTAAACAAAATTATTGCGATAGTAGCGCCAACACCTAGGGCTGCAGGGCCAGAGCCAGGTCCAGGCCCAGGCCTTGGACCGGGACAAGGGTTGCGGTCGCCCTACTCAGCCTCGAACGCTTTTAGTGTCGGCCACATCGACTAATTTCTCACTTCTGTCACTTGGGCGCAACTGGATTTACCCTTTTCAAGGACATTTTGTATTCAAATAATGTTTGACATTTTCTGCGTCCCTTCGAATCAGCAGCTACGTGTACGAACAGAGTTGATTTTCCTTCTTGTATTTTGATATACAAATTTTGTTTTTACATTCTTTTGAAACCAGTTGTTGAAACTCTTTGGTATTTGACACTTGCACGTAATTAGCTGTTAATTTGGGCAACCGAACCATTCATTTTACTTTCCACTTGACGCAATTTGAAAGAACGACTTCAGATGCGAATATCTAAAATAGAAAATATCTTTAAACTAAGCAAAATCTGACTAAAATTAATATTGTATTAAATTATTATTTTTATATATATATGAAAAAATTTGAGGACTAACTCTAAAGATGAGTGAGATATAATTTTTAAAAATATACTTTTATCGATAACTTTAAAACGATAAAAGTTATAAATTTTCAAAAAAAAAAAAAAAAAATCGATAAGCACATCCAATATACTGACCAAGCACTAAAAGCATAAAGTCCCTAGCTCTTATATCATCTGATATTGACACGTTCGAACATACGGATAGACGAACATGGCTATATCGACTCAACTCGTCGCCTTGATCAAAATTATATATAATCTTTATAGGGTCTGCCATGCCCCCTTCTGTCTGTTATATACTTTTAACAAAACCATTATACCCTGATACAAATTTGAAAGAGATGAGAAGAAAATGTAACGCAGCGAAGACAGCTTAATATCTGTATTGACTTTCTATAAGAGCTAAAGTAAATTCAAATTGATTTAAAACTAATTCTAATACAATATTTGAATCCTAAGCTTAACAATAGAAATCTTTTATAAGAGGAGCAGTTCTTATGCTTCTAATGAATAATATATTTATGGAGTGTAGCTTAGCTGCTCAATAGTATCCATATAATTTATATCTCAGTGACTTTGTAGAAAGAGCTTGGCGTATATATGATTACTAATTGCTTCAAATAAGAGATAGTATTTGTGGATATCAGTACTATATTTTAAGAACGGAATTTGTTATATACATATGTCGTAGCATTAGAGTTGTTATTCTCGGTGTCGCCGACTTCTATTTCCACAACGTCTTTCTTACTCAATCGTCTCTGATTAAGTGCCCCTTGTCAAACTGCATTTTGCATTTGCATTTGGTTGCATTTGCTCGTTCATCAATATCATTGCAACTCTGTATGAAGGGCATAGCCCTCTCGCTCTCACTCTCACTCTGCGACATCCGAGACCACGTTCAGCAAAACCTATGGTTGTCTCTTTTCTAATGACACATCCCTTAATTGTCACTAAAATGCCAAGCCATTCGAATACCGCTAGCTGTCAGTTTCTCTTTAATACAACTACAACTGTCAATCACAACATAATAACTAACACAACGACATAATATCACACCGATACGACATGTAGTTATGATTCAGCATAAGAATATAAATAATCATAGAAAAAGTATTGCCCGATATATATACTAATATATATTTGTTACACTTAAAACAAATATTATTTATTATTATTTAGAAATGCTTTAACTAGCCACTTGAGCTGAATAGAAAAGTTATGCAAGTGTTTGGTTGGCTTGCATATTTTTATATTTGAGTCGAGAGCATTTGCTTTATTTGCTCATTTGCTGCGACTGTTGTTTAGGCTTTGTGGGTTGTGCGAGAATGCGAGTGGAGCAAAAGCTGTGTGAAGTGGCAGCAAGTGGACGCAGAGAGTTGGTAGGGGGAGGGAGGGGGAGGGAGTGGGAGGGGGTTGGTGCTTTAACATCCCCTTGGATGACACTAAATTATTTAACCCAGCCGAGCTAACCGCAAGCAAAGGTATGGTAACCGTAAACTTTGCAGCTAATTATAAATGAAATCGGATATCAAAGACGACTGGAACACGCCTTTCTACAGCGCACAGAAGGCGAGAGAGGCAGAGAGTGAGATACTGAGAGAGAGAGAGGGGGAGGAGAAGAGATAATGACAATTCATTTGAAGCCACGGGCGAAACTGAATTCCTGGCTGGAAGCAAAGTGAGCTACGCTGCGGCTCTAAGCAAACAGACAAACAATGGACGACGCTTGTTGTCCTGCCCAGCTTTGTGCCGTGGAGCGGAGGTTGCGGACACAAATGGTGGGCTGGCTGGAATGGGTGGGCTGGGTGGCTATGGGCGTGGCTGTGCGCGGCGAATGCGAATGCTAAGCAAGAACAAAGTGGAAAATTCATAAAATGTCATTGTCGCTTTATTAAAACGCGCCAAAACGCAGGACACACACACACACACATACAGAGGAACACCTATTAGTCATATGTGTGTGTGTGTGTGTGTGTGTGTGTGGGCGTCTGTGTGGATGGGCGTTCTTGTGTTGTCTGCCTTTCGCCATCGACAGCTGTTGGCGTCATTTACAAAAGCTTTTTGGCCGTTTTATGGGATTTTGCAACAGTTTCATTTTCATTTTGGCCCTGCTTTGCCTTGCCTTGCCTTGCTATGAGTGTGTGTGTGAGTGTGAGTGTGTGAACGGTATGGCAACGCGAGGCCATAGAGACAGACACGGTGGCAAGGGTGGCTGCATAATGCCGCCATTAGAAGTTGGAAGTTGGATGCCGTCGAAGCACTTGCTAACGCCAAAAGATGATGAGCAGCAGCGTATGCCATATGTATATATCTCTATATATATATATATAGATATATAGATGCAAGTATGTGTGTGTGTGTGTGTCATGTTGCGACTACGATAATAGCTTCAACGTTTGTTGATTCTCGCTCTCGCTGTCTATGTCTACGTTCGCATCGTGCCCATCATCATCATCATTATCATTATCATCATCATCATCATCGACATCGTCATCAGCAATCTGTAGGTTCACAAACCTACCCACCACCCCTCAACACCGTAACCAAGCGAAACGTTTTACTTCAGCTCGTCAGCGTCATATTTGAACTTTTAATATTGACGCCATTTAACACGTTCTGTTTGAAATTTTATAAATGACTCTGTCTGTCGTTTCTCTCACTGTATATCGCTATAAGTGTGCCTGTGTGTGTGTGTGTGTTAGCTGTTGCCATTGACGTTGATTTTGTGGTTGGCGCCTAGCGAAGAACTACTGAATAATTGAATGCATTATGAATGCATTCGAAATCGCATTACTTACTCAGGTGCTTTTCAGTTAATGTAACTAGTCTAGTCTGAACTGGTTCACAAGTGACTCAGATTGCCTAATTGAAATATTACTTAAGCTCAAAGATATTTCAGAGAGCTCAGCTTGTTTGTGAACTGGTTACAAAGTGCTTCACAAGGTATTAGAATAAATATGTTCTTTAATGAATTTATTTATATATTGAATTTCTGGAATATTAAAGGGATTTCAACAGCTCTCGTATCAGAGTAAATTACATGAATATTGAAGGAATTCGAGCAGCTCTCGTTGTAGTAATGTAGAAATTGTAAATTTCTTATGAACTGTTTAAAAGTTTCTGTAAAATCCCTAATACTTGTCTAGCGAACTAGTTCATGTGAGTTACGCTGTTTACTGCAAGAGAAATAGACAAATTATGTTTTTTTTTTTGTTTTATCATGAACTAGTTCATTATGATAAGCTAATAAGAATCAAACAATAAATATAAATTCCCTCACACAACTTTAGCTATAAACATTTAAACATTTCTGTAAAATCCTTAATACTTGTCTAGCGAACTAGTTCATGTGAGTTACGCTGAGAAATAGACAAATTATGTTTTTTTTTTTTTTTTTATTTATTTATTTATTTTTTTTTTATCATGAACTAGTTCATTATGATAAGCTAATAAGAATCAAACAATAAATATAAATTCCCTCACACAACTTTAACTATACTTATTCAAGCTAAAACTAAATTCGCTCTTCTATTAATTGATTCGAAAATAAGTTTCAATTGCAGCTAACTTCGCAGCGTGCCATATTCTTCTTGCTTTTTTGTTCATCTGGCAACTTGACAGCCATATGGATGCACTTGTTAAGCAGTAGTAGCTCGATTGAATTGCGGCAAATGCAAAATGTAATCCTGTCTGGGGCAATTGATTGTCATAAGGCGCTTGTGGCTTTGGCTGTGGATTGTTTGTGAATTAGCTGGAGATCGAATCACTTAGAGGGCGCACAGTTCAATCACAGGCCAAATGGCAGCGAGGATGCGCTATCGAATGTCAGAGTGACTCTCTCTCTCTCTCTCTCTCTCTCTCTCTCTCTCTCTCTCTCTTTCTCTATCTATCTGTGTGAGTGTCATATAAATCGATATGAGTGTCTGTTGCACACACTGCTATATCACATGCACACACACACACACACACACAAAGACATGCATAATAATATATATACATATATATACATATGTATATGTATATATATAGTCTATATATGGCTGCACAGACAGGCGCCTCGGCAACAATGTTCGATCATTACACAGCAGACGTTGCATGTCTCGTCGATTTGGGGGCAAGCGGATGAAGAAGTTTCTCTATGCGTGTGTGTGTGTGTGTGTGTGAGGAGCCTGTGCCGAAGGACCAAACAGGCAGCGCGTCATCTTGTCAAATATTTCGCGCTAAATTAACACGACAGCGCGCCCAAATGGAGCAAGAAGATGTCAGCCAGGCAGACACTCCATGGCAGCCAACCAGGCAGTCAGCTCTGCGCCTCAAAGGAACGAAAAAAGTCAAGTGCTGCTGCACACACTCACACACATAACACAAACAGCGACACGTGTGTGTGTGTGTGTGTGTGTGTGTGAGTGTAAGTGCATAATTTGTTGGCTTTGTGCTGGGCCGTGCCGGCTGGCATAGAGCTTCAGGAGCAACAGACAGACATTGCAACAGCTGCCGCTGCTGCTGCCAGACCAAAAGTTAAGCCCCAATAGAAAAAGAAAGAGCCGGAGAGGAAGAGAGCAAGAGAGAGAGAGAGGCAGAGGAACACAGAGACAGAGTGAGCAACATGGCATTATATTAAAAATGATAGCAGCAATTGAGGCGTGGGCGTAATTAAAATTAGCCAATCTAATGATGCATCATCATCGCTATCAAGGGCAGAGAGAGCGATAGAGAGAGCGACAGAAAGCTGGATAGAGAGAGAGAAAGAGAAAGAGTGAGTGAGTGAGAGAGAGGGGGATAGAGCAAGGGAGAAAGACAGAGAGTGAAGCGGAAAGAATAGAAAGGGAGAGGGGAAGATAGATAAGTAGAGAGTAAGACAGAGAGACATAGGAAGATACTGAGAGAGATGCAGAGTGAGATACAAAGAGAGAGAGAGCAAGATTTAGAGAGAGAGAGAGAGGGCTGGACAGAGAGCAAGAGATGAGTACAGATAGAAAGGATGAAGGACAGGCAGAGATTGAATATTAAGAAATAGGGATAGAAGATGAGCGAAGAGAATGAAGTGAAAAGAGGAGAGAGAGAGAGAGAGAGAGCAAATAGAGACAACAGGAGGGCATGGAAAGAGTGAGATAGAGAGAGAGGGAAGTGAGAGAATAGGACTGAGTGAGAGTATAGGAGGGAGTGGGTAAAGTCTTACCTTAAGGTAGTTAATATATATCAAAAAGAGATGGATGAGGGACCACAGAAAAAAGTAGAGTAGTAGAGTAGGGAAGTGAGATGAAAGGAAATAGAAAAAGTGATGAGAAGAAGCGTAAGCAAAGCTGGGTCTTTCTCTCTCTCTCTCTCTCTATCTCCCTCTCTCTCTCTCTCCCTCTCTCTCTCCCTCTCTCTCTCTCTCTCCCTCTCTCTCTCTCGCGCTCTCTCTCCCTCCCGCTATCACACTTGATCTTTCTATAACACATTTGCTTCTCCTTTGCGCCTCAAATTAAATCTGATCAAATGAGAAAATAAAACGAATTGTCAAAACACTTCACAAGTACAGAGAATCGAATTGGATTGCCTCAATTTGGGAAATGACGTCATTATTGCGACGCATATGGCGCAAATGATTAAAGTCATCAAACTCGAACTCAAACTCAAACTCAACTCGAGTCAAGTCGAGTCGAGTCGAGTTGAGAGTTGGATGTTGAATGCCAAAGGCTGCGGCAATGGCAAAGCCAAATGCGCATTAAAAGCCAATAACAACAGCCGTGATGAGCAAGAAAATTAATTTACAAACATTTGATGGGTTTATTGGCAAACACACACTCACACACACACAGACACATGCATGCATGGCACATGGCTGCAAATGTTTGCCCAATAAATGAAAATCGCTAAAAATGCCACAGCATTAGGGGGGCAGAGTCTGGGGTCACAACTGGCGCGCTAAGGGTGTCAAATGCAACACACTTATTAATTAAGAGCAGCGCGCCCGAATTTCAATAGCATTTTATGCCAGACCACAAAGCACATATATGTATGTGCGTGTGTGTGTGTGTATAATACTATTCATTAAGCGCATGAAATCCTTGAAAACCCAAAGAGGCAAAACGTTTCGCTTAGGCTTGTTAAGCCTAGGCAAGTCGCTGGCTCATCAAACTTCGCTTCACTCTCACTTTCTCCCACTCTAACTCTAGCTACCTCTCACTCTCTCTCTCTCTCTCTCTCTCTCTTTGTCTCTGTCTCTTTCGCTGTGCACATGTGCCTGATTACTTAAGCCTGTTGCCGTTTTATATGTGCCCAAAAACTATTAAAACAACTTGAAAGTTGGCATTATTTTGCTTCTCTACTTAATTATAATTCATAGTATTAAAACGCAAATGCGTAAATCTCTTGAGCCCTTTAGCTGTGCTCGGCTCGGCTCTTGCCACGCCCACTTTGATACTTATATAGATTGAATGCTCATCAAATATTTGGAATTGAGTCAAAATTTAACTGCATAGTTAACCATTAAAATACTCACACCGAGCGCATAATAAATTTAACATGAGCTCTGTAGACATTGCAAAATATAAATAATAATAAATTTAATATGAGCTCTATTTATGGCACTGCCATTAAAACTAATGAATACTAATAATACATAAATATCCTAATAATTAAATGAAATTTCACTCTGCCATCAATAAAACAAAGCGCCAAAGTTGCAACCTAGCTGCAAACTGAATGTCAAAAGTAAAGTGAGCCAGATTTCTGCAATTACAATAAAGTAAAGTTATAATTAAGTATTTTCAGAAATTCCAATCCATAAGTGACTGTCAGTCACACCTGCCTGATCGTAACTTTAATTTTATTGGATACTTTATGGAGCATGCTGAACTGAAGTGGGCGGAACTGAAGTGTTGCGGCATTGAGAGTGAAATAATTATTGGAGAGACTCAATATGAATGAAGTTGAATATGAAATAGAACTACCTGAACTGTGGGATAAGTCTATATATGTAGGTAGGGCAACTATTGAGTAATGTTAAAGTTTTTTTCTCCTTTTGAAATAAATCAAAACGCAGTTTGTGTAAATGTAGGTGCATAAAATAAGTTTATTTAATAAAATCAAAATTATAAGTAGCAAGTACACAACGCGACGTTTTCAACTTAACTGAGCCGACACTTTCATAACTGATCTTGCACAACACAAAAAGATACAATGATACAAAGCTCGATGTGCAGCATGTTTTTATACTTCCTTCTCTTACGTCTAGAATGTTCAAGTAGTCTTCTTCCTATGCTACTTCTCTTACATATAGAATGTTCTGGATGTCTCTTTTCGCTTGCTTTTCGTATGTATGTATGTATGTATGTATGTATACAATCCAGAACATTCGTTTTGCCTATTCTTATGAAAATGCTCGAACAGCCAACGACTGATTTTACAGTTACATACGTTAAATGCTTATTGCTACAAAGATGATAATGATGATGAGTTTTGTTCGAGATCATTCTTCAACAAGTATAAGTATGTAGATTCCTACTCATAAGAGAGAAATTCTTGTCTCTTATATTCGCTTTCATCACTTCATAATTTTATTCAGTTTGAATTGAATTTTTTCTCTCTCATTTTATTTTATATACTTTTTTTTTTTTTAAGTTTCACTTTAATTTGATATTCTCTCTGTCTATCTCTCTTTCTCTCTCATCTCTATTGCTCTCTATTGCTCATCTAGTGCTTTTTTCATTCTTTCATATTTTTTTTATAATTTCGCTCGACTTGTATTTAGTGTTTATAGAATTCAGCTAAATTTTGTATCGTATTACATGATAAACCTACAGCTTCACAAAACATGGATCGTAGCTCTTAGTAGAGCAAGCAATTTCCTTCTCAATACTTTACAACTCTTCCATTTATAATCCTCAACTTTAAGCTTTTACTTAAAGTATTTTGCAACACTGGCTTAGCTCGGCTCAGTTTTATTAAAAGGGAAACAACAATTAGTTTATTGCATTCAAATCCACAATTGGAGAAAAAAAAAACTGCTCTCTTGACCTATGCAAATGTATAAACATGCCTTTGACTCTCTCTTTCTCTCACTGCCTTTCTCTCTCTCTCTCACTCTCTCTCATTCTCTTTGCATATACATACAGAATTATTTATAGATGTTTCAATGATTTATTTAACTGACTTATGGACATCGTAAGCACCAAAACAACAACTAATACAACAAATAAATTCGCAACAGCTGCATTTGATAATGCATATATACTGTAGACATATGCATATATATACATATACATATATGTATATATATAGAGATATATAGACAGATAGATATTTGCAATAAAAAGCTGCCTTTTATGGCACACATACACTTACCCATGCCGCGGCATGATGAGCGGCTAGTTACCCTAGCGTCGCGCACACACACACACACACTCACACTCACACACACTCAGTCGCACACACAGAGCTAATAGTTGTCTGATCCTTTGGCCGTTCCTCCTGCTAGCTCATCCCTCGTTCTGTTTCCTTCCTGCTGTGGCTGTTCAATTAAATTTGCTCAATGCATGCGGGTCGATTGGATGACTGAACGTTGTTCTGCTTTAGTTTTTTTATTGCATCGAAGCGGGTATACACTTATCTAAATGAATTGCAATCGAATTGAGTTATAGTAAGATATAAGCTACAAATTATATGCTGATCATGTTAGCATAGCTGAATATATGTCCACATTTATTAAAGAAAAATTCAAGTCCCATTAATGATTTTTTAACATAGGGTATGCCTTAGTCATTTAGTCATGTGGTATATTTCCATATTAATATCTGTCATAAACATTATAGCATAGCTTACTATATGCACAGCCGGGCCACGCCCATTAGAGGGTATTGTATAGTCGCTTATACCCCAAGCATAGTTCTTGTACTGAGAGTTAGAGTGCGTAGTTTGAATTTCTATCACTTCATATTTCTTTCACAATACTTTTCTATAAGCAGAACGAGATAGCATTAGAAGGACAGAGAGCGAGAGAGAGAGAGAGAGAGAGAGTGGGGCAAGGGCTGGCAGTGCGAGCTCCATTCACGCAGCTCAATTAATTTATTTGTTTGCCAAGTGCCCAGAGTTATTATTGTATTTCAGGCGCACAATTTAAATCATAAAAACCCCTGGCAGGACATGCACAGACACAGACACAGACACAGACACAGACACAGACATAGCCACACACACACACACACACACACACACACACACACACACAGTCACTCCCACTTGCACTTGCAGTCATATCGTACATTATATGGCCTATTAATTACCAAATACCGTTAAGCCCATGGCCCGGCTAACAAGTCGCCCGCCGAGCTGCTGGCACAATGTTGTTTTCAAATTGCATTTGCACTTGTTTTTATGAGGCCAAAGCCAAAGCCAATGCCAAACCCAAAGCCATAGCCGTAGCCGTAGCCGTAGCTGTAGCTGTAGCCAAGCACTGAACGAGAGCCATTGCCACGGCCAGGGCAACAGCCAATGCAGCTGTCGGTCTGCATAGTTAGTCGATGGGCAGACCTCGACCCCGACCCCGACCCAGTACCAAAACCATATCGAGTCCAACTGCGTACGTACGGGCGCTGCTGCCAGTCCCGGGGCTGGTCTGATTGGCTGTTGTGTCTGGCGCATTTCACATGATAAATGATGCAGCAGACTAAACGTTAAAAGGGGGAGCTGCAGAGATGGGAACAGTGTGTGGACAGTGTGGGCAGTGGGGAGAGAGCGGAAGGACTGCACTGGGCATGGGCTTGGATGCGGCGCAAAACTTGGGGCTACAATCCAAAGCCTAATATGCCTAGGCCAAGGCGTCACAGAAAACAAACAAATTGAAGAATTGCCCCAGCATCCATAAATAATCAGTGTGAACAAAGCAAACGAGATGCTAAGATGCAGCCCAGATGAGCTGAACGAATAGAAGAGTTGAGCGAAACGAATACATATATATATCTATGAATAAGGTATGAATCAGATGGATGCCGAAGGTATAAGTTAGTTAAAGGAGAAAGCAACAGAGATGATATGCTTAGCTTGAATAGCAGAACTAGTTGGCTAGGGGAAAGAAGTAAAGGCAAGAGCTTATAAGATTGGATCAGCATATGGGAAAAGAGTACAGAATTATATAGGAGATGTTTTAGAATATAAGAAAATTGTGAAAATAGAGAGAAACTGAAGAAGTAGGGGGTAAAGCAAAAGAAGAAACGAGATTGGAAATCTTTGTTATAAAAATATAATAATTTTAGAGCTGTATATCATTGGAAATCTTATGTAAAAAATCATGATATCATGAGATCAACGAGAAACAGCAAATGAATTGAGTAGCAGAAGTGAGAAAACTATGCAAAAGCATAGGGCACAGGAAGTCAACAAGGCAATATTCTATACATTCTATATCTATATGTAAATGATGGGCTAGGTATCCATAGTTTGCCAAGAATACAATGCGCGCTAATGGGATGACATCAATGATGCTGCAACCTGGGCTCAATGATAGTATTCATTCAACATACGATTCAATTACAAAACAATTCAATTATATCCAACCTGACCTTTCTAGATATGCAGGTCTGGTCAAGATGTGGACAGAGCAAGGAAATGCTATATATATATATATATATATATATATATATATATATATATATATATATATATATATATATATGATATGGTACACATATCAAGCAACAGGCAAGGCGGAGGCGAGCACAGGACTAAGGCGTATTTGATTTGTCAAATAAAGTGACCATGGAGCATAATAGAATATGAGACGTTGCTTGTTAGAGCTACAAATTTAGCATAAGTGAAATGCTGCATACACACATTCAGAGACGCACGAAGAGAGGGGGAGAGAGAGGGAGATAGGGAGAGATGCATGTGTGTGTGTGTGTGCCTAACAATAGATAACTGGGCCAGAGAACAGGTCCTGGGGCCATTTTGTAAGGACGTGCGTCACGCTGACTTCCTGCGCCGAAAAGCCTAAAAATAGCTACAAAATTATGAAGTGAACGATGCATGTAACAAAAGCCAGTTCCCGCTTCAGCAACAACAACGACAAAAAAGTAAAAGACGTATATGTATGCATATATAACATATACCTATATATATATATATTGAATCGCATATTGTTATCGACATTCGGCCATACGAAATCGGATATGTGCACACACTTACGCAAATTCCTATACACACACACACACAGGCACACACACATGGCTCTGTATGCATGCAAAATGTATAATTAACCAAACACGCACACACTGAAAGGATATGTGCAGAATGTTACGGCCGTTTACACAGCCAGCCGAACGGCACTGCGGCCACTCTCCGTCCGTATACCCTGCATTCTGTTGGAGACCAGAAATATTGGGGTATATTCAGCATGTCCTGATGTTGATCCAAATTACTAAAGATAAAGATAATAATAAAACATAAGATATATGTGGGAAAATGGAATATGGAATATGGAATATGGAATATGGAATATGGAATATGAAATATGGAATATGGAATATGGAATATGGAATATGAAATATGTAATATAGAATATGAAATATGAAATATGAAATATGAAATATGAAATATGGAATATGGAATATAGAATATGGAATATAGAATATAGTATATAGAATATAAAATATGGCATATCGAACATAGGTTATGGATCATGGAACATGGCATATAGCACATTTAATATGTAATGTGGAATATTCCAAACAGAATATATGATATATGAAATATTTCACATATGTCATTTAGGGAAAATCTGTATATCCCCTGAGTATGTAACAATAAATCGGAATTATGCATAAAACTATAAAAGGAAATCAATCATATTAGGCGAGCATGGAAATGAGACTATGCCAAATATATCTATGCGAGCCATGTGTACTAAGACTTGCAGTATCCTGCGAGGATATGCAACACGGCGATGTCAATGCTGCAGAGTCTGGCAACAATGAAACGAAAAATGTTGCTCCTTTTTTTTTTTTTTTTTTGTTCTTTGTCCTGCTGCCACATTGGACGATTGCTGCGGTTGCGGGTGCCGGAGCGTAGGGGTGCAAAGGGCAAGGGGGCAGCAGCAGGAGCAGCAGCAGGAGCATCCGGGTGCAAGGGTGCAAGGGTGCGATGTTTTGTCAGTGAATGCTGCACGCTGCTCGGGATGGTGTGGTCAACTGTGGACTGGACACTGCTCACTTGCTCTCTGGCTGTGTGCGAATGTGTGTGCGTGTGTGTGTGCGTGTGTGTGTGCGTGTGTGTGTGTGTGTGTGTGTGTGGAAAAATATGGAAACATTTGGCACTAATTGCATGTGCTCAGCAGCAACAAGAGCAGCAGCAGCCACGTTCACGTCGTCATCCACATCGTTGGCCGTGGTGGTGGTGCCTCGTTGTCGTCCTTGTCGTTCTGGACAACAGCAGAAGAGCGACAGTTATGACAGCACAGCCGCAGCACCGCACAAAGCACAAAGCACAAAAGAAATTGCGCAAAAATCGTTGTAACAAAAGAAGAGTGCACACACATACACACACATACGCACACACACACACACACACATACGCGCAGGCACAGTGGGTGCGTTGTTAAAAGGGACATTTGCAGGACATCATAAACGTTTGCTGGCCAGGCCGAGAGTCTAGCAAAAACAAAAAACAAAAATACAGAACAAACACACACACACACACACACACAACACTAACAAAAATACATGGAACAAGGCAGTCGCTGTTCGCTGTTCGTGCAAAACTTCAAAAGTCAGCTAAAGGACAATGTGGAGTGCTGTGGCAACGGAAGGCGACGAAGTAGCAATCCTGTTGCTCCTGTTGCGGCTGCTGCTGCTGCTTCTATTGCTGCTGCTCTTTTCTAATAGTTGTTACACACACGCATAAGGGCAACATACACATAAAATGACACCGAGCTTAACAACAACAGCAACAACAACTTGGTCTACAACAAGGACATCGACGCCAATGACAATACAAAAGGAAACCCGCGACATATGTACGTTGACTGCGGCATGGGCTTATTACGTTTTTCAATAAAAGCCATCCGCACACCCACACCTACACACCAACCCACACACACCAACCCACACGCCCACACGCACACGCACCCTCTTACATATATATTATCGCACACACACACGCGCGCACGCTCACACAGACATTTGCCACGTTTATGAAATTTGCTGCGCAAAATGTTGGCCAGTTGGTTAAATTGTCCTCTGGAGCAGCCACACAAAAAGGGCAAGCCCTCGCCTCCTCCCACTTCCTGCTGCTCCTGCTCCCGCTGCTGCTTAGTCTGCTGCGCGCTCCCTT